>CM068287.1:63302321-63902321 GCA_034703905.1 Chenopodium berlandieri
CACTAATCTTTGAAATTGAACCCCTTATTGTTTTCAAAAACCAACTTTTGAAATTATTGATCCTCGAATGTTCACGTCCATTAAAATCACTACACTAACTTAACAATAATATGAATAACAATCTGTACATGCATGTCGCCTTATGGTGCAACTCTGTAGTATTTTATTTTATTGATATAATCACTTCAAGAGGTAAAATATACTCCGTATTTCCAAACAATATCACACAAAATTCTCTTAAAAATTGTGTTTGACTAATCTAGGTGATATCCAACTTGTAACACTTTATGCATTCATAACCTAAATAGACATGTTTTAGAAGTGGCTTGTTGGTTAAAGACTTTGTCATATCCATACTCATAAGCTTCCACCACGAACCAAATGAGGTTGTTTTGAGATCTTAGCGATGATATCATATGCAAAATACAACATAAATGTATAGTGTGCCTTTTCCTTAGACCAGCTTATAATATCATGAGAATTTATCGATGATATCATATGCAAAATACTAATGAATTTGTCGATCTTCATATTCTAAGTAGATTGACCTCTTTCTCACAAAATTATAAAATCTAATTAATTGGTTTAATGAAAGAAGGATAAACAGAATCAACAAATATGGACATGTAAATGGCAGTAGTGTATTAGTATGAATTTATAGATTTATGTCACACTTTGTTTGGTAGTTCATAATTTAAGAGAGTAACTACAATAATTTTGTATATAAATTAAATTAAAAGGAAAATCTCATAACAACGCTTATGGTAATGCTATTTCACCTCAAAGCATCTCATTTTTGTTCAATTTATTAATATATGTACCATTCATTAGCACTTACATGATGTTACTAAATGGTAATAAAAATTTGTAAAGTAATACCATTTTGGTATTAAATTACATAACCAAGGTATAATAAACTTGGTCTGAATTAGCACGCAATTTTGTTTAAGAGTGGAGGGAATAAAGGATAAAGAAATCTCACCCTCAAAATGTCTTTAATGAAGAATAAACCCCATAACTTTATGATTGTGAAATACAGTTCCTATCACAGTACCACTAGACCAAATACTATTCGGTATTTGATTCGAATTCTAGACATGCTATGCAAACATTGTAGATAAGGCATGGAAGAGATGGGAGAAGAACAACAAAAATATTAAAATCAATGTCACTGTCAACGTCACAATTAGCTTATATAAACCTGTAATTGAAGTAGTAGAGTAGCACACACAAAAGTGATGATTTGACTTGCTTGGGTAGCATTATAAGCATAACAATCGTACAAGATTGTCCAACTATAACCTTGAGAATGTCTCTAGGCGGCCCTGCCTCGTTGTATCCCACTCACACGGTATGGTTTCCACACAAATCATTTTTTAAGCATGTGAAGTGTGAATTTAAACACCCCATTACTTCAATTCGTTGTTGTTTTTCCATTGTCAACGTATTTCAAGTGCAATATATTAGTGGGATGATAACGAAATTTCGACTATAATTTATTTTTTAAACATGTTAGAATATACGAAGTAGTAATTTGTAGGAGATTCTTTACTTGTGGAAGAACCTTCATACATAGTGAATGTGTATAATATTTTTTCCATCCATTTTTCTTTGCATCATTTAATTAAAAAAGCTTTTATAAAAGTGGGTTCATAGTGCAAAGAAATAGGGAGCAAGGGAGTAATAAATAAGAAGATTAATAATATCTTATAATTGAATTTGATTTGTGCGTTAGATGATTTATTTATTTTGTACTCCATATTAATTAAGGTAAATGAATATAATCACTTCTAGATATTTATGTAACAGTATCGTCATACAATTTCACCATGATGATAATTCTCTAGAATCAATCTATATCTATACTTTATATATTAAAAAACGTTCCTAAGAACGTTTATGTGCCACGTGGCACCCTCGCCAAGTCATCTTTCAATTATGAGCATATTCTTATGAACCACAAAAATATGTATTAGAAGTCTTACCATCTCATCTATTGATTAATCACGCTTTTATACTCGACTCATAAATGTATATATGGATTGGAGATCTAAACATTTAATGACTACGATTTTTAAAAAAATCGATTCTATTATTTGCTAATAATGCTCATCGATGAGGTAATGCATACAAGAAAAATTAACTACTGTTATAAACTAATTTTAGTTATTATATTATTTTGATAATAATTATCTTTATTTTCGTCATACTATAAATTATATACGAAGGACATGTTTATATAATTAGTCAATAGTTGTTCCATAAATAATTTATTCAAAGGTTTAATGAAAAACTATTATAAATAAACAAATAATGAATATATAAATAATAAAGAATGAACCTATGTATTCAATTATAAGTGTTCAAAGTAACAACCTGAGGCATCGCCTGGACCACACACTAATTTAACATTAAAAAATGACAAAATTTTGACATCAACTATAATTTAGAGGTAATCATGGGCAAGCTCGAAGTTTGACAAAGAAAAAAATGGTGTTTTGGCCAATGCATTGGGGTGGGACTTGTGCTCACTAATTAGAGGTGATTAAAATTCAAGTCGGGTTGGCCTCAGTATAAACTCATGCCCAAACCCGCAAAATAGTGTGACACTTATTGAGTTCTTTCAGGGGTTGGCTTTTGAACTGAAAAAATGATTTTAATAGGATTGCATAAACCCGCACTTTTTTCAAATTGAGCCAGATTGAGCCAGTGAGCCAAGCCATTGGTTATCATCTTGCCAAATACTTTGCTCTTAAACCCGCAGTTTCGGGTTAAATAGAGTGGATTATATTGATCGGGCCAAAATTATAACTAAAATTTTGACTTTGGGCTTCCCAAAGCCCAAATATGCTTCAAAATTTAGGGTTAGATCCGAAACCAGATCCAACATTTCTATCTAAACCCAAGTGTTTTTGGGCCGGGCCGATCTGAGCTACTCATGATCAGCTCATCCAAATCATGTTAAACGGGAGATATTAATTTGAAAGAAAATATCGTGTTATACATCTCATCTTTTGGTATACAAATCTCTACTAACTTGGTTTAAAAAGACTTGTTCATACTGTAATGTATCAACTTTCATTTTATTTATACCTTAGTGCATTAATTCATTAAATTAGTTTATACTTGTATTAAATGTATACATTTAGTACACCAAAACCTATTTTAATTGAGATATAAAGTTGTTAAGTGATAATAGAGAAGGGGCAATCAATCTGAGTCTTTTAGCATGCATGCTCCAAGCCTCCAATCATAACTATGAGGTATGTATTTATGTGGAAAGTCTCAAGCATATTACTCTCTGCCGTCTCTTAATGTTTATCCCAATTTACCTTTTTAATTGTTCCTTTGAATATGCGTCATTTTATAGGGGACACAATTTACTCTTATAAATTTAGCTCAACTACTTATCGTTCTTATCAACTGTTTTTTTTTTTTTTTTTTTTTTTAAATCAAAAGTTATAAAGATGAGATCGCTTCAATGAGGCAAACAAAAGGAAACAGAACGAGTAGAGACTTGAGGTCTTTATATTAACTTCGAAACAGCCATGATAGATAGCCTAGGGGCAATATTGATGACATTGCTCTTGTTCTCTATCGTAGAACCTCTTCATGTACAGGAGAAGTCAGACTACTACTATGCATAATACGTGTCGACAGCCAACTCACTCAATAAGCACTAAAATAAAATAGAAGCACGTGTGAATCGTCAAATTAATTTGGACATACATGTTGTATATATTAGCTCAGCTCTTTATTTGAAGGGTGTAACCGTGTAAGTACATGTAAGGTATAAAATAATGAACATAACATAGGTGTGTATGATAAAATTAAACCACACGACGATAAATGGCTCGAACATGACTAAAATTGAACCTGATTTCGTCCATATTAATTTAATGAAGCTCAAGCTGAACTTGTGAACACTATCAGCGATTGAGCTTGCAAAACTTTTTAGCATAGCTTAATTGGACACTTGAGCTAGATTAAATTAAGAATTTTTTAGAAAATAATACCACAAAATTGTCATGATTTTGATTATAACACCAAAAAAAAAACTTTTATTATAACACCACAAAAAAAAAAAAAAAAAAAACCAAAAAATTGGTTTTACCACTTAACTTTGCCATCCAAAAAAACCGTTAAGTGGGCTCCACACTGTACACGTGTCAATCAACTATTTGATTAAAAAAAATTAAAAAAAAAAAAGAAAAACCCTAAAACCCTAACCCAACAACCACCCCCACCACCGGCGCCGATTTCCACCGCTGTCACCCCTACCGTACCATGGCCGTCACCCCAACCTAGCCCCCATCGCTGTCTCCTCAACCCGAAACCATCACCAAACCACCTAGACCCCAACCCAAACCAGCCCAGCCCCCATCGTCGTCTCCCCGACCTGAAACCATCGCCGAACCACCTAAACCAGCCCAGCCGAGTAGCCGACAGCAGCACATCAACCCAAAACTGAACCACTGTTGCTAAACTCCTCTCCCCTACCCAAAACTGTCGCCGAACCGCCAAAACCCCAACCCACACCCTTACTCAAACCCACAAACCGCCCTACTCCTCTCACCATCACCCTCACATGAAACCAAACTCGTACCCTAAAACCAAATCGAGGCTGGTTTCGACGGTCGAGGGTGATCGGCCGACTGGTTTCGTGGGTCAAGGGTGGTCAGTTGGAATTGGGTGACGGCGGTGGGGGTTGGGTTGGGGTAACAGCGGTAGGAATCGGCGTCGGTGGTGGCTGGTTAGGATTTTAGGGTTTTTCCCTTTTTTTTAATTTTCTTTTTTTTTGTTTTTTATTTTTTTTAATCCAACATATAATTGACACATGTATAATGTGGGGCCCAGTAACGGTTTTTTGGATGGAAAAGTTAAGTGGTAGTGAAATCAAATTTTTTGGATTTTTGGTGGTGTTATAATAAAAGTTTTAAAATTTATGGTGACATAATCAACATTGTGTGATTTTTATGGTGGTATTTTCTGAAAAATTCTTAAATTAAATAAGATTAAACATAAACTCAAATGATACAAACCTAACTTAAATAAGTCTTGCCCGATAATAACCTACCCAAATCTGCAAAACTGATCCTCACTTAGATGTTACTCCAAATCATATTGAATAGAATATGTAATAATCCAACTATGTGGATGAATCTTACGAATTTTGCCTTATTTATTTATTATCAATTTTATTTCCCATCCAATTGCCAAAGCTATAAAACTGTACACTATTCTACATGACTTTTAATTGTTTTTGAAAGTCCAATAACATAAAAGATTTGTGGATCAGGTCATATTTTATATCAAACACAAGCATCATATTATTATGTGATTTGACTTGGATAAATGTATGAAATTATTCAAATGGTATAAAAAATGAGAATATAAATGAATTCTTCAACATTATTATGTTATATTGTTGGTTCTTATAACATGCATAAAGGGCAGCTAGGTTGTACAGCTGCCAAATTAGTGGTGGGCATAATTCGTTAATGATGCCATTGTTAGTGGTTTTCATGTCTAATTGTGCACCACTTTGTTAATTTATGATTAGGAAGAGAACCTAGTATTTTTCAAACACTTGCTCCTCCACTCTCTCATATTTTGATACAAAAACAGTTGGCAAACTTAATATTGAGTTGGTCAATACCACATTTTTTTAATGGTTCTAAGTATAAACTATGCTTCGTTGATCAGACTTTCTCTTTCATATATATTTTGTAGAGATGTAAATTAATGGTGGCGGATCCAGGATTTGGGGGTTGGGGGTACGAAATAAAGTTCGATAAAAAAGAATTTACAAAATAATAGTATTTGAATTACAATAAATTTTTCCTAACTAAATTTTGAGTTAATAAATCATAATTCATTTTACTTTGCATTAGTATTTGCGTGTACGGTACAACCTATCGTCTGACAATAAGTCTTATAATTGAGCAACTAAATGTCTGTGTGGGCTAAAAAAAGAGATTATCTAAGAGACCTGTTATTTATAACAACAGGTCTCTTTGGTCGAAAAATACTAATCACATCACCTAAGAGGCTAAGAGACCAGGTTTTTTAAATAGGCGGACTCTTTGAATTTAATACAAAATAATTCGTTGTCTTGGCTAACTACATACTAGTAACTAAGAGACCACCTATTAAAAACAGGCGGTCTCTTTTCTCTTTTATCTTTTTTTTTCTTGTTTTTTTTGAATGATGGTACAACTGTACCTCTGTGTACCCCCTGAATCCGCCACTGTAAATGAGTTCCAATTCTTGGTGAATAATATTATTCGAACTCAAACACATATATACAAAGTAGTTTTTTTGTTCGATTTTTGTTATATGAATTCGAAACAAATTTTGTGATATAAACTTGTTTGAATAGGAACACTGAATAAAATATTCGTTTATTTGTGTGCATTAAAGGAATTTCCCGCTTTCATATAAGTAATATAACTCATGTATTGAACAAAGTTCATCACGAATGTTAAAAATTATTTATTTGGCTATCCCATAAAAGGTTATATCTAAACTTGATTTTGTTTTGATTACTGTGTATTCCTTAGTTGGATTTAATATTTATTACTGTTTTGAATACTCTTAATTCAAACTTCATATACAAATATTGTATAGAGTTTTATTATCGATAAAATTCTAATATTTTATATATACAAAATTAATCAAAACTTTTAATAGATATGTTATAACTCAATTCTATGTCCATCATCAAATTTGTTTTAAAAAATTCTTTAAAATAAGATCCATTATATTTAATCACAAACTTTTATACGTAGCTGGCCAAACCGTGTCACCAACTATTACAAGATCATAGTTACTTCGTTAATTAGTGCTATAAGGGTTACTTGGGGCAGTGTTATAGTGGCTACTCAATCAGTGTTATAGATAGGGGTTACTTAGTCAGTGTTAGAGGTTACTCAGTTAGTGTTACAGGGGTTACTCGATCGGTTTTATAGGGGTTACTTTGTCCGGCCAAATGGTGTGGTTAGCCGCATACAAAATGCATTGTTATTTAATTTATATAAAAATATTAGATAAGTAAAATAAGTTTTAATCAAAAATAATTTTAATTTGGTAAAATACTTTAAGTTCACTAAAAATATTTTAAGTTCAATAAAAATAATTTCTTGTCAATAATAACGTAGATATCTAATTTACAAACAAAACTACACAAAGTATACTCCATATGATATCGTAAATCTAAATATCTTACATTATCAGAACAAATTATTTGACCGTATTTAACATTCAAGTAAAAATATTATCTTAAAATTTTATCAACCATGTAGGCATCGCCCGAACACAAAACTAATTTTGTTTATAAATCTGATTTGAATAATAAATAAACACGAAAACTATGAGCGAACTCAAACATATATAATTAAACTCTACTTGAACAAATTGAACTTTAACCAAACTTTTGAGCTTGACTAGGTCAGGGTAACATTGAACATGAATATAATATCACGAGTAATTGACACTTACATCGGCAATCCTTGTTTTGTGCAAAATTTCCTAGAACTTTGTCATAAAAGTTAATGCTCATATTAGTTTTAAGTTAACCAATGAGATAACTTATCATAAGTTGATTTCATAAATTAACTTTAAATTTGGACCTTATATAAAAATAAATAAAAATAAATAAATTAATTAATCTGGACCACCCACATTGGAGACCAGAAAATATTTTTATGGGACCAGGTAAAATGTTCAATGCTTTAGAAAAAAGTAACACTATGGGGGAACAATTTTAATAAGCATCTTGGGTTTATATCCATTATCTTTAATTTTTATTTTCCTCCTATATGCTCATGTCAAGATCTTAAAGATATGATTATGTTAATCACCTTTTGTCATTAATAAACTACCAAGCGCACCTTAATTACATGGGTGATAAGACAAAATGATTACTATCAAGATGCTAGATTAGTGCAAACCTAATTTTTATGCTTTAAATTATTTTTCTAATCTTTAAGGAAATGAAAAAGAGAACATTAGTTGAATAATCTTCCACTCCATTTTTGTGTTGCTATTAGTGACAAATTATAGAAAGCAATTACCCACATCATATTTTGTACAATAATTGTACTATGTGATATTCTCACAACTTTTCCTCATTTGGTTAATGATTAGTAATGGAATATAATATACTTTTGACATTTCAAATTAGTGGACACGTTTTGACTTTTGATACTATTTATAAATTATACTTTGACTAACATGTGTGAATTATTGATATGAGAAAATATAGTCAGTATGTGAGATCTTGTTAGAATCATTTTAATTCATAATTAATTAAAATTCAATTTTTCGTACTTTGCACAATTAATTAAAGATATTTTTGATTGAATTTATACATTGGCAAATTTGATAAAAGAAATGTGTCATCTAATTCGAAATGGAGAAATAAGATATAAGGACATATATCATAAACTTGTATGTGCAGTGGTTTGTGCTCATGGGAGGGGGTGTGGAGGAGAAGGTCTGGCGCATAGCTCTTTGCATATAGGATGGCAATGTAGTAATAAAGTTGAAGTTGTAGTGGGAGTATAAAGCACCATTTAATAGGTAAATAGTACCATTAAATGTTGTAGTGGTATAAATATTATGCTAATAGTACAAATAAGTATGTAACTGGTACATCAAAATATTATACCACTATGAGATATATTAGTACTAATAAGACATAATGGTACAATATACATGCATAATAATACAACAAATGTACCATTGTAACCATAAAAAGTACCATTCTGAATGTCAAACCTCAATATTTTTATCCTTTTATATGCAAAAAATGCATATAAGAACTATGCGACTAGTGGAACTCGTGAAGAACTAAAGGATATATCGTAATCTAGGCTGCCCCGGCGGTCTAGTAGCAGTAGGGCAATTTAATACGAGTACAATATAATATCTCATTACCAAAATTTGGGGGACTATTGATCATCTGTTGAAAAAAAATAAAAATAAAAGATATATATGAGCACCGACTATCACAATAAGTAAATCAGTTTCACTCTTAGCTAATTATTTCTCAATGAAATACACTCAATTGTGATATTTAAATATGTGAACATATTTGATGGTTTAATTAATATGCTTCTATGAGTTATTTTGTTATGTTATTCGATTATTCTTAGGTGAATAGGGTTCTTTTGGAGTAGAGTGGCTCGTGAGTGCTTTGGATTGCCGAAAACTAGGTCAAGAATTCGGGTTTTGGAACCTTTATGTTGATATAAGATGGAATACGAAGGAATAATGGAACATTGTTTACTCGAGTGTGTTCTTCCATTGTTTATATGAAGAATGCAAAGAAAAGAATATATATGCCTCGCTTCTTCGCTTGCTCGAACGGTTCATTGCTTACCCTAGTGAAGTATCCTCTGCTCTAACATGGAAGTTTTGGATGTCCAATTCTACTTATGATGCATTGACTGCGCTGCTCGCTCGAGCGACTAGCCATTCGCCTTAATATACTGAAATTTTGTCCAATTTTCATCCACTACTTAAACAAATTAGTTTATGTTATAGCTTACGTATAAATAGACATTTAAACAATTTTTCATGCTTAACTTTTGAAAGAAAAAGACTGAAAAATTCTTTGTTCTTCAAGATTCCCAAGTCATTGATTGAATGCAAGTATTCTATTTTCTTTTATTTTTCATCTTTAATACGAAGTACGTTTGAGCAAGTAGTTTAAAAACTAAAGTTTGGTTAGACCTTAGTCATAGATACATGATTTTTCCAAATTTCCTAATTTAATTAGATTAATCATTTTACTTATCTTAATCCTACTTTATATTAGCTAATAATAATTTAATTATAGGGATATTTGTATTTTACTCTAATATTTTATTGAACCCTTACGTCTTAAACACAATGGGAATTTATAGACGGCCGAGGATTGTGTATATTCACTTAAGATCGAGAATATTACTTTGTATATCTATAACTAGATTGGATGGTTAGGAAATTAGGGCACCATGCTTCCATGCTTAAAGCATCTAGTTGCATGAATCCATTGCATGAAATTAGCTAGCCAAGCTAGTTATGATTGTATCTTCAAGAGCAAAAGTTTATTGGAACTTTTAAGGCTGCATCTTTCTCTGTGTAAGTTAGATTGATTAAATGGGTAGAGAACTATAATTGCATTAGACCATGCTAGTGGGGATTAGCTTAGTATTCTCCCTGTCCCAATTTAACCATTATACATACTTTTTATTTTTTGTCCATCTCAATTTAATTATCAGACTTCTTTTTGTGGCACATATCCACTAATATTTTAATATCTCTCTCCTCACGATAAAAAATCGTGGTCCCACTCCCACATCCCCTTTCATTCAATTAATATTAATTTACTATCTTTGTCCATCACATCTACTTTTTTTTTAATTAAAATATACTAATTATAAATAAACAAACAATAACTGATCACGACGTAAAAACTAATTATATATAAAGTAGACATTTTTGGAGAACATTCGGAGCGCCACGTAAGAAAAGGTATTATTTTGACCAATAAGAAGAAAGATTTGTATTTTATTTTTGAATTAAAAAATTATGTCGCCACCTAGATAAAAGTAACGAATTAGATTTGATATATCTAAAATTTTAATGTCACGTAGATTATAATCCACGAATTAAAATATTTTACTGAAAAAAATAAAGTAAAAATATAAGAAAAGATAAATTTATTAATTCAGTACTACGAGTATAAGAAATCTAAAAAAAATATACAAAAAAATATTTAAATGATAAACAATAAATCAAATAATTAAAAATCTTAGATGTTCGTTAATTATAATTAAATTAAAATTTGTGATACCTACCATTATAAATTGACACATCATACGACACAAACAAAATTTCGTATCAATAAAAAAAAAACCCCATCAAGCGAATTTTGTGTCCGTAATTTTGTGTTAATTTTTGGTCATCAATGGCTGGGTAATTTTAGCTTAATTTTAAAATCCTATGTTTAAATTAATATTTCTAATTATTACTTACATTGTATTAATTTAGGATACTCAACGATTATATGTTTATGTTTTATTTACTAAATGTTTTTTTACATGCAGATCTAACTCATCATACGACACAAATAAAATTCCGTATCAATACAAAACCCCATCAAACGAATTTTGTGTTAGTAATTTTGTGTTAGTTTTAGGTCATCAATGTCCGGGTAATTTTTAAAATCTTATATTTAAATTTATAATTGTAATTATTAGTTACATTGTATTTATTTAGGATACTTAACGATTATTTGTTTATGTAATGGCATACGATTAGATGTTGTATACTTAATATATGGATGACTTTGGTTATTTTTGGAGATGATGAAAAAATTCCAATGCATAGATTTGATTTTATATCGCAACAATTTTTCATTTATTGGTAAATATATTGATTTATTTTATATAAATGTAAAGATTTAATTTATATCAATTTCAGTTTGGCTAACATTTCACGGTTCAATTTATCCATTGATGTAGTAGGTTGGTTGTGGACGAGGTTGGTGATTCTATCGAAATAAAAGATATTGTAAAATAATGAATAATGATTTAGGATTTAAATTATTAAAAATTTATCATTTCACATTAAAGGTTTTATATAACGGAAAAAATATCATATTTACAATTTATTTATATTTAATAAATTCTTTATAAACTATAGTAAAATATATATATATATATATATATATATATATATATATATATATATATATATATATATATATATATATATATATTAAACTTTTGTAGTTTTGTTTGAAATTATTTAATACAATAAATCAAATAATTAAAAATCTTAGATGAAAAAACCGTGCATCGCACGGGCTTCCAACTAGTAATAATAATAATAATAGTATTTAAGGCGAAGCTTTCTATTATAGACAATTAAAACTAATTTCAAACATATTACATGATTATATGTAGTTTGCATCTTATTTAATCAATTTCCTCAACTCATTAATAAATCAATCCAACTAATAATGGTATTACATTCTTACAACTTTCACCAACTTAACAGGTACTACTTTTATATCTTTATAATCTTTTATACTCAATTTGCAAAATTTTAATAATGCATATATACTTTTAAGGACGTTGCAACTGCCGTACGTAATTTTTTTGATTGAGCCATCAACAAGTATTAACATAAATGATACCACACTAATGCATCAAACATCAATATGATATTTGCCTTGTAGTTAAGGAACCATATAATAATGGAAAAAATTAAGATACAATTAAAGGTACCATATAACTAAATATTTCATGAATTTTTTTCCATCATTTAAACTTAAATCATAAGTTGCCAACACACAAAAAATTGAAAAACAATTAATAACATTATTATTATTATTATTGATTAAATTATATAGTACCTTGATTTGGTTAATTGTACGTACGAACTTATTTTTCTAAATCTAAATAAGTTGGAGTAGGGTTTAGGTCCACTGACCACGTGCAATGAGGGTCTTTCCAGATGCAATTTGCTCGCACTTTCTCACATGGGATTCTCATCAGATTTTAGGTGATTATAATTATAACTTATTCACATGGTTTTGTGTCCATTTGCTTTCAACCCAATTATTATTAAACCTGTATGTCTTCGATACCATAACCATGTCTTCTTGTTGTTATTAATGCTGGATTTAGTTGCTACGTTACTTGCTTGTTCATCGTATGCAGCACTGTCAATATGATAAGAGGAAAAAAGAATGATTATATCTACCCGGCCAATTGGCCATTAGTTACATTATCCACGTCAAATGATCAAAAATTAAAATATTAACTCCCTCTATTCTTGAATACTTACATACAACATTTTTTTTTTCTTCTTTTCGATCTGAATATTTGGACACTTCCTGTTTTAATATGAGATGACCACTACTATATTATCGCTGGTCTTTCCTACTAACCCCACTTGCATGTTGCGTGAACAAACTATTTAATTGATTATTGTCTCCCTCTCTCAAAATTAATTAAAAATACCCTATTTGACTTAACTTAATTGTACATGTAGTTTATTCATTTCAACGTAATACTCATGATCCATCCTAAAAATTACTTGTAAAACTGATCAAGTGTTGCTAGTATTCGGAAACAGAGGATTGGAAGGCATATGTATAATTATTGTTGCTAGGTTGTGGAAGCTCTTTTGATTTGACATTATGTTACAAATATTTTTTTTTTTTGAGGGGAAATGTTACAAATATATTTAGTTGTTGGCATACAACATTAATGAGGAAAAATATGTAAATAAATATTTGTAGGGGCATTAATGTCCGCACATTATTCTGAAGAGTTAAAACACAATTAACATTAATGAAGACAAATTAGTAAATAAACATTTTAAAGGGTATAATTGTCCAAACAAAATTCATAAGAGTTATCTCAAACTTTTTAAAAGGTATGCCAGGGAAATAAAAATTCATCTCAATAATTATGGATAAAAACACTTTTAAAGTTTACATCAGGTTAATTTAGTGACACAGTATTGTGTTAATTAATAATGCAATATTATTAGTGATGCATTAATTAAAAAAAAATGTCATTGCTCTAATAATTCAGAACCAACAATATAATAGATCCCGCCTTCCTCCCCTTCTCTAAAGATCCTTCACAACAAACTCTATTAATATACTCATCATAGATTGAATATGGTTCTAGGAACCTCAATTTGCAATTTAGTTTACTTAAACATGTTAATAATTAGATTGTTAACGTATTTATATACTATATATATCAAACATAATGTAAGGAAAGGATGTACGTAAAGTGTAATATATTATGTAATATTAGAAGCCAAATACTTATTGGTGTATATGTATGATATACTCATATACATCAATAAGGATTTACGTAAATTGAGCATTTTATTTAAAGACTTTATGATCTAATGCCTTGACATAACATATTCATAAATATATTTAGGATATTAAAAGTTTAATTATTTATCACTTAAACCTTTTACGATTTTTTTTTATTCAAATAATGGACATAATCCTTTCATCTTACTACCTCCGTTTTATATTATTTGCAACACTTTATGTCAAATCGCTGCAAATAATATAAAATGGAGGTAGTATATAATTATTCACCATGATTAATTATTATATCTCAATGAATGCTTTATCCTTGTGTTAAATTGCTCTTGATTATCATGGTGTCACCATTTTTTCCCATTTTGTTCCAACTAAGTAACACAAACCTTAAATTTGAACCATTAATGAGTGAGATTATAAATGTTAATGACTAACCACCCTTAGGGACATAGCTCCAAGGCATTCTATACCCTAAGCGATTTGCTCGTCCGCAATTGTTTTCGCCTACACCCCGACTTGCATTGATTTTCCTATGAAGATTATTGGTATCGATTATCTTTCTTGTTTGTGGTTAGAAGCTAAGGTACATGTTTTTTGAAATCGCCATTAGTTCTTTAATTTTTTTTTTTTCATCAATATAGAATGTAATTATATTTGAGTTTTCATGGGGTTTATCATATGATGTGAATTTTTACAACGAAAAGGACGATAACAACAAGAAGAACAACTAGCTACTACTACAACTACAAAAAATACAAAAAAGATAAAAAGTAATCACGAAAAGATCAAGTTTCCCTCTTAAATAAATTTTAAAAGCAACATATTACTGATCAATTTTCTATGTTCAATCGGTTGTTCTTCGTTTATGATACAATTAAAGTTTTCTTTTCCCCTCATATCATGTACTGATGTACTAGTATTATACATGATACAACTAATTATAAGGGGTTTTTTGATACAACTAATTATAAGGGGTTTTTTTTTTTTTCATTTACTCATACCATGTACTTTGTAAGCTCATATGCCAATAACATGACATTGGTTGTTCCTAGCAAGGTACATCTGACTATACTAATTATAAGGGTTTTTTTTTTTTTTTTCATTTACTCATACCATGTACTTTGTAAGCTCATATGCCAATAACATGACATTGGTTGTTCCTAGCAAGGTACATCTGACTACACGATAGAAAAGTCAATTCTTAGCCTATTGTAATTTGTAATAGATAGATGAGTTTTAAGCAACTACTTACGTAAATTTATTAGAGTTGTAGCCTATCACCATCACTATGATCAAACTAGTTTGGTTTTTCCTAACGTACGCAAAACGTTTGTCCATAAGCCGTGACTAAATGAATCTTTATTAGTCTTTTCTTAATTTAATTGGTTTTAGAGCTTTTATCATAAAGTCATATAGACAAGTGCTAGTGAAATTGTTGTACATGTCACATCTTCTTTTACTTTCTAGATTAAAACAAGTTTGTCAAACGCGTTTTAGTTAGGTTTGTTACTTGTTAAAACCTTGGAAATCTACTGCGGTGGTAGTTAGAGAGAGGGACATTTTTTTTTCTTAAACAAAGGTAGTATAATAATTTTTGAGATATGCTTGTATATCGATCGATACTTGTAGATACCTGATTGTGTCTCCCCAAAAACCAAACCCAGTGATGAGTACATTTCACGTCTTTGATTATCGAGTTAGGTGAAGAGTTGAAGAGTCTCATGAATTTCCCTTTAGCCTTGATCATTTCTAACCTTTCCTTAAATTGTTTAATCCAAAATCATTCATTTCGTGTCTCTTAAAATCATTCATTTCGTGTCCAATTTATAAAAACATCCAAACCAGTTTATTTTGGTCCATAAACCTGGTCCAATTATTGTGTAGTTGGATGGGGTTTGAAAAGATCTTTCCAACGGTATATTATAAGCCCAAATCCGACTTAAAACGAATAAGTTATGGCCAAAATACTAAGCCGAACCCAAATCGGACTTAGGTCCACCTTACCTACGACCCAATGATCATGTGGAAGGTCCAATACCTTATTCCCAATCCTAAACCAATTAGGATTCATTAAGAGATTCTAGAATTTTCTAGAAGGTTCTAATTTATTCTGTTCCCGAAAGATAAGGATTAAAGAATTTGATATTGAATAAAACATCTCTTTTTTTTATAATCCTAATCCCGGTCAAAATTGAATTTCGTGCCTCGTAATTATTATCCAAATCTCAGATTGTTGGATAACCCTTGCAATTATCTTTCCAATGATATATCATAATCCTAATTCCAAGCTATAATGAAAAAGATATGAACGAAATACCAAACTCTATCCAAATCTGACACTGTCCCACTATTTCGACCATATCTTTTATTCTACAGAAGATATCAATCTTTATCCAATTAATTTGGAAAGCAGACTTCAAGAGCTTTCTAACAATATATTATTTATTTTATTCCGATTTCTGGATCAAAAGTTATGATAAAAACAAAAACCGCAAATTGCAGGATCATCGCGCTGCGACAAGTCTGTCGCGCCGCGATGAAACCTGTTTTACTTTGATTTTATTTCTGACTCTATTCTGATCCTTCGACCCTTTTTTTCCCTATAAATGGAGGTCGTTTCACCTCGTTTTCAATCGTCAACAAGCTTGATCACCAACAATCATCATCTAAATTCCTTCTCTAATTCTTTCTTTCTCTCTCGATTCTTTTCTTAGCCTTGCCTAAACACGTCCTAATACACATCCTTGATTCTTTTCCCTAATTAAACACCATACCTCCATCACGAACTTCGAATACTCCTAGCCAATCTCAAAGTTGCCTTCGACCTCGACGTGAAAAGTTGATAGTTCTGAGGGTTTTGTCCCAAATCTATATTTCAATTCTTATTTGATTTGTTTATTTGATTTAATCTTTATTGAAGTTTACTAACGTGTTTATTGTTTTAATAGCAAGAAAGCCGACGCATCAAGGTGAATAAATCTACTATCTTTATTCTTTGATTTTGGAATAGAAATCATGTTTAGGGTGTTATTTTAATTCCTAGTATCATGTTAGGGTATTATTTTAATTCCTAGTATCATGTTAAGATGCTTTTATGATTTCTAGTATCATGTTTAGCCGTTTAGGCTAAAGCTTTGATCTTTATTGTTAGTGACATGTTAGGATTTGTTATTAATCCGTTTAGTATCATGCTTAGGATCTTATTATTAATATTAATGATGTTTTGATTACGATGATGATTGTTGTGTCAATTATATATTGCTTGATTATTCATGATTTATTGTTATTGCTTGATCACGCCCTTTCTTGCAGGTTTAAAGGGAATTTGTACTTGAAATCACACCTAAGATAGTTAATAATTTGATTTTTAGGCTTAATATGATTTTAATTCAAGTGATCACCAATAATAGATTTATTTGTGCATTAATAATCAACCAACATAGATTAAACAGGTTTAGGGCTAATGTATGTATGTTGATCGAAAAGCGCACGTAAATATCATAAGAATTAAGAAGAGGCCGATTTAGGACGGGTTTAATCTCTTTTAGGTTGGATTTGTACCATCATCCCCGAACATCCAGTCATGGTTCCGGACCACTATGGAGTTAGGGATCTCCGTAATCGTGAATGGAGTGTAACCTTCACACCCGTGAACGGTTTACAAGTTCCTAAAACTTGTTGGTGACTCTTTATCTCTAACTTCCTTCCTTTGGAAGCCACCATGCTTAAAGGCATGATCACAATGGGGCTCAAAGGTTGAGTTTGAAAAATTTCCTACAATACTAGAATAGTAGATCTTCTAGTAGATAGTGAGGGGACATTTGGTGGTGCACAAAAAAAATTACCTTTCTATTATTTTGGTGAAAACTTCGCATAGATAATTTTTGTTAGGGAAATATTAGGAGAATATACTATTCAATGTATCATATATTATAGTTTCCTTGTTTATAGCTTTGTTTGACACAAGATAATATGTAGAATATCTTGTGATCTTATCTCTTGTATTTAAGGAAGCAATGTCTCTATATATGATTTGAGATGAATGAGAAGAACTCAAGCTTTAAGCCCTAATTAATTTGACATGGTATCAGTCGCACAGGATTTTTAACAATAAAAAAAATAATAATAAAAAAAAACCACACAAACCATAATTATGGCCGGTGATGATACACCACCGCCGCCGCCACCACGCATTGACATTGCATCTCCATATTACCTAGGTCCTCATGACAGACTTGGAGATTTCATAACTCCGACTCGACTTCGTGGCGAAAATTACGATGAATGGGCCGGTGATTTTCAAACCGCGTTGGAGGCACGTCGTAAATTTGTCTTTCTTGACGGCACAATTACCACCCCTTCTTCTCCGTGTACTCAGACGAATTGGAATACCATACACGCTATGTTGATTTCGTGGCTAATGAACACAATTGACCCCGAAGTCAAGAGTTCTCACTTAAAGTACAAAGATGTGAAGGGGTTGTGGGATACTCTCAAGATGCGCTTTGCCACAGTCAATGGGCCTCGAATTCAACAGATGAGGTCCTCAATTGCAAAGTGTGAGCAATCGAAGGCTATGTCGGTGGCTTCGTATTTTGGTAAATTAACGGCACTTTGGGAGGAATTGAGCAATCATGAACCTCTTATCACTTGTTCTTGTTACGAGAAGTGTACAACAGGGTTGGAGCATGAAAGGCGCCCTGAAAATACTAGACTCCATGAGTTCTTGATGAGGTTGTACACTGACTACTATGCGCAGACTCGCACCAACATATTATCCCAAGACCCGTTGCCAACTCTTGATCGAGCATATCAGTTTGTTGCGCAAGATGAAAGGGTAAGGCTTACCAAGCATGTCTCGGATGAGCAGCCACCTAAGGCCGTTGGGTTTTCTCTTCGAACAAGCACAAGGAAGCCGAAGCCAGCAGGTTCCAACAAGAAATCTAATAATTCAGGTCTGCAGTGCACCTTTTGCAAGAAGAACGACCACTTAGTCTCAGGTTGCCTCAAGTTGAAGGGGTACTCGGACTGGTGACCGAATCCTTCTAAACGTGGCAAGCCCTAACAGTTAGGATCCAAAGGGCGGAACCAAGCTCGAGCCAATGCAACAACAGCCGGGTCTTCTAGCATAGGCAACATGGACTCCGTGGGTGGTTCTTCACAAACTTTTACAGCAGGACAGTGGAAAGCAATTGCCGGTTTTGTTGGTAATACAAAAATTCCTGATGATCGCTTGAATGGTGAATTTGACACCGACTTGTGGATCGTTGACATAGGTGCTTCTAGGCATGTTACTTGTGATGACAAGTGGCTATTTGATACTCATCTCCTCTCTCATTGTCCAGTTGGCCTTTCGGATGGAAAAATTGTGAATGCTACGAAGGAAGGATCGGTTCGATTATCCTCGAAAATTGTCCTTAAACATGTGTTATCTGTTCCTGATTTACGATGCAATTTAATTTTGGTCTCTCAATTGATTGATGACACAAATTATACGGTCCAATTTAACTATAATATGCGTGCTATACAAGACCAGTCGAGGGAGCTGATTGGAACGAGTGTTAGGCAAGATGGACTGTTTTACTTCGAAGGAAGGGCATCTGTGCAACATGTGGCTATTTCAGATTCTTCGGCAACCTTAGAATTATGGCACAAGCGTATGGGTCATCCTTCGGATAAAGTTGTCAAACTCCTTCTTCCCGTTCATAATTGTAAGGGTAGTTTAAATAAAGCATGCGAAGTTTGTTTTCATGTTAAACACCCTAAAGATAGTTTTTCTTTAAGTGAGAATAAAGCCTCTAGAATTTTTGAAAAGATACATTGTGATTTATGGGGATCATATAGACATGCATCTTCTTGTGGTACCCGTTATTTCTTGACAATAGTTGATGATTTCTCTCATGTTGTTTGGATTTATTTGCTTGTTGATAAAACAGAGGTTTTCTGTATGTTCATGTCATTTGTGGCAATGGTTGATAGGCAATTCTCTCAAACAATTAAAATAGTACAAAGTGACAATGGCATCAAATTTAATTGTTTGGGTGATTTTTTTAATGCAACAAGCATCTTATTTCAAACTTCTTATGTTGGTACTCCACAACAAAATGGTCGGGTTGAGAGGAAACACAAACATATTTTAAATGTAGGGAGGGCGTTGAGATTTCAGGCTAATTTGCCAATATAACTTTGGGGTGAAAGTGTAGTTTGCTGCTGCACATTTAATTAATCGAACTCCCTCCCCTCTCTTGCAAAATACAACCCCTTATGAATTTTGTTTTGGTACTACTCCCTCTTATAATACCATTCGAACTTTTAGATGTCTTTGCTTTGCTCGTAATAAAAAACCTAAGGGCAATAAATTTGCTAGTCGGAGTCGTAAATGTGTTTTTGTTGGATATATGTTTGGGAAAAAGGGGTGGAATCTCTTTGATCTTGATTCAAAAGAACTTTTTGTGTCACGGGATGTTAAATTTTTTGAAGATGTATTCCCATTTCTTGATCCGATTTCATCAAACATTGTGCCGGAAAAAAATTGTGCCAATGAATAAAGAGGTAGCATATGATTTTGATGATGTGAATTTGGGTGTTCAAACCGGTGACACTATTACAGCTAATAGTGCCCTGCCACCCACAACAGCATGGCTCTCACCAAAACACTCCAGGCGCGCCAGAAATTCCAGCGCATGCTGGGCGAGCGACGACTGACACCTCCACAGCCACTGCTCAGCCAGCTGGAATTCCAACGCGCGCTGGCTTGGGCGAGAGCAGTGGTACTCCCAGCAGTAGCAGCTCTTGTCTTCTACGCACACAGCACCAAATCAGCTCACCAACGTTGATCCTTCGTCCCCTGATCAGTCTCATAGTCAAGCTCATGATACACACTTGGGTAGAGGCATGCGTGACAAGTTTTCGAGTGTTCTTCTAAGGGATTTCACACCATCATTGCAAATAGTCCGTCTTCTCCATCTCCTAACACGTCATCTCTAAAGCATCCCTTAGGTACGCCTTACCTAATAGTACATTATATTAATTGTGACAGTTTTTCTCCACATTACCGAAATTTTATTGCCGCTATTACTTCTGGCAAAGAGCCGAGGTCTTTTAAGGAGGCTATGAATGATGCGGGTTGGAGAAAATCAATGCAAAATGAAATTCAAGCTCTGGAAAAAAAATGGGACATGGACAATGGAAGATCTTCCACCTGGCAAGAGCCCTCTCGACAGTCAATACAATTCAGATGGGAGTATTGAACGCCTGAAATCCAAATTGGTTGTCTTTGGCAATCATCAAAAAGAGGGTATTGACTACATCGAAACATTTGCTTCGGTTGCTAAAATGGTCATTATTCGAGCCATTCTTGCCATTGCAGCTTCTACAAATTGGGTGCTACATCAGATGGATGTTCACAATGCTTTCCTCCATGGATATCTTGACGAGGAGGTGTACATGAAACTCCCTCCGGGATTTGAATCATCACATCTTAATAAGGTATGTCGCCTTAGAAAATCCTTGTATGGCCTAAAACAGGCACCTCGATGTTGGTTTGCCAAACTTGTTTCTGCTTTGAAGACATATGGTTTCTTACAGTCGTACTCTGATTATTCTCTATTCACTTACCCTAGAGGTTCCACACAAATTAATGTGCTTGTGTATGTTGATGATCTCATTATCTCTGGGATTAATTCTGTTGCTTTAAGGGCATTCAAAGCATATCTTAGTGACTGTTTTCATATGAAAGATCTTGACCCTCTGAAATATTTTTTGGGCATTAAGGTAGCTCGCAGTTCTTCGTGTTTGTTTCTGTGTCAAAGGATATATACCACCGATATTATTTCCGAAGCAGGTTTATTGGGATCAAAGCCAGTCGGCTTTCCTATAAAGAAAAACCACAAGCTTGCTCTAGCTAGTGGTTCCATTCTCTCTAACCCTGAACCATACCGCAGACTTGTCGGTCGGTTAATTTATTTGGCAATCACTGCCGAATTTGGCATATTCGGTCCATATTTTGTCTCACTTTATGCAAGAACCAAGAACAGAACACTGGGAAGCAGCTCTGCGAGACGTAAGGTATTTGAAAAGTACTCCAGAACAAGGTATTTTGTTAAGGTCTGACAGTAACTTAACCTTGCAAGGCTGGTGTGATTCAGATTGGGCCGCGTGTCCCGTGACACGTAGATCTTTAACAGGTTGGCTCGTTTTCCTTGGTCATTCTCCTATATCTTGGAAAACCAAAAAAGCAGAATACAGTTTCCAAGAGCTCCGTAGAAGCCGAATATCGGTCTATGGCCGCTATTACATGTGAATTAAAGTGGTTAAAAGGTCACCTATTGAGCTTGGGTGTGCAACATCCTAAGCCCATCAAGCTATTCTGTGATAGTCAGTCAGCTTTGCACATCGCAAAGAATCCGGTTTTCCATGAACGAACAAAGCATATCAAAGTCGACTGTCACTTTGTTCGTGATGCTATTTCAGATGGTTTAATTGATCCAACTTATGAGCAATTGGTCGATATCTTTACCAAAGTCCTCGGCAAATCGCAGTTTGATCTATTGCTTCACAAGTTGGGCATCTTCAGTCCACCTGCTCCAACTTGAGGGGGGTGTTAGGGAAATATTAAGAGAATATTATTCAATGTTATCATATATTATATTTTCCTTGTTTATAGCTTTGTTTGACACAAGATAATATGTAGAATATCTTGTGATCTTATCTCTTGTATTTTAAGAAGCTATGTACTCTATATATGATTTGAGATGAATGAGATGAACTCAAGCTTTGAGCCCTAATTAATTTGACAATTTTGGCTTTTTATATTTTCGAACGTACAATAGCTCAACTATAATTTGTGGCAATTTTACTAGAAATTTATAAAAGAGGAATAATTTTATGCAGCCATGTAAACGTGTAAAGACAAGAGATAATCTTTTGTAGGCTTGAATGAGAAACGAGTCTGACCAAATTTTATTTTAATTAAGAAGTTAAAATATATTTGATTAAATATTATACGAGTTTGAGATTTATTATAACCTTTTTTTTATGAGTTTAACAATTCGGATTAAGTTTTGATAAAACTTTTTTTGAGCGAAAGAAAAAAATTTACATTAATTTGGGAAACTTTACAATCCGGATGCCTGATGCCATATATAATCATTTCTTTTAAGCGTGTGAACAATTTGAGATTAAAAAAAGGAAAAACTGTCAAAAATAATACGCCCTCCATTTTTTTTATAGGCTAGAGATGAGATTACGCGGAGTTTTAGGTGGTTTAATAAAATAAGATGTTAGTGGGGTAGATAAGGTTATTATTTTATTGAAAAGTAAAGTGGTATGAGAGGGAGTGGGGACCATTGGAGGAGTGGGAAATGATAAAGTAAGAAAGAGTGGGGGACATTAGTGGGTAAAGATTTATTATTAAATTGTAAGAGATTTCCAAAAATGGAACTCTAGCTTATAAAAAAACGGACGAAAATAGTAACTATAGCTTGTAAAAAAACGGAGGGAGTACAACTTTTGAACGGTTCACCAAAAACAAGTCAAGGTTTTGATTATTTCTGAATAATACACCTTTGGAGGTATCCGCTTAAAACACGTTATCACCAGTTATTAACCTGATTAATAAGTTTTATGGGACACGTGTCATTAATTTATTGGTTTGACAATTTAATTTAATTTTTTTTATTTATTTAATGTTTTTAATTATTAAAAGATTATTATTATATTTATTTAATTTTTTTTAAAAAAAAACCATTCTCCACCCACCAACCACCCCTGTCCCTGCCCTCCGGCGCCAATCGCACCCAGATTCCCCCTCCCCCGGCATGCGTTGCCCCTCTTCCCTCTTCCCCCAAATCACCAACCCTCCCCGAAAACCCCATTCCTCCGCCCACAAAACCCCCGAAAGCCCATCCCCCACCTTCGAAAACCCTGACGGAAACCCCAAAGATGGTGGGGGAGGTTCGATTAGGGTTTTTCGATGGTGGGGGGGGGGGATAGTTTTAGGGGGTTTCGTTGGGGAGGGAAGGGGGTTTCGGGGAGAGAAATTAAAGCTGATTCAAGGGAAGAGGGGAAGGTACGATGTGCGACAAAAAGGAGGGGGTTAGCGCCGGGGAAATGGGATCTGGCGCGGCCGACGTCAGGGGACAGGGAAGGGGGGTGTTGACAAGGCGCCGAGGAGGAGGTGGCAGCGGTGGCTGGTGGGGGATGATTTTTAAAAAAATAATTATTTTAATTATTAACCATAATTAAAGTTATAATTAAACTATTAAATGAATTTATTTAAAAAAAATGTTTACCAGTTATTAAAGTTACAGGTAAAATATGTTGTTTAAAGCGAAAACCCTTTAAACGTTGTATTATTCAGAAATAATCAAAATTTTGACTTGTTTTTTACGGACCGTTCAAAGGTTATATTATTTTTGACAATTTTTTCCTAAAATAAATTGATAGATAGATAGATGATGTAAATTGATTAATTTTTTGTTCATATATAAATAGAAGGCTTACTCTTCGTATTATATACTTCCTCCATTAACAGTTATTTGCAACATTTACCCAAAAAGGGTGCTAACTATTATTTGCAACATTCCCAAATCTTTCCATTTTTAGTAATTTTTTTAAATGAAATTACAAAAACACCCTTACTTAAAACTTTATAACATCAATTACATACTTAAAACATAATTGATTAAAAACTAATCTAATCTAATAAAACTTATTTTATATCTTTCAATAATAATCAATCCTTCATCATCTCTTCATCTTCCCCATTATCATTCTCTCTCCTCCATCATCTTCTTCCTCTTCCCTCATAATCTATTTTCTCCATCTTCATCCTCTTCAAAATTAACTTTCTCTCTCCTCCTTCAACCACTTTTCATGAATTGAAGAAGAAAGACACTCAATTTCAGATCTGGAGAAATGGTCTCGGTTTTGTGGGTTTCGGATCTGGGTTTGTGGGTGGTGGGTTAGTGCGTCTGGTCTGGGTCTTGGTGCGAGGGTCTCGGTTTCTTGAGTCTGAGTTCGCAGGTTTAGGTGGGTCTGTGGGTTAGGTGGTTTCGGGTTCGTGTTGGTTTGCTGGGTTCGTGGTGGTTTTGGCTGGTTCGTGGTGGTTTGCTGGGTTTTCTGTATTCGTGGTGGTTTGCTGTGTTGATGATGGTTTGCTGGGTTCGTGGGTGGTTTGTTGGGTTCGTGGTTGGGTTTCGATGGAGAAGGTTGGGTTCGTGGTTGGGTTTCGGTGGTTTTGGTGGTGTTTTGGGTGCTGAGTGTCGATGGGTTTGGTGGTTTTGGTGGTGGTTCTGGTTTTGGGTTTCGGTGGTGGTTGGTTTTGTTTAATTTTTTTTTTTTTTTTTATGTAGGATTAATACTTAATCAAGTGCCCTTATTTTTCAATAATCATGCCTTAAAAGTTTTGCATTGGCATCCGTGAAAAGTACAATTGTTGCAAATAACCCTTAATAGAGGAAGTATGAAGTATATAAAGTATGAATGCACTATTGGATAGAAATTCTATGTGTTGAGGGTTTCAAATTCCGAATTAAAGGAAATTGTATTATTTTATTTTTTTGTATCAAGATAAAGAAAGCAACAACCACATTTTACAAACTCATGTGAGCAATTTGGGCAAAACACAAACTTCACAACTACTAGTTCCCAAATCCAATTTTATACTCCGTACTATATATTATCGTCTAAAACGATCCAAAGTGAGGATGGTACCAATGCTTGTTCCCTGGACCTAGAGTTTAGAGGTTTATACCCTCAACACAAGTCTAAAAGGAAAGCTGGTACCTCTTAAAACAAGGGTGTTCAAAGCTTCAATCCTTGTACCTCTTAAGAAAATGCTAAATATGATGACATGTGAAGGAATAATTTTTTAATCATTCTAAAATATATGTTAATCAATTTTGCATATTAACTTTTGATAAATACAGATCTAGGCCGCACCCATAGTCAAGAGAGAGAGTCCACTTCACAAGATTAAAGGAGGTTCGTTCCATTCCAAAATCATATGACAATATGAGTTTAGCCCCGTAGCCTTATAAAGTGTTTGATTCTCTCAACTTTTATCAATGTGGGATGCTTACATGTGTTATGTGGTAGGATATAGTTCAACATTGTTCCTTACATGTAAGGTTCCTTTAACTTAGATCAAGCCATTAAAGGTCTCATACAGTGGGCCTAGCTCTGATACCATGTTAAATACGGGTTCGGGCCACACCCACAACTAATGTCCACTTTAAACAACTAAGGAGGTTCCACCTCAAAACCATATGGCAATTAGGGGAGTAGCCCATTAGCCTTATAAAGTGAACATAACTTTCGTATTTCTTCAATGTGAGATACACTTCCCAACACTTTATACTCTTTCGATGTGAGACAACACTTTCAATACTCACATGTGGGTTTGCTCATGGGCTCAACACTCCCCCTCACATGTGAGTAGTCCATAATACTGGTCCAAATCACAACACAGCCTAACCTGAGCTATGATACATTGATACCATGATAAACGGGTCTGGGCCACACCCCACGATTGTCCACTGCACATCACCAAAGTAGTGTATCTCGGCTTAAACAAAGTGAAGAATTTCCAATCGCAACGTTCATGTTACTGCAGTTTCGATTGCGAGAGGGTGTTAGAGATATGAGATCAATCAATATCGGAAAATATATGTAACATATTTTCCATGGTGATATTATCATGAGAATAATATATTTAGGTTTATTTATGATAAAGATATTATTTAGTGAATATATTTTGAGGATTTATAGTTATGGTATTATATCTTTTAAGAAGATTATTTCGTATCTTATGATCTTACTTTTTGTATAAATACTCTATCTATTGATGAATAATAAACAAGTCATTCTATAATTGACTCGTTACCCTAATTTGTCAATTTAAATTAAACAATTATAATAACATACACTGTGTACATTTTAATGGAAAAGCAATATCTTGAGTTTTCAAATATTAAGAAAATTACAAAGTATTGAATTAGTCTATTTTACCGTAAGTCCACTACCCCATCCTATATAGATAATTGGTAAGCAATACCTTGGTTATGCCACCGATATTACTATAGCCTATAGGTATTGCTAGCTTTACCAATTATCATCATTAAGTCATTACTAAACCATAATACGCTGTGATAAATTATGAGTTAGAATCTAATTAAAACTTGGCCAATTTAATTTGCCAAATAAGATCTATATACAGTATTTTTTTTTGGAGGGAACAATATCTTTAGTTCATCCGTGAGGATCTAGTCTCGTTCATCGTATTCCCTTGTACGTTGGATACTTGGATAGAGGTGTATTCGTTTTGCTTCAAGTGTACGTTTGGATATAAGATCGGTCTTTTCATGTTTGAGCTCGCGAGGTTTTGGAGCTCTTATCAATCCTATTCCCTACCTTTCTATCGATCATGCATTTAGGATATTGTACATTCTAAAACTATTTTTAACAAAAAAAAAAAGAAAAAAAAAATTAAAAGTAGATTTTTTATTTATCTATTTTTTTTAAAAAAAAAAGGTACTTCCTTTGTGTTTTAATATAAAACGTTTTGACTTTCAAAGAGTTTTAAGAAGGTTAGTTGAATTTATTAAAATAATAAGTAGTGGGGTATAAACTAAGTTTGAGGAAAGAAAATAGAGTAAGAGGTTTTGTGAGGACCATTAGCTAGTAAAATATTATGAGGATTAAAAAATAGAGAGAAGTTACTAAAAAAGAAAATATTTTATTTATTTAAACATGGTCGAAAAAGAAAAACGTTTCATTTAAATAAACACGGAGTGAGTAATATCTTACCAATTTCATGACTTGTCCCACAAAATATGTTCACGTGTTAAATTTTCCTTTTATGTTGTTGGCTAAATGCTTGTGATCAGTTCCTTTGAATTGTAACACAAATTACTCCCTCATTAATTTTTTAAACTGGAACGTTTCGACTTTTTACAATATTCACCTTGATTATTTGTTTGTGATTTACGCATACGAAAAATATAGTCTTATGGTACTTGATAAAATGTCACAATCATCGCAATCAATAATTTATTAATATTGAATTGTTATAATTTTTGCTTATTGATAAATAAATAAATTATTGATCAAAGCTTTGTATTGTCATAACGTTTTACTTTAAAAAATAAAAATATGAAGGGAGTAGCATTTAAGAGACTGTATAAGAAGAAGATAAAGTTGGACATTTGAAGGCATATACATTACCCATAGGCCATAGCCATTAGCCCATTGGGCATTAGCCAATACTCGTAGTAGTGATTAGCTTAGCTAAGCTTAGCTTAGCTTAGCTTGCTTGCTGCTCTAGCCCTTTCCTTGAAGAACATTTGAGGTTTTCATGAGTAATAAGTAGGTAAGGAAAAGTATCGTGATTAGAGACATATGTTTTTTTTTTTTTTTTTTTTTTGGGGTGGGGGGTGGATACGGTGGTTTACTATATACGAGCCAAATACTTAAAGGTGGGAAAGTTAACTAATTAAACCTTTAGAATCTAAAGTAAGAGTGTAACACTCTATCAATTGAGTCAAGTCTTCTTTGGTTTTTAGATATTGTCTAGAATAGGTTCTTTTTCTTATAAGAAAATCATCTATTATTTTATTTAACACATCTTTTACATTATCAGTCTTATTTAACACATCATTTAGGCCCTGTTCCTTCACCTTTAAAAAAAAAATTAGTAAAAATAATTTTGGTTCAGTAAAATTAATTTCAATTCAGTAAAAATAATCTAGGTTTAGTAAAAATCAGTAAATTTAAAGAAGAAATATAACAGAGAATCAGTAAAAATAATTTCAGTTCAGTTAATTTAAGTTTAGCAAAAATAATTCCAGTTCAGTAAAAATAATTTCAATTTAGCAAAAAATAAGGTCAAGTGAACAGAGCCTAACTATTGCTCAAACGACCAGACTTAGATTCATCATATTCTTTGAAATAATGAACTTACTAATCATCCTTATTTGAATTTAATTTGCTTATAACTTGAATTATATTTCAAAATAAGAAGAAATATAATAGAAAATCAGTAAAAATAATTTCAGTTCAGCAAAAATAACTTCAATTCAGTAAAATTAATTTAAGTTCAATAAAAATAATTTCAATTCAGCAAAAATAAGGTGGAGTGAATGGGGCCTAAGCTAACAATTACTTATTTCAATTAAGACCAAGCCATATTTATTTATTTACATATTTTAATCTCCAAATATATATGTATAATTTTGTAATAAAAAATTAATGAGAGTGTCATATTTGAAAATAAGGTACACGTTTTCAAAAAAAAAAAAAAAAAAAAGGAAAGAAAGTACACATTAGTATAAATCTAATAATATTTCATTTGTTATATTTTGTTAAACAATTTAAAATTTTGGTCAAATCATGAAAATAGATATGAGCATATCAAACCAAATTAAATTAGATCAGATGTAAAAATTTTAGATTAGACGAAATAAATGACCACTTTAACGTGATCTCCACAATAATTTCAAATGCTAAGTTATTGATAGATTAAGGAACGTACACCTTTAATTCCTCAACTTAATAATTTTAAATTATAGATATCATTAACTTGAATACCATTCAATTTTGCATGAACAAAAAGAGAATTTTCGTTAATTGGCCAGCATATTGCATATAGAAGACTTTTCCTAGGGACAAAGACCAAACGAACAAACGATTTAAAATTTATGGCGTTACATGCAAGTTGTAAAACCGACAGCTTCTTAGTTGGTTTATTAATAATTTTTTTAATTAGGGAAGATGGATGATCAAGTATTCTGTACTTTCAAAGACTTAAGATCTGATTAGGTGCAGTCCAATCCCACTTGTTTGACGAATCTTAAATTAGTGCAAATCATAATTAGTTTCCAAGTTTTATTTAAACTTTTGTTTCATGAAAGTATACTCCATATGTTTATATATTGCATATTTTCCTATCATTGATGTATGTCGACTAATTATTTTATTCCAACTTCGTTTCGTTTCGTTTCTTTATGTTGTTCTTGTTTGAACTTTATATACATTTCAATGCAAATGAAATTTGATACTGTAAGTCTCTAACGATAAACATTTATATTAAAGAAAAAAAAAATCAAACAAAAAAAAAAACTTTGTAGAATAATCTTGTTTGTTTCCTTCTCAATTTGTATTTTTAAAGAATCAATTTTTTTAAAAAGAAATTATACGAGTAATAATTAGGAAATTTTTTTAATTATTATCCAAAAAGGAATGGCTTGTCAATTATTACCCTTTAAAAAGTTATTAATTACGGAGTACTACACTTAAAAGTAAAAAAAAAAAAAAAAAAATGTTGCTAATTACGGAGTACTATCTTTAAAAGTGATTAATTTGTATAATTACTACCTCAGGCCATTTTTCAGTGAATTAGTCCAATTATAACATCACTTGTCAACTTAAATGTAATTTATGCTATTTCAATCTCATTTTTGTGAAATATTAATCATTTAATCCACCAAAACTCCGGAAGGCGTGACCTCACTTGTTAGCCGAAAGATTTAATTTATGTCATTTTAATCACTTATCATGGTTTTTTAAAATGAAACAAAATTCGTAATTTTTTTCCTTATTACAAGGTAAAATGCCATACTAATGACCAAAATTCTGCACAAATTAATCCATTCTAAGTTAATACGTAAGACATTTGGAAGTGAATTGAAGTAGAACGATAAATGAATCACTTTTTTCTTAATAAATTGATGAATTGACACAAATAGCCCTATTTTTTACCAAAAAGATTAAAATACCCCTTTAAAAAACATACTCCCTCCTCTCTTGAAAGTTCGACTCACTTTGCATTTGCGCGGTCTTAAATGAACATCTTTGACCATGAATATATTCGGTTATGTATAAGTAAAAATTATAAAAAGTTGATATTTGAAAAATTTTATAATAAGTGGAATCTAATAAGATCTCATATACTAATTTATTTATATTAAGTCATAAAATGTAGTTAAATTTATTTTATTCTGACTCCATAAATAGTAAGTGAGTCGAACTTTCGAAAATGGAAATAGTACAACATTTCTCAAGTTTAAAAGCATATATTTTATCTTTTAAATTCGTCCTACTAAAATTTGATCCCACAACCAATCTTATCAATAAAAATAGTAATGCATAACGCAAACGTTGAGAGCATGATGGTATATTTCCTAGTTATTCAACACATGCAACCACCTTTCTTTCTTTCTTTTTTTTTTTTTTTTTACAATAGTAAGAAAAAAGAAAACATTAACCAACCCTCCTTACATACACATGCAACCACTTATCCTTGAATATTATGATAAACCAAATTTCCAATAAAAATTCCACGCCAAAAAAAGTGAAAGGCTCAAAACATACGCGTCATCGGGTGTGTAACAAGTTGAAGAAAGACGTTAGAATTAGAACATAACAATATTATTCATATTCTAGCTAAGAAGACAAATTACGACATTCTAGACTTAAAAATCGTTCTATCAACAATGTACGGTAGTTCTTTTGCCAAGTCTTTCCACATATCAAAGAATTTATTATCTAAAGTTTTTGGTACTCCAAACCCCACACCTATTCTTTGAAAATGAATCTTTTTTTCTTTTCTTTTTTTTTAAAAAAAAAATAAATTATATTTCCATTTCATTATTTTGTTTAGTTCTTATTATTATTATTTTTTTTTCTAGGGTTGGACCATTCTTCTACCAATTAACATCGTTATGTAATACTAAATGTACGGGTATCGTGGTAGCCATAAATCCCATAATGGTAATTTAGATATTTATGGCAACATCAAAGTGGCACACTGGCACCGCTCTTTTTTGAGCGAAAGGGGTAAGTTGAATTTCTATCTTTGATTGTACTATGTATATAATAATCAATTTGTTCAACTGAATAGGGAATACTCCTTCCATTTTTAAATACTTGCTTCACTATTTTTTTTCGACCGTTTTTAAATACTTGCTCCATTTCCTTATTTGGAAATCTTTTACAATATTTAATTCATTTCTCTCATCTATGGACCTAACATAAATCATATTTTGTTAATTTTATATTCTTTTTTTCTCCAATTCTCTCAGCTACTTTTGCTTTTTATAATTTTTTATTCTTTCCCCTACCCCACTACCTCTATACTTTATTACTTTCTCCAATTTCTCCTAAAACTCCGCTTATAGAGAAATGGAACAAGTATTTAAAAACGGAGAGAGTAAGTCTTAATTAAAAGTTATAAAAAAACAAATACTACATATTAGTAATCATTTGGTTGAACATAAAAAAAAAAAATTGTAATATTATTTAATATATAATCTAAGTAGTTTTGTTTTCTATAACTATAATGTGCTTAAAAAAAATAAAAAAAAATAATATAAAAAAAAACTTTTGCTTGGTCATGTAGAGTAAACTTTTCTTACATAAAACCCTACTAGTATAATCCTAATTCCTTGTTTTATAATTTCCTAGGAAATAAAACTATAGTGTTTTTTGTTATCAAAACATTATCAACTCTTGAAAAGCTTGCCACATCTTATTCTATTTTTAAATGTCAATCAAAAGGAAAATATGAAAATAACCTTCATCTCAAATCTTATGCGATATGCACCACCCCAAGAACGTTAACTAAGAAAGATAGTTTGCATACACACAAAAACACTAAAATGGGTTCTAGATAAAGCTTGACGATTGATAGTACGAGTCCTCCTTACCTAATAGATAGACCAAAACCTTAAATCCAACTATTTGCCTAAACCCAAGATCGAGTAGCACTACAGTTGGATTTTACTTGTACGAGTATACAGTTTATTGGTATCACTGAGTAAAATCAATTGAAAATTAAATTTATTATTGATTATGCCTTTTAAGCTTCCAAAAAAATTAAGTAGAAAAAAAAAAAAAAAAAAAAAAAAAAAAGAAAGAAAGAAAGAGAGATTTTGGTGAAAATGACCTTAAATTTTTTTAACAAAACAACATTTAATGGTTGCTTCGCTTGGCAGAACCACCAAATTAGATATTTTTCGTAAATAAGTAGGAGATGTCATTGTTTTGCTCATAACGAGTATGAAGTACTCTATATGATTTGCCCATGGGGCCAAATTTCCTCCCAAACTTGTACTATCCACCTAGAGATGTCAATTCGGATGATCGGATTGGGTTTGATGAGGTCGGGTCAGATCGGGTCAATTTTTAAAATTAGATCATGTTAAATTATTGTGTCCACGCGAATCCAAATCTAAATCGGATATTTTTTAGATCGATTTCGGATCGGATCAAGTGTGGTTTTGAGACCTCTATATCCGTTATATCCACATATCCCCTCCAAACTACTAACCTTCGTTGCATTTATTTTGAAATAGCGAACAATTTTTGGTTGAACCTTTTTAAAAAGACATACGACTATATCAAGTATTTTCATTGTCTCTTTGTTGCCTCAATATATATAATGTCTTTAAAATTCTTTTGCCAGAGGGCTGAGGGGCCAACAATCAAGGCCTCTCGTAAGCATTTATCTACCATGTTTCAGTCCAAGTGGAAGCGAGAATGTGGGTGTATAAGATGGCTTAAACAAGTACAGTAAGTAATCGATCCGATTTGATTCGAGAAATTCAAGACTCAAACTTGATTTGTAATCGAACAGAATTCAACCTGAATCCGAATTTGACCCAATTTGAACTTAACCCGGTACCGATTTAAACCAACTTGAACTGAACCCCAAACCGATTTGATCCGACTTGAACTCAAACCGAACCGGTTTTTTGACCCGACCTGAACTTAATCCAAATTGAAATTAACCTGACAAATACCCGATTCAATCTGATCTGTTTTTAATCCGAATTGATATTGACCTGATTTTGACTCAACATGATTTCAAACCAACCATATTTTTAAACCCATCCTATTATTTACCTTTTTCTTTTTTTTAACATATAGTATTAATGACACGGTATGGAAAAATGACACATGACTGACTTGATGTCGACCCAATAACAAGATAAAAAACCTCGATAATTACTCTAGATTTAAAAATGCTTATTTGAATATTAAATATGGTCAATCCAACCAAAATTCAGCCAAACACGAAAAGTATCTAAATTAGAATTGACCGAATAATGAATCAACCTTAGTAATCAAATCGAACTTAACATAACCGAAATCAATCGAACCGGAACCAACCTGATCCAAAGTCATTCGACTCGAAATTAACCCGGCCAAACCTGTTTTGAACAGGATCCGAATTTATCCGAACCGAATATGAACCGATCTAAAGTTGACCCAACCTAAACCTGGAAGATCTTGACTAGAATTTGATTCGACCCGAAAGTGACCTTATCCGACCCGAGGCGGGTTAAGGGGGGTAATTTTGAACCGAATATACCCGACCCAAATAGACAGCTAGGGTTTCGAGGGTGGGGGGGAAAGATAGCCGACAGTTTTAAGGGGCGGGGGATGGTTTTCTAGGGTTTTGCATGGGTGGGGGAAGGTTTTTCGGGGAAGGGAGATATTTTCAGGGGAGGAGAAAGGGAGGAGGTGCGGCGAGTTCTAGTGAGGAGTGGGGGACGGAGGTGCGGCGAGTTCCAGCAATGTGGCTAGGCGGTGGGGGGGTAAGGTAGAAGGGTAGTGGCTGGTGTGGGTATGGTGGTTTAGTAGTAGCTAGGGAAAGGGAATGAAAAAGAATAGGGGGGTGGAGAATCAATGTAGAATAATTTTGGGTAAACTTAAAAATAAACATGGGTAAAGGGAATGAAAAAAGTGACAAACAAACAGCAACAAAAGGAATGAGGCATGTTCATTCTCATTCCCTTTGACTATTAACGCTAACCAAACAGCCCCTAAAAGAGCTTAATATGTCATGCATGCATGCTAGTTTTGGCACATATATAATAATTTAAGAAAATTATAAGTGGGTCGCATAAAATTGAGTTGTTTGATGTAAAGGTGTCAATACGAGAAATTGGGTCAGGTTCGGTGAGATGGGGTCGAGTTTGATCTATTTCAAATTTGAATCATGCTAAATTTGCTACGTACATACATATAATCCATATAAATCGAAATCTGAATTGGGTTTTGTTCGGGTCGGGTCAGTTAACACCTCTAGTTTAATGTAAAGTTATTGGATTTGATTTATATTACTCCCTCTGTGTTTAAATAAATGAAATATTTTCCTTTTCGAACGTGTTTTACAAAAAAAATAAAAAGTTTCCTTTTTGTAACTTCTCTATATTTTAATAATTTTTCTTTATTTTTTAATAATATTCTAATAAATAATGGTCCTCACAAAACCCCTTATTCTCTTCTCTCTCTCTCCCAAACTTATACCCCGCTACCTATTATTTTAATAAATTCAGCAAATCTTCCTAAAACTCCATAAAAGTCAAAAAAATTTATTTATTTAAACACGAAGGGAGTAAAAAAAAAAAAAAGGAGACGCAATATATTACATAAGTACATTAGAGTGGTCTAGTAAGGGTTGTCATCTTACACCTCGTTACTCTTCCCCTTCCCAAAGGACTATAAACAAACTCATATTTAAATAGGAACAAACACTCAAATAAGTTGTTTGCGAGCATAAACGAGTCAAACACATGATTATATGAGCTTGAAAACTCTGCTCAAATTGAGCTTTGACCAAGTTTTTAATCGAAAGTGTTCACAAGCATATCAGCCCATTAACATCCTTATACTTGATTTACGTGTCTCGTTACCACTACTAAATTTTTAGTACAGTGATAGAAATAGAAAGACTCTAGAATATTAAAAACAATATAAATATAAAGAAAAAGAAAAGAAAACCAACTTTCACGAGGTAGAGAAGCAAAGGCCACAATGAGTAAGGTGTGTGTGAAGACGCCACCAAAACAAGTAAACAAGGATGGAACTTGTTGTACGTGTTGCTAACCAATGCATCTTCTTTGTGACTCATGCCTCAATCATCCAACTATGTGAGTCGGTACGGTTTTCATATTACTTATGTCACCAACCTTTTTCTTTTTCTTTTTCTTTTTCTTTTTCTTTATGAATACTTTATACTTCGTAATTCGTATTTTTATTGATTGTAGTTTTGAGTGGCACATTACTGTACTTTAAATAAGAATACATCTATACACGTAGTAATATGCGTTATAAAGGTTTGTATCTTACAACATTTTCTCACACGTTAGATGCTATTTGAGTTATTGATTCTTGTGAATTCTATCCAATCTCCTCTATCACTCGTAGGGAGGTGTTTATTTGAACCAAAACTCCACGTGTGAAATTTTTACAAATATAATATATATATATATATAAAATAAATGCGAGTTATTGTATAATATATTACGAGTATTGGATTAGTCACAATGTATTTTTATTATTGTTAGAATTTTGTAATAAATAATTAGAAAAATTAATGGTGAAAATCCTTTTTAATATGTATATTTAGTCAAACTATAACACTTAAAAAACCTAAGAAAGTAATAAGAATGTAAATGCTCCATTCATTCCTTGAGCCATTTTAAAACTTATAGACCATGTTATAACTACTACTCCGTAGTATATAAAAATAAGTAAAATTAGTAAAAGCAAAGTTGGTTTTTTTTTTTTTTTTTTTTTTTTTTTTTTTTTTTTTTTTTTGACAAAAGCAAAATCAAGTAAAACACTTATAACAGAAGGGATGGAGTAATCCTGCACTTCCTAGCTATATCATTAGCTTTTTGGACTTGCTCCCTTAGGACCTTTAAAATAGCGCATCGTTGAAAGGTCGATCCTATCTCCCTAATCTCCTTGATGAGCCACTTTATCGACACCCCCTCACTTGCCTTGTACAGAAGGCTATTGACCAAAGTGACAGAATCAGACAGAACTAGGATCCCATTTCTTCCTTGTAATCGGGCCCACCTCATGGCTTCCAGACAAGCCCAGGCTTCACATTGGATAGCAGACGCTGCAGCATCCTGTTTCCCCCCTTCCTCCACCTCATGGCCCTGCCCTTGAGTTTTTATCCCAAGAGCCATCAACTTCCACAACAAAGCCATCCAGCTTATCTCCTTCTTTACCTAGCTGGTCCAGGTGAAAACCCGGGGGAAACACTGGGTCCTCACCACTCCTAACCTCTCCCCCATAGTCACTGTTGCCATGGTTGAAGAAAGTATCATGGTCCTAAAGTGCAATGTTAATAAAAACGCTTACCTAACTAGTAGACCCCTCCATCCCCTTAAAACATCTCTCATTTCTCGCTTTCCAAAGTCCCTAAAGTGTCGCAATGAACTCTACCATACGACGCCCATGCTTACCATCCTCGCTATAAAAAAACAGGATATAGTGTTGAATCCACCCTCTCAGAGAGGTGGCATTCGGCTGGTCAGGACAAATATTCAGGAAGCCGGATTCCCAAACTTCCCTTGCCTGAGTGCAAAACCTGAATAGGTGTTGGCAATCTTCAATACCATCCTGCAAAGATCACACCCTGTATCAACAGGGATTCCCCTACATGCTAAATTAACTTTTACCGCGATACCATCATGGAACAGTCGCCACACAAAGTATTTCCATTTTGGTTGGATCTCCAATCTCCAAATTAGCTTTATAAAGTTATGTTCCCTTTCCAAAAACCTTGCATCCTCTAACCCTTTGTCTTTTGATAAAAAGTAGTATCCTGTTTTTTACTGTATACCTTCCTGACGGATGAAATCTCCAATATGTGAAGTCATCCTCACTAGCCTGTGGAAGTTCCAGTGCTAGGATTGCTCGTGCCCAGTCCCACTCAAAACAATCTCTCACCTACCCTGCATCCCAATTCTTGGTCTCCCTGTTAATAAAATCGCTGACTTTCCAATTTCTAGCTAACCTCAGGGTTTGACCCGACTTGACCACTGGAACATTCCCATGCACCCATGGCATACTGATTGCCGAGATACTATTTCCATTCCCTACTTTCCAAGCAAACCTTTCCTTAAAAAATTCATTGACCTTTTGGATGCTAGACCTCCCCATCGACGGATTTCCCCTTCTTATATAAGGTTTAGCGATATTGCAAATACCACAATCTTGGAAACCTCGATAGACTCTGGAGAGAAGAAGTTGGGGGTTGAAATGCATCCTGATTGCTTGTTTGAAGACGAGTGCACTATTATAATCTGATGTACCTCGAATACCCAAACCACCCATACTTTTGGGAAGTTGTATGACATTTCTGCCTACCCAATGCACTCCTTTCTGGCCACTTTTCGCCCACCAATACCGCGCAATTAAAGAATCTATTTTGTTAGCTATACTTTGAGGCAACTTAAAACACTTCATGACATGAGCAGTCATACTCATCAACACTGTATTGATAAGTATTAGCTTTGCTGGTTGTGAGATATGCAGAGAAGCCCAGGATACTATCTTTTCGGATATCTTGTCCACCAGAAATTGAAAATGAGGGGCCTTCTTCCCTTTAATATCAAAAGCAAAGTTTGTGACTGTTGTAAACAAACAAAACATATCGTTTTATTTACACTCATTTAGTTTTTATTCCTTCTTTCTTACTTTGTTCATTTTTATTTTACAATTACTTGTTTTTTTCCATGCTTCCTAGAAACGATAGTTTACTACTAAGCGAGTCAAACTTGTAAGAAAAAACTAAAGTAAAAGAAAAATTTAGAGATAAAGAGAAAATGTATAGTAATTTAAATACGCAAACAACTCTAACGACTTTATAAACACTATTTTTGGAAGAGAGTAGTTTGGATTACTTTAAGAAATGTAATACTCCTTCCGTTTTTATTTAATTAGATGAAAGTTCGTGTGATGCAAGATTTTTTCATCTAAGATTTTTAATTATTTGATTTATTATATTTAATAATTTCAGATAAAATTACAAAAGTTTAATATTTTTTTTTACTATAATTTATATGAAGTTATTAAATATAAATAAATTGTAAATATGATATTTTTCCATTATATAAAATCTTTAATGTGAAATGATAAATTTTTAATAATTTAAATTCTAAATCATTATTCATTGTTTTACCATATCTTTTATTTCAATAAAATCACCAACCTCGTCCACAACCAACCTACTGCATCAATGGATAAATTGAACTGTGAAATGTTAGTCAAACTAAAACTGATATAAATTAAATCCTTACATTTATATAAAATAAATCAATATATTTACCAATAAATGAAAAATTGTTGCGATATAAAATCAAATCTATGCATTGGAATTTTTTCATCATCTCCAAAAATAACCAAAGTCGTCCATATATTAAGTATACAACATCTAATTGTATGTCATTACATGGACAAATAATCGTTAAGTATCCTAAATAAATACAATGTAACTAATAATTACAATTATAAATTTAAACATAAGATTTTAAAAATTACCCAGACATTGATGACCTAAAACTAACACAAAATTACTAAGCAAAATTCGCTTGATGGGGTTTTGTATTGATACGAAATTTTATTTATGTCGTATGATGTGTTAGATGTACATGTAAAAAAACATTTAGTAAATAAAACATAAACATATAATTGTTGAGTATCCCAAATTAATACAATGTTAGTAATAATTAGAAATACTAATTTAAACATAGGATTTTAAAAATTAAGCTAAAAATTACCCGACCATTGATGACAAAAAAATTAACACAAAATTCGCTTAATGGGGTTTTTTATTGATACCAAATTTTGTTTGTGTCGTATGATGTGTCAATTTATAATGGTAGGTGTCATAAATTTTAATATAATATAATTAACGAACAATTTTTATTTCTTATCATAAATACTATCAAAATTTATCTTATAATGATAGGTATTAAACTTTATTATAAGCGTTTATCATTTAAATATTTCTTAGTACATTTTTTTTGAATTTCTTATACTCGTAGTATTGAATTAATAAATTTATCTTTTCCTATATTTTTACTTTATTTTTTTTCATTAAAATAATTTAATTCATGGATTATAATCTACGTGGCATTAAAATTTTAGATATATCAAATCTAATTCGTTACTTTTATCTAGGTGGCGACATTATTTTGTTAATTCAAAAATAAAATATAAATCTTTCTTCTTATTGGTCGAAATAAGTATATTTCTTACGTGGCGCTCCGAATGCTCTCCAAAAATGTCTACTTTATTTATATCTACTAGATGAAAGCCCGTGCGATGCACAGTTTTTTCATCTAAGATTTTTAATTATTTGATTTATTGTATTTAATAATTTCAGACAAAATTACAAGAGTTTAATTTTAATTTTTTTTTATTGTAATTTCTTCAGTGAGCAGACGATTTGCTCCTCTTCTAGTTAGACTAGGACTTAGACCTACCAGTAATAATACAACTTTATTCATTATAATTGAATTTATATTGGTGTAATTTTTTTTATCATTTTAAGATAAAAGGGCCGTTATTTTGTACACCTGGGTGTACCTTCCTCCGGGTACACCTAGGGGCACTTTCGTAAATTTGCACATCATAATTGCATGTGCCTGACGCATGATACTCCATATTTGATCTCTTTCTTCTTCCTTTATGCGATAATCAAATCGATCAAATTTATCTACTGTGTTCTAGCATCAATGTCCGAAATCTTTAATGTGAAAAGATAAATTTTTTATTTTTTAAATAATTTAAATCCTAAATCATTATTCATTGTTTATGTTAGCAAAAATAAAATTGATATAAATTAAATCTTTACATTTATATAAAGTAAATCAATATATTTACTAATCAATGAAAAATTGTAGCGAAATTGATCAAAAAATTGTAATTGTATAAAATCAAATCTATGCATTGGAATTTTTTCATCATCTTCAATAATAATGAAAGTCATCCATATAACAAGTATACAACATCAAATCGTGTGCCATTTGCCTTAGCTTCTTCTTACTTTTTTTTAAAATTAATTTGAAATAGTTGCATTAAATATATGTATAAAAGCCAAAAATTAACTTGAATAGTTACATCAAATCTAGTACTTTACAAATTAATTTCAACCATATATTATTGACAATGCTCAACATAAAATTTCTTAGTAACTAAACTAAGCTAGTCAACAATTAGCTAGCTTCCACATTGTTATATTTTGTCTACAATGTCGTGGAGAATATACATCCATTACATTTTTAATCAAAAGTAGTATGATATGGATTGCATCAATGAGATCAAAACCACTAATTGCAATTAAAATGCGGTTCATTCATGTGTTTATTCATGCATGGAACTTTTATTAAATCAATATAATGACAAAAATCAAGGCATTGGATTGGAACGATTGAAAAGTATCTAAGGAAGTAAACTTTTTCTTCAATCAATTTTGGATGAAAGTGTTGAACAAATCTGGTGTTAATTGAGGCATGAACGTAATCACCCTATAATTAAAAATAAGAAATTAAGTTAATTTAATAACTTGATTAAGCCACTTAAATTACAAATTTTATTTATTTTTTAATAAAATTATTAATAAAAAACTAAAAAGGTTTATAAAAAAATATATAATAAATGTAAATTAAACATTATATATATATATATATATATAAAATAAAAAAAAAAACCTCCTCTTTCATTAGGACCATATCCAAACTTTTAAGCTATGTTGTTTACAGGAATTTAGCATTTCAAATAGTCGAGAAACTTGTACTTTGATTTTCAATCATTTTTGCTCGAATTTATTTCTCTAATTAAATTAGATCTGCATGTAAAAACAAAATTCAGTAAACAAAACATAAACAGATAATCGTTAAGTGTCTCACATATAAATACAATGTAAGTAATAATTACAAGTATAAATTTAAACATAGGATTTTTAAAATTACCCGGACATTAATGACCTAAAACTAATACAAATTTACTAACACAAAATTCGCTTGTTGGGGTTTTGTATTGATAAGAAATTTTGTTGGTGTCGTATGATGCGTTAGATTTGCATGTAAAAACAAAATTTTAGAAATAAAACATAAATATATAATCGTTAAGTATCTCAAATTAACACAATGTAAGTAATAATTACAAATAAAAATTTAAACATAGGATTTTAGAAATTAAGCTAAAAATTACCCGACCATTAATGACAAAAAACTAACACAAAATTCACTTGATGAGTTTTGTATTATTACGAAATTTTATTTGTGTTGTATGATGTGTCAATTTATAATGGTAGGTATCACAAATTTTGATTTAATCATAATTAACGAACAATTTTTATTTCTTATCATAAATACTATTAAAATTTATCTTATAATGGAAGGTATCAAACTTATTATAATCGTTTATCATTTGAATATTTTTTATTTATTTTATTGGGTTATCATAAAGTCATATTCTCATTCCATGTATATCTACGTGTACTCATAAATTATCATATTATAGTTACGTATTTTTCTATTTAAATCCACCATATTTCTCCACCATATCATAAATTAAAAAAAATTAATATTTGAATCCACCATATTTCTCCACCAAGTTTATTTACGTGAAGATAATTTTCACCATATCATAAATTTAAAAAAAAATATTAATATTTGAATCCACCATATTTCTCCACCAAGTATAGTTACGTGGTGATAATTTTTGGATAGTAGGATATTTTCATAATTTGAACACAATTAAATATCTTTTTGGAGATTTATCTTTTTCTATATTTTTTTGGATTCCTTATACTCATAGTATTGATTTAATGAATTTATTTTTTCCTTATTTTTTTCCATTAAAATAACTTAATTCGTGGATTATAATCTACGTGACATTAAAATTTTAGATATATCAAATCTAATTCGTTACTTTTATTTAGGTGGCTATATAATTTTTTAATTCAAAAAATTTTAGATATATCAAATCTAATTCGTTACTTTTATCTAGGCGGCGACATAATTTTATAATTCAAAAATAAAATACAAATCTTTCTTCTTATTGGTCGTAATAAGTATATTTCTTACGCGGCGCTCCGAATGCTCTCCAAAAATGCCTACTTTATTTATATAAATATATATTAGATTAGATTTGCATTGCTTGATGATGTGTAGATTTTTAAGAGAATTTATTTGACCTGATGTGTGAGTAGGGCAAATGGATAATTAATCCATCTTAATTTATCTTTAAAATAAATAGTTTAACATAACTCTTATGAATAGTGTGCGGACACGCATATTCTCTAAAATATTTATTTACTTTTTTTATCCTTATTAATGTTAATTGCCTCTTTTTTTCTAACTTTTAAAATTAGTGTGCGGACATTTACACTAAAATATTTGTTTGCGTATTTTCTTTCATTAATGTTGACAATAACTAAAATTATGTCATAAGGACTAACTGAGAAATCCTTCAAACATGACTAAGGGCGTGTTCTGTTCAGCTTAATTTCAGTTCAAGTTTAGTTCCTATTTTTCTTCTCTCATAAATAATTTATTTCAGTTCAATTCAACCCCAATCAGTTCAATTCAACCCCAATCAGTTTAGTTCAATTTAATAAATCAAAATAGGCCCTAAATATAATGCGCATTAGCCACCGTGATAAAAATACAATGGGTCATGAAAGAGATCAGAGGTCGAGTTATGACTCGTGAACATAGAGTGATAGAGTTATGACTTATGACTCATTAACTTTAACACAAAAAGGAAAATTTTAAAAGAAATATATATATATATTGAATGAGATGGACACTAGACCCAAGGTAAAAGCATGAATCAGACGAAGGGGGTAACAGGCACGGTTCTAATAAGCACCTCTAACGTCGTCTTTTGTCACGTCTATCTACTGCTGGGGTGGGCCCCACCTCCTATTCAGATGGTGCTGCCACGTGAAAACACTTCTCTTTCGCCCTCTCTTTCCCTTTAAGGTCCTATTCTTTTGAGATGACGTAGTTTGCTCTATTCTACTGTGTTGAAATTTGTTATGTTAAAATTTGTTCTGTTCTATTGAAATTTACTTTGTTAAAATATGTTTTGCTCTGTTTTGTTAAGCCCTGCTCTACTCTACTTTGCTGAACCTTGTTCTACTTACCCTCTTCTATTCTGCTCAAAAATTTAAAAGAACATGGCCTTAACTTTGTCTTCTTCTCTCCGTAATCCGTCCTATGATTTCATTACGTATTAGATTATTCAGATTTTTCATTTACTTTTATTAATACCGGCTATCTACTTTTTTTTTTTTTTTTTTTTTTTTAATGATTAAATTATTTAAAGATTTATTCAGTGGAGTTGCAACTTGCAGATTGCATTTTTTTTTCCTTTGGGGTAATATCATGATGACCTTATTTTAATAATACCCATCTATCCTTTAGTTTGGCTTTGTCACAAAGTACTCAATATAATATGTTTAGTTGTTAACTACTTTCTCCGTTTCTTCATAATTGCATCACACATTTTACCATGGTATTTAAAAAAAGTGGACCACACATTATATAGTATACTTAAAATGGGGTTAAGAGGTTGTTAGAAGTATAATCAAGTGGGCCATGAACTTTAAATAAAGGTAATGGTATAATTTTTACTATAAAAATTTCCTTTTATAATGTGTTACAACTATTGTGACATTTTCATTTTAGGGAAGTGTTGCAACTATAAATAAATGGAGGAAGTATAAATTGTCGAATACTGTTAAAGTATATCTTACCAAATAACACATGTAAGCGTCCCACATTAATAAAAGTTGAGAGAATTAAATACATTATAAAGCTAAGGGAATATACCTCCTATTGGTATATAGTTTTGGAATTGAACCTCTTTTGGACTTGTGAAGTGGACTCTCTCTCTTGATTTGCGGGTGTGGTCTAAACCCATTTAACATGGTATTAGAGCCAGACACATAGTTTGGGACTTTTAGGGGGTGTTTGGTTCATCGGATTGGAATGGATTGAAATGAAATCTCATATTAAAGAGGTATGGATTCTAAAACTCATACTAGTCCAAAGTTGTTTGGTTTTATTGTTGGAATGGATTCTATCCTTCATAAGTATAATGGATTGTGAATCTTAGGGGGAGGGGCGGGTATGGGGGAGAGTTAGAACCCCTTGGGTATGAAATTCTATTACTAAAAACCTCAACCAAACAAGAAATTAGATGGAATGAATTCTAACTCAATTCCTACCCATTCCAAATAATCCAATCAAATGACCCCTTAATAGCTTGATTATATTGTCAAGTCCATGGTTTGGGACCTTTAATGGTATTAAGTATTTTGGGCCAAATTGAATTAAATCAAGTGATTCTTGAGTTAAAAGGACCTTAAATGTGAGGGAAGTGTTGAAATATATCCTGCCAAATAATACATGTAAGCGTCCCACATTGATCTTGGTTTGTGTATCCCAAATTGAAGAAAAGAAAATGTTGTGTCCATTTTATAAGGCTAAGGGGCTACTCTCTTCATTACCATATGATTTTGAGGTGGAACTTCCTTGGTCGTATGTAGTGGACAATCCTGATGGGTGTGGCCCAGACCCGTTTGTCAATTACTCCATTCGAAAAAATTAAAAATATTTTACACGACGACAGGCGGCAGCCTATGTTTATAAAATTTTTATTTATTGGTAAAAAAGTATAGTCAAATGTTGCGATTATTATGAAATATACGTGGTATGAATAAAAAAAATTGGTATACTCCTTTCATTTATTTTTCTTGTGTTCTTGTTTAGAATTTTCATTTTTCAAAGATTTATTGCGGATGGAATTGAATAGATATATATATTTCATATGTACAACATATAAATTATGTGAGATTTTGTTTGATTCATCTAGTAGAAAAATCACAAAATATTTATACTCTATAATACATATTTCAAGATATTTCGGCTTAAATAAAATTTGTAAAAAGTGAAACACAAAAAGAAATTATAGGGTTTTTTTTTTTGATATGACCCATTTGTTTCTTTGTTGACTTTACATTTATCTAATCTTAGGAAGGACAAACTTTGACCATGATCCTTTATCAATATTAGAGCTGTCAAAAGCTGACACTATTCGAAATACCGACCCGAATCCAATTATTAACCGACCTATTTGAACCCGGAAAAATGGTGTCCTGAACCCGATATGACCCGATCTGAAACCAACCCTAGACTCGAGTTAACCCAAGTATTTGAGATCCAAACCCGAACATGAATTGACTTGGAGATGACCCGACCTGAATATAACCCGTAAATTATTGACCTAAACCGAACCCGACCCAAAACCGAGATTGACCCAAATCCGTTTTAACCCGTCAAAACTCGAATTTAACCCGACCAGTTACTATCCCGACCCGTTATTAAACCAACCCGAATTTAAGCCGACCCGAATTTTACCCGACCTATTACTAACCCGACCTGGAATTCAACCCGATCTGTTACAAACCCGACCCGAAATCAACATGACTTGTTATTGACCCGACCTAAATTCAACCTGAATTGTTTCTGACCCATTTCGAACTCAACCTAACCTGTTATTGACCTGACCCGATTTCAAATCACCTTAAATTCAATTTAGACCACCTTATTAATATTGATCAAAGAATAGTTATATACTCCGTAGTTACATTGTCACTTATTATGTATATCTTATCTAAACTTATTTGAACTAATTAGCTCGAATTTAAACTGATCTGAAATTATTTCTCTTACAATAAATAAAGAAATTGATAATGATTAAACGTGAATGTCATTACATGAACTGTTAACAAACCAACCTAAAAAATGTACCCGAACCGATATGACTCGACCTGAAATCAACCCAAAACCCAGATTAACCCAATATTTGAGACCCAAGCCCGAACATGACCCATCTCGGAAATGACCCGACTTGATTGTATCCCTCAAATTATTGACTTGAAGCGAACTTGACTTGAACCCGAGAATGACCTGACTTGGTAATGACCCGACCTGATTATAACCCGCAAATTATTGACTTGAATCGAACCCAATTTGAACCCGAGAATGACCCGACCTGATTATAACCCGCAAATTATTGACTTGAACCAAACCCGACTCAAACCCGAGAATGACCTCAACTCGTTTTAACCCGTGAAAACCCGACCTATTATTCACCTGATCTGAATGTAACCCGACCTAAACCCTATCCAAACCCGATAAGATGTATAACCCGACTCAAGCATGACTTAACTCGAACCCGACTCGCATAGGTTACGATATTAACCCGAGTTGACCCAACCCACACTTACCCGATCCAAACTCGACCCATTTACCCGAATTAACAGCTCTAATCAATATATGCACACGAATCTTGTTAACGAGCGTCCCACAGTTTTTGATAACAATTTAGAATATTTCTTTTAGTGAAAATGATATTTATTGGAAATACATGCTAAAATCACGCGTCAGTTGGTGTAATTAATGTTCATTTTAATTTATTTTTTTTGAGAAAATGGTCATTTTAATTTAATATTTCATTTTTTGGTTATTTATCCAACGCGCCTGAGGCGTTTATTAGCTTTTGTCTATTATACACAAATAAACATATTTGTGTTGAATCCCTACATTATAAAAAGTCTAACAAAACTCTTATGAATAGTGCGTGGATATTTATATCCCTAAAAATGTTCTTTTCATATTTATCTCCATTCGATTTCAAAAGCCTCAAAATTATCTCTTGAATCCCATAAATTGATTTATTATTTGTAAATAAAAATTTAGTGTTTATTTCAATATTTAAAGTCATCTTTTACTCCATTTCTTTTAATTTTTCCTACTTGGAATTTCAACACTATTTAATACAAAGTATTCTAAATTAATTTTAATATACATGGAGTCCGAAAATTATGGAGTATATAATTATGTGATGTCATGCTTTTTTTTTTTTTTTTTTTTTGTGTGTGTGTAATAATGTGTGGTGTCTTGTTGAATTTATTCAATTTCGTCAACAAGTACTTAAAAGTAAGACATTTACATTTCTAGAACTTGATATCTTCTTATCGTTCCCTCGCTAAATCAAAGTAGCTCTACTAAATTTTCGAACACTACATAGTTACACAACATTCAACACATCTATCGCCTATATGTAAGCAATTATAATAAGATATCATGCAAAGAGGCATAGGACAAAAAGGCCACCGGTAATAATTCTTTTCAAGGGTTAGCCTTACCGCGCGCATTGGAATCTCTATTAAACTTAAAAATACTGACCATAGCTAATAGTACGTGTGACTTTAAAAAATGAATGTAGTAGATCACATTTAAAAATTTAATTATATACTCAATAGTAATGTTAGGCCCGTTCACTTCACTTTATTTTTGCTGAACTGAAATTAAATTTACTGAACTAAAATTATTTTGCTAAATTTATATTATTTTTACTAAACTGAAATTAATTTTACTAATTTTCTATTATATTTCTTCTTTATAGTTATTGAATTTTACTGAACTGAACTTATTTTTACTGATCTGAACTTTTTTTTTACTGAACTGAAATTATTTTTACTGAACTGAACTTATTTTTACCGAACTGAAATTATTTTTACTTATTATTATTTTTTTAAGGTGAGGTGAACGGGGCCTTAGTCTAGACTTAAATATAAAATCAAACTTAATTTGTTTTTCATTCGCTTTCTAAGACATAATAAATAGTTAAATGGTAAGTCAAAGAAATGTAAAAGGGAGTTTAGGGGTGTAAAAAAAAACCTACCTGAACAATGTGACTCGAAAAAACTTAAATTCAAATTTCGACTTATTTAGACACAATTTTAAAAATAGATTTTTGATCCGATCCAATTTTACTTATTTGAGCAGAACACTAGGAAGTGACAATATTTTTTATATGGAGTACAATTTTTTTTGTCAAATGAAGCTAAGCGCAAACTTAAAGAAGAGAAGAAAATGTTGATGGGTTGATGTAGAAACCACATTTAACCAAAAATAAATGATCTAGAAACCATAAAATGATCAAAACAATACTTCGTTTGATACAAATCTTACCAAAGAGAAAAAAGATGTTGCAAATAATTCCCTCAAAGAAGCGTTGCAGATAAAGATAAAAAATACGTAAAATAAAATACAGCAACGAGTAAGATTGTGTGCTTTTTATTTTTAATTTTTTTAAGAAAGTAAGATTATGTGCTTGTGCAAGTCATCAAAAGCAGGCAAAAAAAATAAAAATAAAAATAAAGTAAATAAAAAAATAAAGATTTAGCAGTAACCCACATGTAAACTTCTGGTACATTGACTAAAACAAAATTATACATGTAATTAAACTTAAAGTTAAAGTGTATCATTATTAAGTATGATGATTGATTTGATATTGGGAAATGGGGACAATTAAGCATTAGAATATTATTTTTATTAAAATATTGTTATAAAATTAGAAAATCTAAATATGGTTCACTTTTCTAGGCATCTCTACTACTCTACTCAAAATATTGTCACGGTCAGGGGTGATGGAGATGGAAATGACCCAAAGTATGCATTTATTATTCTTTTGCCTTTTTCTTTTATTTGACCAGAAAACACCTCTACCCCACCCCCTTCCCCTGGGCCCCACCCTATCTCTCTTCCTTCTATATATTCCTCTTCATTTCCACCTTCTCTTTCCTCATCTTACTTACTCTCTCTCTCCTCTTTCTCTCTCTACCAAAAGAAAAGAAGAAAATTCACTAGTGAAGCTTCAATTTACTATTTTGCCCTTCTTTCTCTCTCTATCTCTTGAAAGAAAATCAAAGAAAAAGAAAGATAAATATTATTATAATGGAGGTAATTTCTACTTCTCCTTCATCTTCTAAAAGACAAAGGGAAGATGAAACAATAATTCAAGAGGATGAAGATGTCTTTAAACGTCAAAAGTCGTACAAAGACATAATTACCCTTCTTGAAGAAGAGGAAGACGAGCCTAATGAGGACTTATCTTCCTTGATTTCTACTCTTCAAGAGGAGATCTCTTCTTCTACTTCTACTACTACTTCCTCCTCCTCCCCGCCTCAGCACGGGCCCGACCCGGTTAGTTCGGGCCCGTACGAGACTGACCCGGAGAACCCGTCGGTCGGGTCCGGGTCAGGGGCAGAAGAGAGGGACAGCGTCATGAGGCACCTCCTTGAGGCGTCCGACGACGAGCTGGGTCTGCCAAACTCTAGCCTGTCGGACGGGTTCGACGAGGTTGCTGGCGGTGGACAGTTTGACGGTGCCGACTTCTTCTTCGATACTACTGTCGGAGGGGAAGGGCTTTGGGAGTTTGAAGACCGCGAAGCTGCTAATTATTACAGCTTGTTACAGTCTACTGAGATTTTCATGTAGTTTGGTGGTTCGGTCCTCGTAGTTACCCTCAATTTGCAAAGAAGTCCTTTTTGTTGAGGGGTTTGGAGGTTCAAAAAGGAAAAGTCTAGGGGTCGGAAGGGGTAAAAAAAGAAGAGCCGAGGAGGAAAAAAGAAAAAAAAAGTGAGAGGACTTAAAAAGAAAGAAATGAAAAGCTGTTTTTGGGTGATTTTCATTTTGGTCCCTCGTATCTTCTTTTGTAAATTGTTATACAACCCCCTTTTGTTTAGTAGAATTTGAAAAAGGAGTAGGAATGACAAATTATTTGACTTGTTTATTGCTTCTACTTTACTCTTTTGTTACCAAGACGGTTTTTTTCTTACCTAATCTAATCTTTATTTTATTTACAAGTTTACTCCTAATTTTCTATTCCGTTTCCGTACAAGTATTTATTTTACACTTGGGACCTTGGTTGGCCAAACAATATTTTTACACCACCCTATGAAAATAAAATAAATTTTTTCCTCTAGATTTAGAGTATGAACTCTCTAACCCAAAAAAAAAAGATTTATGGACTATATTGTTAAACAATAAACATATACGGAGTAACAACAAAATGATGCATAAATAGTTATTTACAAATCATTTCAATATTACACAAAATTTATTTTTATTGATAAATACTAAAATTTAATTTAAAAGCTTAACATTTTATTTTCTAAATAAAAAGTTGTTTAATTACAGTACATCAGAAAACTTTTCAAAACTTTTTAATATCAATAATTCAGTATATCACTGCTTCATAAGGAGTAAAACCATATTTAATCTGCTATTGTATTAAATTGATTTTGGTTTACTTTTAATTGATTTAATACGTCATCAATTTGAAACTACTTTAACTTCGTATGGGAATTAGAGCGTGGAAATAATAAAATAAATCCCAATTAATACTCATAATGTGTACACAAGTATGTAAATTTGATTAAGTTAGATAAAGGATTGTGAGTAATATAATTTCCTAAATAACCTAAAAATCAAACCCTATATATATGAAAAGCAAACATTTAATTAAATGATGAATAAATAAGAACATCACATTGATGTGTAATTTGTTCCAAATATATCATCACTTAATACCACTTTGTAAAAACATTAATTTTCATGAATTTGTCAACCAAACAACTCTAAAAAATTTCAATTTCTAAGAATTTCAACTTTTCATATTTTTATTTGTCAATCAAACAACACTTAGATTGGAAATCTCACATGTGTAGCCAACCCATCAATACAAGTCAGCCTCTTAAAAATAGGAGAAGAAGGATGTGGAAAATCCCTATCAACTTATCAAATACTTCATATGTTTAAGAAAATTCATAACCCTTCAACTTAGAACGTGTATTTTTTTTTTTTTTTTTTTTTTTTGGGAAAGTGTTAGTAATTTTTATGAGAAACGATATGACAAATAATTTTATTTTTTGATACTCCGTAACAAACTTGTCAAATATGACCTATATCACTATATGCATATCTCTCTGCCACTCTGCCTATATGATAAACAAGTATATTAATAATGTGTACATCGTAGATGAGAGGCAAGTGGGGATGTGATATACCAATATGATATGAACAAATTTATAAAGGACAAATCGAAAAAACGATTACAATAATCAATTTTGGAAAATGTATGTGTAATAATATAAATTGGTTTGGTTGTACCTGTACTTGTGTACATTTACTAGGAATTTTTGGAACGTTGGAGATATTTTGCCATTTTGGACAATTAAAATTGTTATTTTCTTATTTTCTTGTTTCAAAAAAAAAAAAAAAAAAAAAATTGTTATTTTCTTACAAATGAAAACATGATATTTACCACTATGTTTTTCCTTTTTATTTCATGAGCTACCTAAAGTAGTGAGATACAGAGGTTAGATATAAACATATGAGTGACATGACCAAAGAACGTAAATTCATAGTAACTGGTATGGGAGATCGTTCCTAATACTAATACGAAGTACTCGTATCAAATAGCTTTGTACTCCTAAAAATTAGTAATAGGATTTATATCCTTAATTAAACTGAATAGCTTTACTTCAATCAAGATAATGTGAGCAACTGTATTTTTTTTTTTTGGTGTTCCACCTGCTTCATCCTTTGGGGTAATCCGGATTCGGGATCAATTTTGGATGGTTAGATTCCAGTCCCCTTTCAATTGTTGTTGTGGGGAATCGAACACGCGGTCCTATCTGCCAATTGCAGTCCCAATCACCACTGCACCAATATTCAATTAGTATGAGAGCAAATGTATGTAATTATCCTGGGAAGAAGAAATTTTCACATCATTTATAATCAACCCAAATACAAAACCCAATCATTTTTTCCTTTCTTTTTTTACCTTTGGATCTCCGTCTCGGAGATCCCTCTTCACTACATCTCCTCATTTTTCATCAAACTTCACCATGGTCTCCTGGGAGGCACCACCAACCAATTTCTATAAACTCAACTTCAATGGTTTAATTGGTTCTCAACAATTCAGCAGCGGCAGGGGTCATCATCAGAGACATCAGCAGGTCACTTAATAAAGCACACACTTTTAACCTCAGCATTACCAAAGTCTTCATAGTAGAAGCTACAACTCTTCACAAAGACATTCTTCTCGCTATCGAACGTGGGTTGCGAAACATTCACATTGAAGGTGACAATCTCTTAGTAATAAACACTGTAAAGACATCTGGTCAATTTCATGACAAATTAAGCATATCATCAAAGATATCCACTCTCTTCTCAACAAGTTCGACAATTGGAGTATTCGACATATCTACCGGGAGGCGAATCAAGCAGCAGACTGGATTGCTAGCGACGTTGGTCATTTAGTTAGTGATAGTATGGATATCATACCTTGTAATAACTCTTCTTTATTACCCATTCTTTCTTCAGATGTATTAGGAATTCCCCTCGTGAAAAGAGTTTCCTCATGTGATAAGTCGTGTTTTGTGCATATTTGTTAGCTTATTTTTGGTTGGTTTTATTAGCTTAGTCGAGTGTTTTAGTCCATTTTGGTGTAATTTGGTTTAGTTTCGATGATCCGATGCTTTTATGGGTAGTTTCGTTGTTTTTGATGTATTTCAGGATTAACGGAGCTAATTTGGAGATTTTACGAAGTCACGAAGCTATGCTGAGGCCCACGAATATCAAATCATGTGTTCGAGACGAACTTGAGTGAAAATGAAGCAAAACGTTGATGAAATACTTGACAAATATGACACCTGTTCATTATTATGCTCATAACTTTTGATATACAAATGATAACGGAGTGATTCAAATTGCATTGGAAAGTAGACTTGAAGACCTTTCCAATGATATATTACAAGCCTCAAACGGAGCTCCGGATATGAAGTTATGACTGATTTAAGATGAGTGATACGCGCAGCAGAGCAGGCACGTCCGTGCCCAGGAATCAGGCACGTCCGTGCCTGGAAGACAGACTATGCAACGTTTTTATTTTTAGAGAGGCATGTCCGTGCCTCCCTATTAGGCACGTCCGTGCCTCCCTGATACGCAATGCGCCCAGTTTAGATCGAATATTTATCTTTTTTAGCTTATATTTATATCTTTTGAGGGCTTTGTTAGGGGTTATTCATTAATTCATTAAGCCATATTTTATTTTATTCTCTCCTTAAGAACTAGATCTCCATTATTATTTTCCAAGTTTTTGTAATTCAAGATTCAAGATTCAAGCTTTCTAACGGTTTCATTAGATTAATTGTGATTCATTTTTGCGAGGCTTATTTCGTTGCTTCGGCTATTTTCTCTTGTGTTTTTGATACTCTTTCTCTAGTTTTCTTGTTGCATGCCCACACGAAGCTCAGGTTCAGAAGATCTAGCACCTTTTGATTCTGAAATCGAAGCAACTGCAAGAAGACGGGCAGGTAGAAGAAGAAGGAGAAATCAAGCCAATAGAAACATGGTAGACCAACCAACGAAATCCCTTTTGGAGTACGGTATTCCTGATACGACTACCGGAGTCCTTTCAAGCATCATAAGACCACCAGTCACGGCTCAACATTTCGAGCTCAAGCCGCAATTCATACAGTTCATCTCCAATGATTCATTTGCAGGGCTACCACACGATTGCCCCGTAAGCCATATAGATAGCTTTTTGGAGAAATATGACACTATGAAGTTGAATGGTGTTACAGATGATGCAATCAGACTACGCCTTTTTCCCTTCTCACTTCGAGACAGGGCAAAGGAGTGGTTAAGAGATGAAGGTACTGGCTCGTTCGATACATGGGACAAGTTAGTGAAAGCCTTTCTAGTGAAGTTTTTAGGGAATGAGAAGACTGCAAGATTGAGGAATGAGCTACAAACTTTTAAGCAGTCAGATGATGAGTCTCTCTATGAGGCTTGGAGGAGATTTAAAAGACTACAGAGACAATGCCCTCACCATGGCATTCCGGATTGGATTTTGATGCAAACCTTTTACAATGGCATGACTCATGAGTTCCGTATTTATATAGATGCCGCATCAGGAGGTTCTCTCTTGACAAAGAACCCCACTGAAGCTAGGGAGCTCATAGAGAAGATGGCGGCCAATGATAACTATCATCCTGGAGGCCGAAACATTGTGAAAAAGGGAGGTAAATTTGATGTTGATGCTTTAACTATGCTAACTAGTTCTGTTCAAGCACTAACAAGCAGGTTTGATAAGTTCCAAGCAGGAACTTCTAACACCCCACAGGAGTTGTGTCAGTTATGTCATGTGCAGGGTCATGTTGCTCCAGATTGCCCACAGATCTCTCAGAATACGGAAGAGATGTCAATCGAGCAAGCCAATGCTTTCTACTCCTCTAACCCAAAGAGGCCCTATGACCCTTATTCAAACACCTACAATGAAGGATGGAAACACCATCCTAACTTTTCCTACAAAAATTCCCAAGCGCAACAAAACCCTCCACCACCACCTCAACCCAATACCTACAACCAACCACCACCAGGCTTCCAACAGAAACCACCCAATGCCCAACAACCTATGCAACCACAACCTCAGAAATCAAGCCTAGAGGTGACCTTAGAGAGCTTCATAACTGCAACCAACAGTGCCATACAACACCAAAATAGCTCTATCCAACAGTTGCAGGCCCAGAGTAAGCTTATGGAGAATCAGATAAGCCAATTGGCCAACCAATTCAACCAAGCTTTAAAGACTCCAGGAAACTTCCCGGGCCAGACAGAACAACCTCAAAGAGCCCAAATGAATTTTGTAGCCCTGAGGAGTGGAAGGCAGTTGGACGATCCTCCTACCATGGAGCCATCAAGGGGGGTCAATGAAGAAGCGGAGGCAAGTGAGAAGGAAGTAGAAGATGCTAGGGTTGAGGAGGCATCAAAGGAAGCACCACTAAAGCCACTTGCTCCATATGTGCCCAAGATTCCTTTTCCTCAAAGGTTAGCACAAGCTAAACTTGAGAAAAAGTTCAGTAAGTTCCTCGATATTCTTAAAAAGCTTCATATTAATATTCCATTCCTAGATGCCATATCTGAGATGCCTTCTTATGCAAAATTTTTAAAAGATATGTTATCTAACAAGAGGAAATTAGAAGAGAATACTACTGTTGCTTTGAATGCAGAGTGTAGTGCTATTTTGCAGAACACTCTCCCTAAGAAATTAGGAGATCCAGGTAGCTATTCAATTCCAGTGAAGCTTGGAGATATTGAGATCAATAGGGCACTATGCGATCTAGGTGCAAGTGTGAGCCTTATGCCGCTATCCATATGCAAGAAGCTACAGATGGGTGAGCTTAAACCCACACGAATATCTCTACAACTTGCAGACAGGTCAGTGAAGTTTCCTTTGGGTGTACTTGAGGATGTACCCCTCAGAGTAGGTAAGTTTTTCATTCCATGTGATTTTGTTGTGATGGAGATGGAAGAAGATATGAATGTTCCGATCATACTTGGTAGACCTTTCCTAGCTACTGCAGGTGCAATCATAGACATGAAGAAAGGTAAGATCACTTTTGAAGTAGGTGATGAAAAGTTGGAATACTCACTTTTGAATGTCATGGGTGCTCCCTCTACGGGAGACACTATTTATCAGATAAGCCAACTTTCGCAACAGGTGAACCGCCTATCGACTCCTCAAGATCAAGCGAAGGTTCAGAAAGAACAATGCAATGCTATCTTCCTGAGAAGAGATGATCTATTTCCGAAGCAAATTGTCGAGAAGGTGTGCATCAAGGAGCCTAGAAAGGACGTAAAGAGCAAGGATGTTCAAGGCTCCAAATATGTAGCTCCACCGGCCAATGATGAACCGATGCCCTTCTCGCAACGGTTGTCAAAAGCCGTGCTTGATGGGCATAACTCTACTTTCGATGGTGGTACCTGTTTGAGAATCGATGCTACTAACCCCCCGTTTGATAGGTATGTGTTTGACAGGAATTTCGTGAAAGGAAAGGATAAAGTTCCACCCGATGGCATGTTTGGCTATATGAAGGTGAATTCGGTTATAAGGCAAGTGAATAAGCCGATGAAGGAGTCGCCTGGAGGAATTCATGAACAACATCGCGGTCCTCCTTCTCCGTGTAATGATCCCGGTTGAGCCAACAAGGGAGGTCGAGCTAAAGACCTTATAAACAAGCGCTAAATGGGAGGCAACCCATTCTCTAGCTTTTACTATTAGTTCGTTATTTTTTCTTTATTATTTTCATTTTCTTTGTTTTGATTTCTTTGGTTTGATTCTTGTGTCTAGTTTTTGATTTGTTTGTGGTTTTTTTTTATAGGTGAATAGTAAGCAAAAAGAAGAAGAAACAAGGGAGAAAAGAACCACGAAGAAGAAAAATAAGGAGAATTCGCATTTCTGCAGAGGCACGTCCGTGCCTCCTCATAGGCACGTCCGTGCCTCTGAGGCAGAGAGTATGGGAGCTGAATTTCTAGAGAGGCACGTCTGTGCCTCCCCATTAGAGGCACCGACCCGAGGTATGTTTTTCCCCCCCACCCCTCCTAATCAGTAGTTTGTTTTTCCCTTCCCCTTGTTTATTTGCTTTGATATATGCATACATTGAGGACAATGTATGGTCTGCTTGGGGGAGGATTTGCTTTTCGCCTTGTATATATTAGATTTACTTCAGTTTTTGGGTAGTTTATTTCTTTCTAGTGCCGAATAATATGCTATTGCATGACTATGTTTCGATGATAATAATCACATATGTGTGCTTTTTGAAAAGAGTTTTGAAAACCCATTGATTGATGTGCTTGGAATTGAGTTGGTTTGTGGCCAGGATGGTCTCCCCGCTCTACTTATGTGAATAGTTTGTGTACCCGGTGAGAGTCTTGAACCTTATTTGACTGATTTCACTCTACCTCAGTCATGTTTCTTCTTGTGTGATTTAGATTGTCATTCATATAATCGAATTCTTGGTCTTGCTTTTTGACTATTTGAGACTTTATGATGCATGTCGCGAGAAGATGATTGAAATTTCCTTGTAGAAAGTAGAGCCTCCACACTTTAGGCCTTCATGTTTTTCTTTTTATTTTTCATTCACCCGTAGGTTGAACCAATTTGAGCTATGTCAACCCCTTCTTGATACCCTACATTTAAAGCTTTAGAGCTATTTTTCTAGGTTTATTTTGTAGGTGTTTTACATTTGTTAAAGCCCTATGAGAGTGAGTGATGTGAGAAAAATGGAAAAAAAAGGAGAAAAAAATGATGTTGAGAAAAAAAAAAGATTGAGAGAAGGAAACGAAGAGAAAGAAGGGAGATTATGAGGAAAAAAAAAAGGAAGAAACAAAAGAGGAAAAGAAATGTGGCCTTAAAGGTCTCTGAAAAAAATTGAGAGTTCTTCCATTTGTTTTATTTATTTTATTCCTCCCTCTTTGTGAAAAAAAAAAACAAACAAAAAGAAAAGAAAGAATAAAAGGGCTATGTTCATAATTGTATGGAGTTGGAGGAAATAAGGTTGGTTTGAACCCGACATTTGAATGTGTAGTGGGATTAGGATTTGTTTTATTTTTAGCACCACATTCCCAAATTACGTCGTCCAACCCTTATCTACCGAGCTTACCTTTTATGGATTTCATGATTTTCGTGTTTGCATCAATCATCAGAAGTAGAGAAAGTCACATTGCAAGTCTAGAGAGGCCGGTTATGTGAAGATTGATATGCATGCTATGCTTAGGTTGAGTGATATCGTATTTCACCCCGTAAACACATGAGCGTTTATTGTTTTTATTTTTCACAACTAAAGTGAGAACTATTCATGTTTGTGTGAGTTGGTATGGGGAGATGTGTGGTAAGATTGTTTGTCAAATCTAAGTATATGAGGTTTATGGTGGTTTTTATGCATATTGACTCTTATTTTTGTTTTCCTCGTGATTTCAAATTGATGGCACATTGTGATGGTTTGAGAAGTTGTCTTTCTCCTCCCTTGTGATTTATGGTTAAATGCTTGAGGACAAGCATTAGTCTAGCTTGGGGGAGTTTGATAAGTCGTGTTTTGTGCATATTTGTTAGCTTATTTTTGGTTGGTTTTATTAGCTTAGTCGAGTGTTTTAGTCCATTTTGGTGTAATTTGGTTTAGTTTCGATGATTCGATGCTTTTATGGGTAGTTTCGTTGTTTTTGATGTATTTCAGGATTAACGGAGCTAATTTGGAGATTTTACGAAGTCACGAAGCTATGCCGAGGCCCACGAATATCAAATCATGTGTTCGAGACGAACTTGAGTGAAAATGAAGCAAAACGTTGATGAAATACTTGACAAATATGACACCTGTTCATTATTATGCTCATAACTTTTGATATACAAATGATAACGGAGTGATTCAAATTGCATTGGAAAGTAGATTTGAAGACCTTTCCAATGATATATTACACGCCTCAAACGGAGCTCCGGATATGAAGTTATGACTGATTTAAGATGAGTGATACGCGCAGCAGAGCAGGCACGTTCGTGCCCAGGAATCAGGCACGTCCGTGCCTGGAAGACAGACTATGCAGCGTTTTTATTTTTAGAGAGGCACGTCCGTGCCTCCCTATTAGGCACGTCCGTGCCTCCCTGATACGCAATGCGCCCAGTTTAGATCGAATATTTATCTTTTTTAGCTTATATTTATATCTTTTGAGGGCTTTGTTAGGGGTTATTCATTAATTCATTAAGCCATATTTTATTTTATTCTCTCCTTAAGAACTAGATCTCCATTATTATTTTCCAAGTTTTTGTAATTCAAGATTCAAGATTCAAGCTTTCTACTTTCAATTTTATTCAAGATTTGGTATTTATTTTTCATCCTTTGTTATTCAATTATGTTTTCATTATTTATTATTGTTTTTGTTTCTTTAATCATGTGTGAGTAGATTTTTTAATTCAAGATCTAGTGTAGCCCAATTATTATTGATGCATGAATTAAATCTTTAAATTCTTTAACAACTTTAACAATTGAATTGCTAAATTGATTGTGATTATGCCAATGCTAGGTTAGACGTAACTATAGTATTGCGATGATTCCATTGTTTTTATCACAGCGAGAGTTGGGTATAAACGGATTTGAGTAAATCAATTTAGGGTTTGATTCATAACACGAGAGTAGTTATGTTTGATAATTGGGAAGTGAGAGTAACGTGTTTAATGTCTTTAATATGCATGATACCATGAGAATAGGATTGATTGTATGTTAGGGAAGCCATTGATACTCGAGAGAGATCCTTGGTATTCAATAGGGTTTACTTTTCCCCGTTCATTTGAAATCGTATGTTAAGGGTAGAATTACAATTGCATCAATAATAATTGTGGTGAAACTAAGATTTTGGATGTTTTAATTATTTGATTTCTTCATATTCTTTAGTTTATTTTCGAATTTGTCATACTTAGTTCCTTAGATAATTGATTTTAATTGATTCTTGCTTAGTAGAAATTCGAGTCTATTTAATTATTTTTGAACCTTAGTCTCTTGGGATCCGACCCTTACTTGCCAGTCTACATTAGTATTGGTCTGTTAGGTTATTTTTGATAGGTACGCGACACGCCTACCATCATGTTTTTATTTTTCTTATCTTTAAAAAAAATAAAATAAAAATAAAAATAAAAATAAATAAAACAACCAATCCAACCAAATCTTGTTAACCAATTCTAATCGATTCCCTTTAGGCCATGCGAAGAGGCGATAAGAAGTTTTATTATTGTTTACAAAAGATAATTTCATACAAAAATCTCAACCATAATCATCAATAAAGAAGAGAAAAAAAAAATAGAAAGAAAAGGAAATTCATGCAACCCTACCACCCATGTATGTATGAAGTATGATATGATATGACATCATAATTCATAAGGCATGATATGTCTTTCCAACTATCATCATCATCCAGCTAATAACAACGTGAGATAAATTAAATGCATACACCCAAAAAGAAGTGGGCACTCGTTACATAATTGTACCCACAAATTTGCCAATTACCTAAGTTGCATGACTCTTTATCACTCCCACTATTTGCATGATATATCGTTATGTCAATAATGTCAATTGTCATCACTTATACGGAGTACTATGATATACCATGTACTCCGTAATTGATAACATGGCCTACATGGCGTTATGACCTTTTCTTTTCTTTTATTTTTTTTGAAAAGCAAAAATATTTCATTAATTAAAAGTCATACGGCATTTACAATAGAGATTCGACGTTAACAAATACATAAGATATTGAATCAAATAATATTTTCCCTCATAAAAACTACGATCGTCGAGTAGATCTTGCATTGCGGAACATCTCCCGCTTATATCGTTGGAAAATACAGCCTTGTTGGAGAGACAATCTAACGATCCTTTGTAGCCGTGAGGATGTTTTCCTTCTGATTCATATGTTTGTATTCGAAAACTTGATAACTTTTTCATCAACGAAATAATTTCACGACAATCCATTAGATCTAATATCATGGATTCAAAACTAAGAAATTCCTCTCCCAAAAAGAGGAGATAAACCTTGTCTTTCGAAAAAGGTCGAAAAACCCTTGTCTTTCGAAGGAGATCGGAAACCCTTTCTTTCGAGGGAGAAAAATTCCTCCCAAAAGGAGGAAGCATTATTATAAACCTAAAAAAAAACTTTAAAGAAACAAGGATTGGGGCTTTCCACCGGTTAAAACCGATGGAAGGCCCTTCAAAATTCAACAATGGAGGCTAGGTTTTGGAGAGAGGAAGGAAGAGAGAGGATACAAAGTAAATACTGACTACGTATGTATAGTACTTTCTTTGCTTTCTATTGTTTGTTTCAATACGTGGATTGAAGTCAATTTTAAAATTTTGGTTGTCTAGAATTAATAAGACTGAAAAAGTGGTGAAAGTAAATAAAATGGATCGAGCAGATGTGATAGTTCATTAATAATCTCCTATACTATTCCATTTGTAATATGAGACAAATTTAAATAATAATATAGATAAGGAAAAAAAAAACATTTTGGGACGAAAGAAATAATTTTTAATTTTTTTTTATTTTTATTTTTTTTTAATTTTTTTATCGATGTTTAAATTTTGGAAAGTGCTCAATGATAACTCTTTATTTGTACTACATTGAAATGATCGAAGACAAGTTAGGTTAGAGTGAGGGGTTTCTAGGCTAATAGAGGGAGGGGGTGGTGGTTCAAAGCTGGTGGAAGGTGAGGGTGGTGGTTCAAGGGCTAGTGGAGGGTGGGGGTGGTGGGGTCGGGGTGGAGGTTTCGGTGCTGATGGAGGGTTAGGGTGGGGGTTTCAGGGCTGGTGGTGGTTGATTGGTTGTGGTACGGTGGAGATGGTGGTAGATGTTGAGGGGATCTTTTTTTAGTTTGGTTTAGCCTTTAAACAAATTAACCTCATTAAGTTCATTTATGGGAGTAAATTTTTAATTAAAATTATTTTGTATGATAAAAAAAAAGAAAGAAAGAAATGATATGGATTAAACCAGGTTTTTTAGAGGTTGCGCAAATTTTAATAGAAATAAAAGATACTAGTAATAATTAGGGATAAACCTAATACAAGAAAGTTTGCTTTTTTCAATCAAAACAAGAAGAAATCAACAATTAGAAATCAATTCGATTCACTCGATTACTCGAATTAACTCACAATTTTCAGATTTTTATAAATAAAAGACATCTATTTTATTGTTGGTTTCCCACCCCTATAATTGCACATGAAATATTCTAGAAACCCTGGCCTAAAACAAATCAGCTAATAGCGATCGAAATGCCTAAGATAAGAATCTAACAAAAGATAAAATCTCCTAATCTTCATCTTAATTAATTACTACAACTCCTCAAAGCATAATGTGTATGTAAGGTGAGCTAGATGTCACGATCGCCCGTGCGGCGCCTAAATCCCCGTGATTTGATACATGCCAACCTTCCTTATATGCGCAACAAGCTAGTAAATAGAGGAAACAACACACAATGACACTAACCTGCAGCACAATTACATGTATCAATAAGACACACATGAATAGGGAGGTTGCCTCATATGGAACTTGCTATGCCAGAATATCGGAGAAACTGTCAGCAAGTGACATAGAGTCTTTTAAAGACCATAAAAGGGATTTGGGAGTTATAAAAGTAGCGTAAAATATAGTGATGAGATTTGATCTATAAAAGAACATACATTATAAACAAGTATGAAACAAGTTTTGTAGAGATAATGTTTTTTGCTTTTCATGCCATTGTAATAGTAAAAAAGCAAGGAATGTCGTAGGCTTATGGTACAATTCAAGTAGAGTTTATAATATTTTATCAATAATGAAATTGAAGCATGAATGTTAAGGGCTGCCAAATATTTTATATATGTTGTGCTAAAGTCATGAATCGGAATATTGAAAATTGTTGAAATAGAGGCATAGATCATTATCAATCAACTGCACACAAGCGTGCATGTTTGTTTTCTTGTGTATAAATCATAATTTTGATATTATTTTCGTTTCAACCAAAAATAGGTGATGAAATATACAGTGCTTCGTATTAATTTTGATATTATTTTCTTGTGTATAGATTATCTTGTAATGATTTGAGCCACCCATCCTTTAAGTCAAGGGGTTTTGTATAAGGGTGATTTAACTTTGTTTGGTCTAGTATAATGAATTATACCCTAGGATCGTAATGCTATCATATCATCATGACAAATCTTCATTGGGTAAAAGTAAAAACAAAATAAACTACGTTGAAAATTTAATATTAACAAATACAAACATACATGGTTGAGTTCCACTATAAAACAAATCTTCATTAGGTTTTATTATACACGATTTTTAGGCTAATTATTTCGCTTATAAATACTACGTGATGATGTTTAATGAAATGAAAAAATTTGATTGATTGATTTGAAATTTCATGAAGATTTATTCAAATTTGTGCTTGTGTATTCTTGGCCTAGTTAAGATTTAAAGTTCATGTTGCTTAGTGTTTCTTGACCGAAACCCAAAATCCCAAACCTTTTAATTACAATTAAAGGTTATATCCTATTAAAATCCGCATTAGTATGGAACTAAAGTCTAAGCAATGGCAAAAGAATCAATATAATTATATGCCTTTTTTGACCACGAAATATGTATATATAAAGTAGTACTTATTATCATGCATATATAAGGTTGTATTGTTTAGTACACAATCGCTAACTCAAATTAATTATAATTGTGCTTAGTTTACCTTGACCATGATAAGTATTGGCACTAAAACCATAAGCACGTTACTGTACGTAGTACTATGAAAAAATATGAGCAAAATTTAATAAATAAGTTATATGTTGTGGCTCTTATTTCCTTTTTTATTTTTTATTTTTTATTTTTTTTAAATAAAAGAGAATTCTGATTGGTCTTATAAATGCACACTTTGCCACTTTTGAGTATCGACTTAACATCAAACATGCAACTATTAAACAAATAAACGTTTATATTTTTGAGATCTTAGTAGGACAAGACTTCCAACAATCCAAGGTTAATCACATCTTATCATACCTACATATTATCAAATTAAACCTAATTTTGTAATTAGATAAAAGAATGATACCTAATTTGGTAGCTAAACATTATTATCTCATAGCTCATGCACACTTCAATTAGATCATGACACTATATTAATCCAAAAGAAAGTGGGAAATTAAAGATGATGCTATTTCCCAACGACTTTGCATCAACTAGTACAAAACCTATTTTTTCACAAGTTACGACTATTTTAGGGTTGTGTAAAGCTAAGGAATAAGTTATCTTCAATAAAAGAATGCTTATAATCTCGTCACTTTTTCATTTACTTGCATGTACACAAATATTCGCGTTTCTCCTTCAAAATTTAATGCATATTTTGACCATGATAGATGTACTTATTATTCTTTTGCTTTTCTTTTTGGGATCCTTCAAAGTTCAAACAAGCTAAGGAATACATCACTCATCAATGGTACTTTAATTAATTTCAGAGCATATATACATGCAAGAAATGATCGAATGGGTGATTCCTATATACAATGGGTGCAAGGTGCGGTAATTTTTGATAATTTAATCATTAAAATAAGCAAAAAATATATAATCTTGGGTAATGGTGCATCTAGATGTATATAATAATTTAAAAAAAAAGTTTAAAATTTGTTGTTATAGGCTATGCCATTGGTAAAAGATTTAGACAACACAATTTTGATTGGTAATAAACTAATTACTACATACCCAAACTAGTCCACCACTATAAGTATTATGTTTCAAGTTTGACTTGACCCCACTAGAGCTAGTACGTCGAGATGACCAATAGGTCCAACATTGATTTATTTATCATAATTAGTAACTAATTAAGTTGACTGATAAAAGACTTGAATTTGACCTGGGTCAACATCCAATAATTAATTGAAAAAGATTTACTCATTACAAGAAGATAACCTACTTCAATAATATTAATATAAACTAAATATGAACTGAACGATTTGTTTGCCGTCTCTTTACTTTCATGCATGAGTCTAAGAAGGTTTTATTCAATCTTGTTTTAGGCTACTACTCATTTTGTCACTAAAACATTAGTGTCGTTCGTTTTTGCGTCAATTATCATCACCATCATCATTTTATTATGAATAATGACAATTACACTAGTAGTTATAGATAAGTTTAGGCTGCATTAGGTTTATAGCAAAGCTGCGTACGTAGCAATTTATTAGGCCATATTATAATTTGGTCCATCTTTTGGATCAAATGCCATATTTCCTTTGCTTATTTTTTTTTTGGTAATATGTGATAGCCCTTCGTTTAGTTCAGTCTTTTTAAGCATAATCTCAATCTTCTATGGGGACGGTATCCATGGTATATCTAACTCATACATCCCACATGAACAAGTTATAATAGAAAAATGAAAGCGGAAAAACATTATATTATAAAATTTGATTGGATTTTATACGAATTAATTATTGAATTTTCGAGTCAAAATGAATGAAATATACCCTTAATCTTTGTAAGTATATATATGTCCATGTAGCCATCACTAATTAGCTTGATGTTCAGATAATTTCTTTTGTATTAGATGCTTAGAGCATGGAATAAGACTTGTTACCTAGCTTGCTAATTTAGTATGTGACGTTTAGGACAAAATAACTAAGGGAAAAGAGGAAACTGTCATTTTTTGGGGGTATCGAAATAAATAACGTTATCATTTTGGAATTTACCACCCACCAATCTCATCAATAATACAAGTATTAATTAATATTCCCACCAAAAAAAGGAACAAAATTTGCTCCATAATGTGTAACATGTTCATGGTGGGCTCTTGTATTTGTGGACCTGTGGTCCATTTTGTACTGAAATGTTAAGGACCATTCAATACCACTTGTTGGATTCAAATTCCAAAAGGGTTTGCAATAAAGGCCTGTTAACATTTTAGAATATGTATATGACTCAAGACGAACATATTATCGTCTAATAAAAGCAACAAGCTAAGAGTACATGCTGATGTAGACGAAATTTAAACAAGACTTTAAATATATCTTATAGACTTTATCAATTAAACTAGATAGCATCACTACATCAATTTCGAATATAACATAATTTTATGGTCCCTCGCTAGTCTGGATCTAGACTTCATAATCTATTTTTTTCGTCAATGGAGAGATTATTATTATTATTATTATTATTATTATTATTATTATTATTATTATTATTATTATTATTCACAATATATTAATGATATTTCACATCTTTACAATTATCTGCCATTTGGCCTCTCCATCTAATAATGATATAGTGCCAAATCATTTGTTTTCTAAAAAAAGATGTGGCTCCAAGTGACAATTTATAGTGAAAGATTATGGTCTACACAATATGCTTGAAAATATCATCTAATTGATATGTGATGCCATCAACTTGGATGACAATGACATGGGATTATGAGAACACATCATTTTCATATGTAATGTGGCTCATGAAGCACTTTTAAACGGGTTGCTTCATATCTTTCTAAGAAAATGAATAAGTAATTACCATAAAGCTAACTAAGATTTTATTAAAAATAATTTATATTCAATATAAAAGGACAAAATAACACAAATGGACGACTGGTATATATCATTAACCAATAACATTGTTTCTAAAACTAATCTATAACCGACTAACATATAAATAAATCCATGTATTACAGTAAATTTGTTAATCAAATTGAATACGGGTAAGATTTATTTTTGTCGACTAGAAAAATTCTAGTTTTGGTCGTGTAGGAACTTTCAAATTTGACATCATAGATATTAATTTAGGATTATTAATGAAAGAAATTCATAGATTGATTTGATATACTTCAGGATTTCATGCATTTCACCAACACAACAAAACAGTTAAACAGGAATAACATTTACTGTATTAATTATGCATATATGCAAATTAAATAGCCAAAAAAAAAAAAAAAGACATTTCTGTAAAATATAAAATGAATGCCCCCATGCAGGATCGAACTACAGACCTTCAGTTTACAAGACTGACGCTCTACCACTGAGCTATAGGGGCAGAACACAATGTGTGCTTCATCTAAGGTCAAAAATAATTAATAAACAATTAATAACATGGATTTTTTTTTGTCTAAACAAAAAGAACAACAAAGGAAAAATTTGACCAATTGGTTGTTGGTGTAATGGTGATTGAGACTGCAGTTGGCATGGAGAATCCCATGTTCGATCTCCCGCAACAACAATTGGGAGGGGACGAGAACCTAACCACCCAGAAATGATCCGAATCCAGATTAGCCCAAAGGGTGAAGTGGGTGGAACACAAAAAAAAAAACAAAAAAAAAAAGGGAAAAATTTGGATATCAGTTGTACGCAAGAACGTATGAAGGTAGCACCGTAGCATTGAGTCATTTTCGGACATAAGAACGTAGCTACTCGTAATTTACGAGTTTTTATGATGACAAAGGAGGAACTTGTTCATGTAAAGCAAGTACCATGAATTACACGAGCAATCAGTTCGTTGTGGCTTGTGGCCTTGCGCTCTTACTAATGCACACATGCTCTCAGATATGCTTACTCCACGATCTCGTGAACTCCTTAAGTAGGCTATGCAACCGGATATAAACTGTGGAACAATCCTTGACAAGCCTACAAAAGCTTCTTAACTATTTCTTTCGTTTCTTAATAGTTGCATTATTTTGACTAGGTACGTTGCTTAATTAATTATTGCAATTTAGTTGTGGATAATGTTCTTGCTTAATATTTTTACAGAAAAGGTACGCCAAGTCTAAAGGTGTCCCTATCTCAGGTTAAGACTAATAGCACGAAAGCCATCCACGAAAAAAACTCAAAGGAAAGGCTAGTAGATGTAAGCATGTAACTCATGTAAGGCATAACAATAACGCTTCAAAAAGCATCTTGCAAAGCACTGATCTTCAAAGGCGCGGTGGAATGGTTAGTGTGTATTGTCAACAACTCAACATCAAGCAAGAGTAGAGGAATGTATTCAATTATAGCCTTGGCGTTTATTTGAAGGGAGATTAAGATCAAGGTGATTAGAATATTTTCAATTAGAAGCAAAGTCGAGGATAAATTTCCTTAATTTCGAACATACATGTTAGATTTTGGAGGATTTGGGGGAAAACCTTATGATTGAACATGGTGGGTATATGTGAAATTTCAAGGGAAAAAACAAAAAAAAGATATTACAAGGTAGCCAAGGTGTCAACGTCTATTTTCCAAATATCAAGTGTATGAATATTGGTTATATATAATTGAAGATAATATAATTTGAAACTAAGCAATAGCAAACGCGCCTACATGAAATGTGCTAGCTAATATATATGACGTGGAAGAATGATTGTATTGCTAGCATTTCTATAGTGATTCTTTGTCATGCATAGCAGCATCGGAGTGAACTGTACTTCTCAGGGTTTAAGCCAGAAGGAAGAACTAATATTGAATTATTGATTCTAATAAGGCAGGCAAAGGGGGAGAGAGGTAAATCAAAGGAAGCAAAAAGACCCGTTTTGGTTATAGTTTGGTTAAGCCCATGATAATTTCTGTCGCATTATCCCCGCTATCAGGCTAGAGCTGCAAGCGTTGAGTAGTGTGGGCTTTCGCGCCAACAGCGCATTTATTTGAAAGTACCCATCCTTTTACATGGCTCATGGCTCCCTAGTCCCTTGCATTGATAGTAAGTTCCAATATTATGACGATTTGGTGGTACAATCTACTGGATTTGGTGTTTTAACTCAGACTGTACACTCTAAGCAATGAAAGATCATCTACATCCTGTGATTCGAGTTCAATCACAAAATCATCCAATGGCCCTCAGTTATCTGTCTACTTTATTCAGGTTTATGCCTCCACTGTTCCGTTTTGCTTATGCTGGATTATGAGCTCAGACAACCAGAATCACAAGTCCAGATTTGCATCCTAATGGCAGAACCACAGAATGATGTTTAAATTTGCAACCAGTCTTCATTTGCATGTATCAGAAACAGTTCATATCCATCACCATTTAAAAAAAAAAAAAAAAAACTGCACAGCAACATATCCATTTTAACATTTATGGATATCTCAATCATGCTCTATTACGACTTACTAGGGATGAGGCAAGCAGCACCATTGCGGTAGGCAGAAGAAAGATAAGCTAGGCATTAAGAGCAATGTCAATGGAAGAAAAAATACAGCACATGATGCTATATTGCTATGGATAAGTTAATAAAGGTGATCAATTGGATCCATAAGAACGCAATGAACATATTGTCATATTCGAATAGTTTAACCACAACAAAAAGAACTCAAAAACTTTCTAAATTGTGAAGGAACAAAACCAATAAACTGAAACATAAAAATTGAAGGATCTCTTAGGAAAAATAGTGCCATATTTCAATATTCAATAGAGGTGCTAACAAAGGATCTTAAGCCTACAAACTACCAAGGACTGGGTATATAGCTCACTCTTCATCTTCATCGTCACCATCACCACCAGCTGCCTTCTTTGCTGCTGCCTTCTGGTTCTTTCGCTTCACTCTACCTGGGCGGCCTCCTCCGAAGGGGCTAGTGAGAGAAAAGTCAATGTGCTTCTGAGAGTCAACCCTCACCATGAAAGAGGGAACATTCACCACCTGTCTCCCAACCCTAACATCAAAATATCACACGCGGATCAGATAACTTTATCAAGCAAAAAACAATCACATTGCTCAAGCAACAGACTATATATGACATTCACAGTGCTTTTGGATGAAAAAAGGGGAAGGAAAAGAAGGGGAGGGAGGGGGAGGGGAAGGGGTGGGGAGGGGAAATTGATGAGGTTTCCTTCCAAATCTCTCCTTTATTGGAGAGATCAATTTCTTACAATGTAATCCCTCCATTTCTCTCCCCTCCAATTCCCTTTCTTCCTCATTTGTTATCCAAATGGAAGATACTCTATCACTCCATTTCCCTTCCCTTCCTTACCCTCCATCAATCAAGGTGAAAATCTAACAGCAAGAGAGCTATGTACATTCTAAAGCCTCTCTTCATAACGTCTTAAAATCAAAAGAGGCATCAACATGAATGGTAATGACACACATTAAAGGCTCTTGGGAGGCCTGACTCACATTGAGCTGAGAAGCTTAGGCAAAGATAGTTATAAACAGACAACTACTTGTTTGACCTCCTAGAAGTAGACTGTCCCTCACACAAGAAGCTTAGGCAAAGATAGTTATAAACAGACAACTAGTTTGACCTCCTTAGAAGTACTGTCTCACACAAGAACAGGTACAGAAAACAATGGATTCAGAAAAAACTACATAACGACAACCATTTGATAATGAAAAGAAGTCCTTGCGATGGAAATCCAATACAATAGAATTGAGACATAGCCAGCTATGTTGAGAAAGTATGTAGCCAATATGATTACAAGCAAAGAGATAACTTACAAATATGCTTAATACCAGCCAAAATAAACATAAATAGCTTTAATTAATGTGTTCATGGATACATGGAAACACTGTTCACAAACCAACATAAGTGAATTGTTAATGTGATGAGCAAAATCTATTTACCTACTATGCCACTGCCTGATGAGCACCCTAGCAAAGTCTGTCTAGGATATTTATTGAACCAATCCTAAAAGACGACCTCAATTCTGCTTTCTCAATCACAAAACCAAATAAACCCACACATAAAACACGATTCCTCAACAGCAAAGTGTGGCAGCACAGCTGGTTCATAAATCCCAGTGCACAACCATTAGTGCACACAATCAACATTGCAATCACATGAGATTGAAATCATGGTTGCTAAATATTATTTCTCCTTCCCAGCAACAGTTCCTTTTCACAATCAATATATTTAACAAGAATAACATCAGCCATTTGGCCACATTACTCCCCATGAAAGTTAACAAATTCACCAGCTCCAGCCAAAAGACTGAATATCAAAAGCTAATTCGATCAATACAGACCACTTTAGACGGTAGTAACATTTTCATACAGCTTGAAAAGGATCAAATTCACATCACCATTAACTAACTCAATCAGAAGCCATATATCTCAAGATGAATGGATAAAATGATATACTACAAAACCATAGACTTGTTTAAGCAATATCATATGTTTCCAACACTACAACATCAACTTATCAGAAGGCTCACCATTCTCATTCCTGTGACAAAATTGTTACTCATGAAACTTGTATATGAGCAATACGTAGCAATAATGAAAACAGAGAGAAATCCACACTTAACATCTTCAGAATATCAAATATTCAAAACATCAAGTATCACAATGCAGCAGGCAAACCTCAATTGCAACAAAAATGTAAACAAGGGTTTAATAAAATACCTAATATGCCTTTGCCTGATGAGCACCCTAGCATGGTGAATAGACTTGGCCATACCAGACTTGAAGACAAGGGTCTGAAGACGCCTCTCCAAGAAGTTCTCAACGGTCAGAGCCAACACGTAATCGAGCTTGTTCTGTCCTTCATCCAAAAGCCCATACCTATTCATTCTCCTCAGAAGAGCTTCTCCCTCAAAGATACGACGAGGGTTCTTCTCATCTAGGGTAAGAAGATGCCTTGCAGCATTACGGATACGGCTCAAAACATATTGAACCCTCCAGAGCTCCCTCTTGTTTCGAAGCCCATACTCTCCTACAAGCTTCAATTCAGCATCCAATCGTTCCTTTTCATAAGGACGACGAGGCTTCTTAAATGTCTTTCCATCTACAAATCACCCCAGTTCACAAAACCATCACTACTAATTCAACCATATATACTAAATTTGTCCCATAAATCTCAAACTAAGCATAAAAATTCAAACTTTAACAAACCCCACTAATTTTTTTTAACCTAATTTACAGAATAACTAAACGAACCTAACAATAATTGAAAGCTACCAAATTGCAACATTTCATATACATAAACAGATCATCACCCTAACTAACATGATAAACCCTAGATGTTCATATCAAGTAAAATGCGCGAAATTTAGCAAAGAATCGATTAAAATTACAAAATCACGAATACTGAAAGGTTTTTCATCAATTAATCTAAAATTCCCAGATGATTTCTAGAGTAAAACAGAGACAATAAACAGATAAAAATGGAAGAAATTCAAACAAAATGGGAAAAAAATAAAAACATAAATCAGAAAAAAGGAAAAGGGAGGAGAAATTACAGTTGCGGTAGTATACGACGTGCACCATGGTAGCTCACCGACGGCGAGGTGTTGGGTTTGCGCAGAAGCTGCGGCGGAAGTGAGAAGGAGAGAAGGGTTTAATGGTTTATGATGGGCTGTTGTTGGATTTTGAGGGGTTGTTCTTGTTTTGTGAATATGTGATATCCTTCTTCGACTTTTAGGGTCAGCCCAAACCTATGAAATCAATCGCATAATTTGTGTTACCAACTTACCATATGATCAAGTAGGTTTCGTTTGTGGTAGGTTACGAATCGGGTCTAGTCGAATAGTGGTTTGTGCGGAGTCATTTTGTGTCGATACATTTTTTTTTGAATAAAGATTAATTCATAAATAAAAAGTCATACGACATCTACAAAGAGATTTAAATTTAGTGAATACATGACAATTGAATCAAATAAAAGCTTCCTTTCAGCAGAGCTACGATCGTTTATGCACATCATACATTCTTCATACCCTCTTTTATATCGTTGTGATTCACAGCCTTTTTCGACGAGGGGGTCTATCGATTTGTTGTAGTAGTGAAGAAAATTTTCATCTGATTGTAATCAAAGGATACTCTTTTTCAGTCCCGCACAAATCTTTACTCATGAAACAACTTGTACCATACTAAACTCAAAAAACAAAAACAAAGCCCACCATAAGGGTACTTTCTACACTCAAACCCACTATAGGGGTACTTACTACCTTCAAAGAGTGTAGATTTATTAAACTCAATAACAAAAACATAAAGAAACTAAAGGGAAAGGGTTAGAAATAGCCAAATTTCTGGCCTATGAAACACTTTTTTTGAAAAACCCTAGAGAGAGAAAAAAAAATAGAGAGGAGACGGCTAGATTTTGTGTCGATACATATTGATTATTGAATGTGTATACATAAAGATGTCATAGAGATTTAGGGCCCTGTGCCCTTCACCTTAAAATAAAATTAGTTCAATTCAGTAAAAATAGATTTAGCAAAAATAATTTCAATATAGTTAAAATCAGTAACTTTAATGAACAAGTATAATATTGCAATAAAAAAGAAAATGAACAAGTATAATAGACTTTAAAAACAAGTATAATAGAGATCAGTAAAAATAAGTTTTACTAGTTAATAAATTAATTTCATTTCAGTAAAAATAATTTAAGTTTAGCAAAAATAATTTCAATTCAGCAAAATTATGGTAAAGAGAACAGAACCTTATGGAAACTCTCAAATCATTTCAGCCCAATAAGTCTTGTAAACATAATTTACTATGTATAAAGTAATTTCTAACATTATAGTTAATAATTTCGAACATTCTAGTTTATGTCCAATTAATTTCGAACATTCTAGTTTATGTTCAATTTAGAATTAAAAATTGAGCCACTTAAAAAAGTTTTTAATACTCAGATTGTACAAGAAGTTCTTACACTTTTCACAAGTCTAGTAATAAAACTGGAAGGTGTGTCCTTAAGTTAGAAAAGGAAAAAGTTAATGATAAGAATAAAATGAGAGGGATTTTTTTTTTTAATTTTTTTTTAATGATAATGTTTAAAAACATTTTCTTGTAAAGTATTTGCTCCTTATGCAATCATCAAAGTAAAATATTTTATCATCTTTTCCTCAACTGCACTAGAGTAGTTTGGAACCTTCCTTTAATTGAAAAATGATCAAGTTGCTTGTTTCTGAATTTCCCCATTTGGAGTATTTGGGAAAGATATTAAATTCACTCAACTTTTGAAATTTAAGTAGTAGTTGGGTAAATTGATTCAGCCCCTCTCCAAATTCACTCCAATCAATTTGGAGAGTGGGCTATCACTTTCTCCAAATGAATAAATTTGGAAAGATATTAATTTTAACTTCCAAATTTAACATCACTTAAAACACTACTATAAGGAAGCTATTATCTTCCGCAATGAAACCCTTGACATCTTTAAAACTTACCACCGAGCGCAATTTACATTCAATGGGTGACACCAAAAAATCTCATTGATACCTTTTCTTCAAAGGGATCTCCCATTCCGAGATCTCATAATCATTCCTCATTATCTAAGGCCAAGTTAATCAACAGAAACATCATCATTCAAAGTCCAAGGCTAATTCTTATCCTGCGAATTGCAGTATATTGCTAAATGAAGATAATAAACCACATATGATTTTATTGCTCTTGAAATGCCACTACACTAATACAGTTTCCGTGTCTAGATTATACACAGTAAACATAAATACAGCAAAATAGAACCTTCGGGTAACATGATCAAACAGTACAAATTCTTCGTTCATGCCAATAAACAGCCAGGGAAAGCATGAAAGCATCCATTGTGGAAATCAACCAGCAGAGAAGATCACTTGAGTGTTTCATTTGACTGAATGACAAAGCCCAATTTCAGGACTACCAGCAGACACTACTGAAGAAGATGGTGAGCTTTCATAGCTATAAGGCATGATCCTATTAGTACTCACAAGAATCGAACCTAAACATCCATATGATCCTTTTAAATTTGAACATCAGAGCTGTAGTCATCAAGGCAACCTCCCATTTCATGAAGATTGGAGGGGCACTATTTGGGCTTACGGGAGAGACGGCCACCAGTTCTTGGTGTTCTATCCTCTGTGAAGGGCTGAGTTGCAGGATCTGCAAGGCCTGGTAACCTTGACGCACTACCCTTACCTTTTCTGGCATTAGGTCCTATCACCTCAATCATGTATCTCCACCCATCAATTGGTCTTCTCCTGCTGAATATGTGTGTCTTGATAAAACTTGCTATCTGCAAATAATACAAACAGGCACCATAAATCTTAAGGCATAATATACAATCATACAAAGTAGGAAGAACAGAAATTTGGAGAGAGGGCTGAATCAATAAGAATATAAATTCACTCAACCTAAGTTTATAAAGTTAAGCATGGATTATTACGGAACCTTGTTCAATCGGAGATGCCTCTTGTAAAATGAGACAGTAAAGTGAAAAACCGTACATCTTTCAACTATCTTTCACACCTTTTTAGGCTTGATAGCACCTTCATCCATCAAATTTTATGAGCAAAGTGGTCAAGCTAGTTTTTATCATTGGCATTAGACATGCAACTGATTGAGCTGCATAAAAGTCATTGCACCTAAATTCACTTATAAAGTCAAAAGTAGTTGGAGTATGGACCATGAGACTTATACACCTAGTATACATAGAAAATTCCCACTTTCCCATTTATATCATGTGAGGTTTCCTTCAGAGATGGTACCAATAAACCCATAAAATAGTAAGGAAGGAAGTACACACACTAAACTCACATGTTCTTATGACTATAGGCCTACATATGAAGGGGTCAACAGGGATACAGGGCATACCACCCCCCCCCCCCCCCCCCCCCCCCCAAAAAAAAAAAAAAAATTAGTTCATCACATAACCTGCACCATTGGCACGGATTGATCTCTCTCATAATCAACAGTTTCTATTCCTAAAAGACGGTACTCCATACACTCAAGGAAAACAAAGAGAACAGTTTTGGCTATTGAATAATATTATAAATTAATGCAATGCTAAATGTAAATGCGAACCTGAAATTTGCAAAATGCCATTCGACGCTCAAATTCTTGCAAAAGGATGTCCTCTTCTCTCTGTGACATCTCCCATACATTACCATCTTCAGATTTGGACGTTGATTCCCAACCATCAGGCTTGTTTTTAAACTCAGAAGTACTGGGAACTTTTGGGTCATTCAGATTATTGCTAGCAGAGTCAAATATCCTACAACAACAGCAATTCCAGCACATTCAGGTTCTATAAAATTTCCTTTAGTTATGCTGGGGAAAGGCATTGTACAAGGTTATATAGTATAACAAGTAGAAGATTCACATAATAGAACATCCTATCTAGGATTGCAAGACTAAACTGAAGTATAATTCTTACCTCTTATAAATAGTACAACATAAATTTTTTTGCTTTATGATGAATTATAGAAGCTAGAAAATCTCCTTACTTAAACCTAATTTAAGATTAAAATGCAGCATAATATATTACTGTATTTTTGTCTGAGACCTTAATACTCGCCTTCAATGTGAAACTCCCATTACCTTCAGCAAAATTTAAGCTATCAATGCACTCTTCCACCAATTACCGTGGTAAACATCGTATGGTGTAAGCTGTGTAACTACAAAAACCCAATTGTGGAGCTAAAAAGGCAAAAAATGAGCAATTATATCAGTACTCACACACTATGTTACTTGGACTCAACTCACTTGAGTACTCGTATTGACACAAGTACATGTCCAAGAGTGTACTCAGTCTATTTTGTGAAGGTTGTCCATGTTTTTTTGGCCTAAGAAGAACTGTGGAAGTGTCCATTCCCATGTCAAAGTATCGAGGATCCAACACTAGTACTTCAAAAGAAATGAAGAATCCAAGTAACACATCCCACACACCCAGCATAAAAAAAAAAAAAAAAAAAAAAAAAAAAAAAAAAAAAAAAAATCTAACATACTAGCATCAAACAACAGTTCCCAAACTATCAAAGCAAACAATCTTGATGCCCAATTGATACATTTCATAAATTCAAGAGTTAACCACTAAACTTTCAAGCAGGCGTTCACTCAGGCATAAAAACAAACACCTAGCATGCATAAAAATTCATAAACAAATTACAAACCACAAACCCCAGATCACCAAAACCAAAAACACCTTGATTTTCCCAATCAAAGAGAAAACACAATAAAGCTAAAAATAGAGATAAGAGAAAACTCACTCAGAACAACTATCAAGCAGCTTGTCAATATCATCAGCAGACCCACCACCCACCTTAGCTTCTTCAATCAATTCAATCTCTTTCATCCAAAGCCCAGCATGAATCCTCTGTTTCTTCAACCTATAATCCTTCTGCACATTTTCCAAACTATACAACCCAACATTTTCACCATTTTCTTCCTTCTTCTTAATCTTCATTTCCTCCTCTTGTTTAGCTTTCTCTCTGTTCATACGGCGGTTTTCCCAGTTTTCATTCATGTCTTCGACAAACGCCTTCGTCTCAGGGTCAGTAGCGTCGGGATTAAGGCCGAAGTTGACGTCGGACTCCCATGGTGCGCGAGTATTCTTGCCGGCGAGATCGTCGGGTAGCCAAGCAGTTTCCCAGGCGTCGTTCCATTCGTCGGTTTTATTGCCGGAGGAAGTGGAAAGACGGCGGCAGTGGTGGAGGAGAGAGAAGGGGAGTTGTCGGAGAAGTGTGGTGGTTGAGGACTTTGTAAGCCTCTGCATTTCGGTTTGTTTGGGTGAGTTTCAATTCTCAAATTTGGGTCATTTTATACCTTGCCCATTTCTGCTAAATATATATCAGACCAAGTCATATATAACTATTAACTACTACACTTAAGGCATGAGATAAGTAGCAGCACAATATTTTTTTTTTTAACTCTACCCAACCGGAGTCTCTGTTGTTTTGCAGGTACAAACGTTCAGCATCCAATCTTGGAGTTGTAACTCTTCCGAGGGACTCCGAAAACCCCGAAACACTTAGAGCATCCACATCTATTAAGGCTCTCCATAATTTTTCTCTCCTCACCTCATTAGTCCATATCATTTTCCACTTACTTTATTAAATACCATTCTCATTTCACAATTCCATACCTATATTCATAGACCTCCCCATTTACTTTCTCTCTCCTATTTTTTCATACTCCACCACATTTTCTCCCTCCAACTTTCCATACCCCATCAATATTAATAAAATAATTTTTGGTGCAAATTGGGACCACCTTATTTTTGGGAGGCTTCCAATCAAATTATCCTCCCCAAAAATATTTAGTAAATGGGAAAGCAGTAACATTAGTGGAAGGTCCTCATTTCTGTTTTTTGTCAAATAGGGAGCCTATTTTCCCACCAATGTGGATGCTCTTATGATGATTCATGTTAGTCGATCCTAAATTATTTTGGGACTAAAGTTTTGTTGTTGTTGTTGTATGGTTGTGGCGTCTAACACTTGCACTGCTACCATGTTGGCAGGCAATATTTTAAAATTTTATTTTTTTTGTTCTACCCTTTTAGGTGGCTAGTTGGTGGTGGTGGTGATGTTGAGATGGCAATGGATGGTCAGGTGTTGGGTGGTTGGTTTGGTGGTGGTGGTGGTGAGATGGCAATCAGGACTATCAGGTGGAGTTGGCTGTGGCAGCTGTGCTGGTTATTGTGGACTAGGGATGGAGGCAGGTGCAAAAGCCACCTTCAGGCCGTGGATCATAGTTGATGATGACATTGTAGGTTTGGCTATGCCACATTTCGTTTCTTCTTAGTAGAGTTTTTGTTTTGTGAGAGCTTACTCTTAACAATAACAATACAATCTGATTTGTTTAATCTTTGAAGCAAAAATGCATTTTCCACTTCATCTGTAAGTGGAAACAGAAAACCGTGAACAAACAGTACCTGTTAGTGTACCCTATATAAAACTAAAAGCTGCAATGATTCAGTAAGTTCAGTTGATTGTCTAACTATACAATCACAATGAGGACAAAGAATGGATCATGTAAAAAGAAGGATTTTGACTGGCTCTTGAAAGTGAAGGCAAATTCACAATTCCACATTTGCAAAGGCGTGTGGCCGTGTGGGTTTAAGAGTTCACCCCTTCCTGTCACTTGATGGTGCAAGTATGTCTGCCATAGTTTACCTGAGAAACCAGGTCAACACACTCCAAATAAACCTGCCATTGTTGCCAGCTTTGCTTCCAAGTTGATAATATATACTCAGGCCACACCTATTGACTCTGTATATTGTGCCGTTCACATACTCTGCTGCTGTTTTCAGTCCACCACTTTTCCGCTTGTCCTTCACTGAAACGTTTGCGGCTGAAAAGACAAAAGTGCTCAATAAGGATAGGCGGGAAATCAATGAGGGTGAGTGAGGGTTCATCAAGTGGGAGTGGGGTCCACTAAATGGGGGTGGTAAGGAATAATTTTGACATAAATAAGAAAGTATTAGTAGGAGGTTCGAGTTTCTAGAAAAGACACCATGTAAGAATAAAATCAAGAGATGCAGATATTACAACATAACAAGTATTGCCTGAGTCTGCCTGACAAAAAGACCAGTTAGTTGGAAAAGAAAGTGTTTGCAGTGTCACATACTTGTAGTCTTGTACACATTCCATCAACTCCACATGTCCACAAAAGTTAGAAGAAAGTTCATGAGATTCTACTTACTATCCAACACATAGACTGTCATATGTCACCATGCAGAAAGAACCTAATGTAAGTTTGTTTCAGAAAGAACCTAATGTACCTGAAACGCAAACGCTTGAGCTCATTAGTGCCTCCTGGCAAGGAGCAAAGTGTTATGTACACGCCAGGTTCATCTTGTACAACCCACTCCGTCTTTTCAGGCTGTGCTTTTTCTCCATTAGTTAGTAAGGCATCCATAGTAACAGTTGACTCACTTCTAGGAGACAAAAAGTTATCATCAGAGACCTTTCTAAAGGAACCAGAGGATTGTGTACAAAAATCTAATTTGCTGCTTGCATCTTTTCCTCCCTGTAACTTTTCAGCCATCTCCTTCAACTGTCGGAACAAATTTCACAACCCATAAATAAACTAACACTGTCAGGAGCAATATGTCACAAGGCAGAAAACAACTCTAACAAAGCAGTTGGGTTCCATATTTTTTATTGTTAAAAGATGGATGATCTTTTTCTTCAAAAAAAAAAAAAAAAAGAAAAAAAGATGGATAATCCAATAATAAAAAAAAATACAGAAATAACCCAAAAGTCGCATATCTGGACCTTTTGTGACTAATACACAATTCTAACTTAGCCTTCTTTACTTTGTTTGATTACATCTTCAGTTAATTTTTCTAACCAAATTGAACATAATGTAGAACTACAGCAATAATAAATTGAAAAAAAGTCTGAGATTCAAAGCACCATAAGGCGTTTTTACAAAAAAATAACAAACACAAGGACAAATTTAAAAAGTTTGAGCAACAATAAAGATATTAAAACTGGACATGAGAGTTAAAAAAAAAATTGCATCTACTCCACCGGAAGTACAACAAAGATATTAGAGATTATATTGCTTAAAAAATATTCCGCTAATTTATTACAGACATAAAATATCAACTACTTACTCTGTTGTTTTTAATTGCATCATTTGAAGTTTCACACTTGCCAATACAAAATTTTGATCATTCCTATATTTATTTGCATTTAGTAAAAATTATTAAGTTTTGATATTTGGAAAACATAAATCAAGACGAAACTAATAAGATCCCACTTGACTATATCTTTTCTTACGTATAAAACACAAATGATGGTCAAAGAGAGATGAATGAGTAGTGAAAAAGTTCAAATGGTGCAACTTAAAAAAAATAAAAATAAAGTCACAACATAATATTTAGAAGCCCCAGGTTTCAATCTTAAAATAGATACTAATCATAGCACAGTATACAACAAGCTACAATAAAGAATATATATTATGGTTATCGTGAGAACCCATAATTATGTGAGAACACTCTCTATGTTCTACATTTTTACTCACATGTTCGAAATCTTAAATGAGTTAAATTAGATACTCTGAATTAATACACATATTCTGAATCTTAAATTTGTTCTAAATTTTAAATTGTGTGTTCTAAGATTTTTTTATCATATGTTCTAAATGTTTACTCGTATGTCCTAAACTTTTACTCACATGTTCTTAATTTTACTAATATGTTCAAAATTATAAATCAGGTGTTCTAAATTTTTATTCTCATGTTCTAAGTTTAAAATTAGATGTTCTAAATTACTCATATGTTTTAAATTTTAAATCAAGTTTTCTAAATTGTAATTCACATGCTCTTATCCTTAAATCAGAGGTTCCAAATTATTACTCAGGCAGATGTTTAAAACTTTTACTCGCATGTTCTAAATTTTTATTCACATATTCTACGTTTTAGACCCATTCTTAGATAAGTATGGTGTTCTCATATAGGGACCTATTCTCACCGGATCTCTTTTGTCAATACTATCAAAAAGAAATTCTTCCATAGTCAATACAGTCAAGACAACTATGAGTTATGAAAAAGTGCTGAAGAAATGAATAACTGGAAAACAATAGATGATTGATGTATCTGTAGGGACTGCATGATGTTTTTCACAATAATATATGGTAGATGTTGTGCAACTAACCTGTGCAGTCAGGGACTTGATGACTTCCTTGGCAGCTTTGGATTTCTCAGCCTCATCTACTGCTACCACTTTGGCCTCCTTAAGTCGCTTTCTTGTTTTCTCCAGTTCAGCTTCAAGAAGCTTATTGTCACCAGTAAGTTTTTCTACCTAATAATTTGATCCACAATTTGCTCAGAACTTTACAAATTAATTGATAATGGATAATGGCACATATGCCATAGCACAAATTCATTATTATAACAGTAGAAAGCCTTGGTAGTCCTTTTCTACATTCATCTAGAATTTTTTATTCATGTATCATATCCAAGTATCTATACCCTAAGGAGTCGGTTACCAATGACACCCACCAAGGTGGATTCACTGGATTGGAGTATCAGAGTAACAAAAACCCTAGCTTGTTCTTTCTACAGGATTCCTTTTTATAGATATAAGAAAAAGGAAGCACACATTGTCTATGCACACATTTCCTTTTTATAGATATACTAATTTGAATAATGCATCTTGAACGTAACACTAAGGGAAGCACACAGGACATAACAAATTAGTATAACATGCATACACTAAGAAACGGCGGGAGCATTATATCAGAATTACAGTACGTAAATCTCTGCTTTATGAAATGGCTCACCTCTACTCTTAATTGAACAATTTCTTGCCTCAAATTATCTTGTGTAGGCTTTGAGTTAGGAGCCATAAGTTCCGGAGACGTAGGAAGACTGATTGAATTATTAAATGTAAATGATCTTACAGGACTGCACCCTTGTGAAATGGGTGATGCTGCCCGAGAAACCATTCTGGAACCAGGAGCAGAAGCTGAGACTCGTTTATCTGAGGTTCCCAACATAGGGTATAAACTGCTTGATACATGACTACTGCCAGGTTGAAATATCCCATTGAAAGTAGGAAAGATGGAGCTCTCAACTTTTCCTGGTTTGGCACCACCCTTAGAACGATCACTATCAATTCTTTTCAGGGAATTGACAAATGAGAGTCCCCCAAATTTGGGAAGTAATGTTTCCTTTTCTGCTCCTTCATTGGACTTTTGAAGACTGATTTTACTGACAGGTCTAGGGATTCGCATATTTCCATATTCTGTTGCTTTCTTCAGCTTCACATAGCAATCATCACAAACCCGGTAAGGCTTATTCATGTTTGGAGCCAAAGAAGCTTTCAGAGATCTGCGGCTGCTGCATGCCTTGCAAAATACCTGCCCACAGTTGTAGCAATTATGACGTTTCCTCCGGAAACCAAATGGATTATGACAACCAGTACACGTAGAATGATCAGTTCCCGAAGCCCATTTGTGTAAACAAATGGCAGCAGTGAAATTGGACCCACATGCTACTCTCTTTACTTGGTTATCTTTCATGAACTCAACAAGAGTAGGTTCATCTCTGTGGTCATTATCTCCATGACCTAATTGCCCATTGGTCCCTCTTCCCCAAGTGAAAACCTCCGCCTTAGATGTCAAAACTGCAACATGATGAGAACCACAAGCAATATCTTCTACAAAACTGTCTGCAATCTTACCCTCAACACAAAATGGAATTCTTCCATTAGCAGCAGGACATCCTAATTGTCCATAAGCTGTACTGCCCATTGTATAAACTCGTCCAGAGGTAGCAAGAGCAACAGTAAAATCACGGCCACAAGCTACTTTGCAGAAACTATTATCCATTAGCACTTCCACACACTCAGGGATCAATCTAGCTTCCTTATCATCGTGGCCAAGCTGGCCTTTATCACCCTCACCCCAGGTAAAGAGCTTTCCCGATGCTAAGAAAGATCTATCAAACATAGTTTCACTTTCCAGAATGTCAACAACTGCAGCAGTATGCCAAGCACCACAAGCTACCCTCAGTGTTCGTTGTCCCTTTAAGGCCTCAACTTCCCTTGGAACAGTATAGCTCATACGGTCTCCATGGCCCAGGACACCAAAGGTACCATCTCCAAATGTAAACAACTGACCAGTTGATAAAACTACAGCAGTATGCCAAGGTCCACAAGATGCAAAAGATACATGCATACCTTCTAAAGGGCCAGATACTCTTTTAGGTATCCAGTGACCTGCCTCACTAACATGTCCAAGCATACCAGGATTCCAGGTACCACCACCCCATGTAAAAAGATCACCAGATGTTGTAATGGCACAGGTATGGTACTCTCCACATGCAACTAGTTCAATATTCATACCACTAAGACCTTCGATCAACTTTGGATTGGAAACATCAACTTCCACACCATGCCCAAGCCTGCCTCCTGACTCTTCCCCCCAACTGAAGATTTCCCCTTGCCTGTTAACTAACACTGCATGCCTAACACCACAAGCTATATGATGAACATCAAGGACCACTGTTGATTCTAGTGCCTTGGGTAGATTAGCATCATACTTGCCACTTGGTGAAACTCCAAGGGAGCCACCACCCATTATGCCCTCACCGATTCCTTCTCCCCACATGAAAACATCACCCAAGGAATCAAAATCATCAGGAAAAGATCCCTGACTTGATGAACTTACCAAACTTGATGAACTAATCCGAATGCTTTCAGATGATGAATTTCGGCCCGTAAAATTTTCTACACTGTTGGAAGGTGGAAAGCTAGCAACATAGGTGGATGCCTCGGCCTGACTGCAGTTATTGGATGCTGCAGTGTAAAGTATTATGTCGGAGAATGCTTTCCCCAATCCAGTTTGTGGAGGACTCTCAATTGGCACTTGGCAGGGTGCATCCCCAGCATCCTAATGTAATTCAAAAGCAAAAGTAAGTCAACTGCAAGATTGTTTATGTTCCGATTTATAATAAATTAGATAGGAGATTCTGGGAATGAGACAGACATGTGATGCAATTGATTGATGAATTCTCCGATTAGTTGAGCCATCTGCAGATGATGTACTACTCTCCCTTGCTTCATTTTTCCATTTACGCCAGCCATTCTTAGAAATTAGTGCCTTAAGACCAACAAACCACACTTCAGCTTCATCTTTGTCCTTGCATATCTATCACAAAGATTATAAGAATGTTCAAATCACTTTTTCAATACCAACAAGTAAAATTATGCATTCTGCGTGTCATTAAAAAATAAAAAAAAATTGGCACATAAAATTACTTCATACAATAAGAACACTGCAAATGATAACAAATGGATCCTGAATTACAAACTTGGAAAGTTTTAGCATTCATGATAAATGACTCACCAGATCCAATGATCTACTATCATTGTATATAAGAGAAAATGATTGATACTCCTTTTCAGGCCGAGGATATCGCTTAAAAATTCCCTGAAATGCAGGAAAATCACCTCAAACAATTAAAAAAAAATTATAAAAAAAAAAGTCAAGAGGAACTTCAGCCACTGCACTTTCCTTCTTTCATCATTTTTTCAGGCTTTGGATGTAGAAGATTCTCTGAAGGAACTGTAACAGAGAAAGAGGTACTAGTAGACTCAACACCCAAGAAGTATTGGGATGTGATAACTAGCTGACTACAAGGATCTTTTCTTTTCTTTTTTTTTCATAGGATAGATCATACCCAACATGTGTTTTACCTTTCCAATCTCTTCCTCTTCATAATTGTTACGTTTGTTACTATAGGTGACTGTGTACGTGCATGCATGGTATGTTAAAAATTTCCTACAGTTCATTGCTGCTGGCACCGCTGGCACAACTGATACTACTACAAATATCGTCTGTATTATATTTGTATAATATAGAATTATTACTGTAATTAGGGGTGAGCAAAAAATCATGGTACACTGAATCGGAACCAGAACCTGATAGGAAAGGGAACCTGGACAAGAGGTTCGGTTCCAGGTAGTTAAATTGAGACATGTTGCAACTTCTCTGTTTTTTGGAACCGTATGGGTATCTTGTAACTTGATAAAAGATATTAATTAAGCTTAAATTATACACAAAATTAAGCCCAACTTTTAAAAACTAAAAATGACAATTATAAATATATGTATTAAATTTGCTAGCAACTACTTTTGGTTTGTTGTATTTGTGAGTTGTAAAAGTTATATAAATTTGTGATCATCCAGATTTTTTTTAAATTAATTTTGCAAACAATTACTCCCTCTGTTTTTTTTTAAATGCATCACTTGAGTTCTCACACTTGTCGAGGCACACCTTTGACCATCATTATCTTTAATTAGAATTTAGTAAAAATTATATAAAAAAAAATATATATTAGAAAAGTAGACATTATAACAAATCCAATAATATATTACATGATCATGTTAATAAATCATATAGTAATAAAAAAATTAAGTCAAAGGTAACACATGAATAGTACAAAATCTCAAGTGATGCGTTTAAAAAAAAAAACGGAGGGAGTATTAAGTATAGCAAGGTTCCTTAAACCGAAACCTAGAAACAGGTTGAGGTTCTGATCTGGTTACCATTTAGAGGAACATGTTGCAACAGGTTCTGATTGTGGTTCCAGGTTTTTTTAACTAGGCACCCTATTGTACTCACCCCTAAGTGCCATAACTATAATTAGTATGTTTGTCTGATTTTTCAGTTTATACACAATTTTATTCCCCTCTTTCAAAAAAAAAAAAAAGAGAGGGACAGAAAGATAAGGGATTTTCTGATTCCCTATACCTTTAGTGGGAGTTTGTTTTGGGGATTTAAAGAAACGGAAAGGCAATAAATTACCTTGATTTACTTTTTTTGTTGTTTGATTAACCAATTTAATCACAACTACGATTCCCGCTTCTCTCTACCATGATTCCTCCCTCCCCCCAAAAAATCATCCTCACTCTCAAAATCCCCTTCACCAAACTAGCCCTAACTACCACTTTGACCATCTCATTACACCACACCACTGCCAACCACCACTCTGATTACTAGGGCCCTTTGAATCACTTAACCACCATCGAAAGCTCAACCAACCTCCTTGAACCACCTACCCACCACCCAAAAACTACCTCTCTCTCTCAAAAACAACCAACCTCTACCAAAAACACATAAAACCACCCCACCACCGAAAATCCTCCATGAAACCACCCCCCACCACCAAAATTCCTCCACAAAACCACCCCTACCACCAATAACCCACCACAAAACCAATCATCATCGTAAACCACCCACAACCCCCGAATACTGTCCCAACAACCCTATGAACAAATCCTAACCTCCCTGAAAACCCACCTAACTACTTTGAAAACAAAACCCACCCGTAGTTTTAAAAGGCACAAGTTGCAGCAAGGCACAAAAGTCCTTGGAACCTAAGCGCAAGGAGAAGGCGTATGTGTTTGAACATGAGCACACATTATTTATATTTAAAAAAATAGATATATTAGATAAGTCTACAAAAAGTATTATGGGAAAAGATAAAAGGGCCATGTGATCCAAAAATGGAATTGGGGTACTTGGGGTTTCTTTCTCCTCTAATATTAAAGTAAGTCTAACTTTAAAAACATTATTTTAGCAGGTGGTATTAATAATTTTCTTGCTAAGGCCCGAATTTGTATTTACCTTAAATAAATATTTATTTTGGCGGGTGGTATTGTTACTTTTGCTGTTAAGGCCCTATTCTATCACCTTAAGTTCATAATATTTATTTTGGAGGGTGGCCTTTTTACTTCTGTTGCTAAGTCCCTATTTTGCTGACCATATTGATGCCATACAACATAAAGTGCAAAAAGCTCTCGCGCAGCCTAGAAAAATGTGCATAAGCACACACATTTTGTAGGTTTTTGCACCGGGAAGAGCTAAGGCACGGCACCAGCTCTTGCACCTAAGACAAACTTTTTGGAACTAAGAACCCGCCCCCTCCTAAAACAACTTGAACCACTTGAAAACCACAACACCTACCCTAAAAACAACTCTAAGAATCAAGAAAATCAACCAAAAGGGGAAGAGAGAGATGTAGTCTTCTTAAATGTTTACTTTGTTATCAAGATAAGGCAATTGTCCGGCACCTTTTTCTCTGGGGTAGTCTACAAAAAAAAAAAAAAAATGCCATGACCTATCTTTTTTAAATCTAATAAGACTGGGATTGAGAATGGACAGGTTGATTGTCTAACAATGCCTGTTGGAATCATATCTATTTGATAGTCTTACGTGCTCAAAGTACATTCAAAACTCAACCACATCATCACGTATTGCCCGATGTGATATTTGGGAATAGGGTTTGAGTGAACTCTAGAATAGCTTTGACTGAAGCTTTATTTGAGTGAGAGATTTGAGAATACATTAGGTTGAGGGATCCACTGTAAGGAACTTGGGTAAGAGTCTTAACTTGTAATAGGTTGTTGCTATATCATAGTAATAGGTTGCAAGTTGGGACTAGAAAAGTTTCCCCGTAAAAACTCTTGTGCACCTTTGAGCTCCTTGTCGTTTTAGCTTTTAAATATTCCGCTAAGTTCCCTATATTACAATTTTACCCCTCTTGTGCTTTGAATAAAGGATAGCATACGTTTAAATTTACCTCTTTAACTGCAAGGAGGCACTTTGTATTACAAAATAAACTCATACTCTGATTTAGTCCATTATAATCCAAAAATCACAAGTTAAAGGGTGAATAATTCTATGTCATTGAAATTAGATGAAACCCTTGACTAACAAAATTCTATTACTTAGCTAGAAATGGACAGTCAAACTTACAGTTCGCTGCCCAGGAATAATCCTTGAAACTTGGCTGAGTTTTAGCTGTTTCTCCTCCTTCCCAGAGTACCATATCAATACGGATTCATCCTGATCATACAAAGCAAAGGAGTCAACAAATTTTAAGCAGCAAGTTCTCCCAAAAATTGCCAAAAAAAAAAAAAAAAATAAATAAATAAATAAATAACTTCACTAAGATACAAATTTAAGGCCACTGCTTTCCTAGAATGTAAGCAATGCCTTTCATGGTAGAAGATAGATGAAAGTAGGATAGGCGGAGACGAAGACCAGTATTACTGAACAAAGAAAAGACCACCCTTGTGGAGAAATGAATGCAAAAATATTATAATTGAGTGCAAATGCAGCTTCAATACTTGTTTGTTCACAGGAATATTACAAATACAAACAAAGCATGTGTTAAGCACTTAAGCGCATAAGACAGGCAAGTCTTACATTTGAAAGCCGGAATGGGCAGAATTTAGGCTTCCCTCTTCGCCCATACTTCAGCAAAGTTGCCCCTTTCTTCAACGCAGTAACCGCCTGAAAATGAAAATAAATTCGGAGCTATATCTATATCATCCACATCACAAACATAGATATAATTTCCAAAATCATATGATTGATTTACAACCACAGAATACAATAGCTTCTCTTTATCCAAAATAATCATATATGACACCTGATCTAATTAATCTATCTAAAGAGCAAAACAAATTCCACAGATTTATCCAGATCCTAAAAGCAACACCTAGCCAGTTTCAAGTCTTTCTGTTGTCTATGATTCCCTTCCTATGGGTCACTTATAAGATGCCACATCAGTACTTAAGGTAGATCCCTTTGTTAGCAAGAATCTCTAAGCTCATTAAATTTCCTGATCCTTACTTTTATGTACACTATATTCCACTTTAGCAGATAACATGCTCCTGAACTGTCTATTGTCATCACAAAATTGACCTGGTACCTTTGGTAAATGGTAACCTATGTCCTGTATGTACATTATCAGTTTGAACCAAATGTCATTGACACAATGAGACCAAATTATCTAGGCGAAATGCTAAGGATGTTTTAGCTAACCTACTCCATCCAAGATTATTAATAGTCACATACACTTGCAAGATCAAACTTGGCACGCCATACATTGACGAAAAATCTAGATTTAATTTTTAAAGAGTCCTGATTTCTTAAACAAAAATTTACCAATAATAACAATGTAAAATTGTAAACCAAAGGATAATAGAAAATTAGAAATCAAAATTAAAGTGAAAATTGATGCAGAACAAAGGGAGCACGCACGCATGCATGCACGTGCACACACACACACAATAACATTGACTTTAATGATTGCCAAGAAACAACTTTGACCCTTTATCTCACACACACACTCACACACACATGCAATAACAATGACTTAATGCTTACCAACAAACAGCTTTGACCCTTTCTATCTTTTTATATTTATTGGTAAAGAACAAAGGAAGTAATACATAATCATGATTTCAAAGACTTTTAATTGGATGTTAAATAAAATGTACAACTTTTGTGTCAAGCGTGTATATTAATAAGCACTATACATATAATAAACAACCATATCTAGCTTCCCTTAATTTAAAATGCTAAAGATTATCTAAGAAAATAGATAAATGAGTGTTTAATTCACCAATATAGACTTAAATTATTGAGGGTGCATAATGAATTCTTCGGGGAAAAATAAATTTAATCATAATTTGTGTGCCTTAGCCCTTAGGGGTTGAGTCAAGGCCTTGATAACGTACAGATGTGGAACTTCCGTTAAAGCTGATCCCTTTTCCTCAAATTCATCGTAGGTACACCAATAGAAAATAAACATTTTCGGATCTAAAAGGGCTAAAACTGTAATTTTGAGATGTCCTTGCGATTTGTCCCATTTCAATTAAATTTGATGCAGATAATTAAAATAAAAATTACAAGCGACTCCATCTTTGCTACAATTTTCCTGAAATTCGTAAGTTTGAGATCTCAGTCATCTCACTAGTCATTACAGTATTGTTCGGCACAAACTGAAGGTCCCAAACTTTCTAAATGATATGTTTAATCTTTTACTTCTCATAAAAACTACTCTTGATTGATATTTTCTATTCGTACAGTTACATATCATCCAAGAAAATTACTCTAAACAATTCCAAATTGCAGTGTTCTAAATCCCATGTCTAAGAATTTTAGGTCTCGATGAATCATATCTTAGGCATGTAACCGTAAGCAAGTCCGGGAATTGTAGGTATAGCAAAAGTTTGAATCTTGATGTCTATCTCAGGAAACTATCTGACTTTCTTAAATTTACAGTCCACACATTCCATCTTAACTCTGCCCTTTGACTCTAAAATGTCTTAAATTTTACATTTTCACAGATGCCTTCTTGTATTAAATACAATAAGACCAACGTACCCAAAATGCAGACCACATCATTTGGGAGCCTTGTATATTTTCACTTATAGGTCAACTGCTGGTCTAAGTTCCTTTATACTTATGATAATAACCCAACCATGTGCTATAGGTCTCTGCGTGGTACCTCTAAATTCTAACTTCTTAGCAGTCCACAACATTGAGTGCTTTCTCATCATATTTGCTTACACGAACTCAAAATAATTGTCAGGCTTTCTTGAACTCCCTCCATCCCAAAAATGCTTCCTATTTGACTTTGGTGTGAAGATAAAGTTTTTCCAAGTAACTACAACTTATACATCACATATCAAACCCTAACACTTGTGGAAAAGTTCAGATTACCTCCAGCATAGGACATAATATTGGCAAAAAAAAAAAAAAGGTTGTCATAGAATTTTGTACATATTGCCAATGGGGTGTGTGTTTTATAGAGGGAGAAAAACCCAAATGTTTCCGTAACCATGAAGCTCCTCTAATACCAATTATACACAATTGATATTAACATAAGGGAATTATAGCATGCGTTGAAGACTTTCGTGAGCTCTTTAGCAAGCACTACCCAATCAATTGAAAAGGGATAACATTGACAGGCAAGTTTGCCTGCCTTGAGGCATTTAAATTCAGCAGCCCCCTTTAAACACTATCAGTACTCCCTCAATCCCCACTAGGAAATTTGCGGTCCCCTCACATCAAATCACTAAATACTTCAATGATGCTCCCCCTCAAACCCTTCTTATGCCCACATGATCAAAGGTTACATCGAAGCAAGGTCTACCAATCACTTCAATATATCAAACCTTTAGCTTTCACAATAGAAGTCAAGTTTCTTTTTTGTATCTGATGCTAGTATACAGTTATCGAAGCTATAAATTCAACAACAATGCTTGTGGCTCTCTGTTATTAGATGATAAGTAAATGGTCTATTCATAAACTAACAGTCAATACAAAGCGATCAATACATAATTCCTTGTCAATATACCAAGCAAAGAACATCAAACACAAAATGGTTTCAAATAGCATTATATAATAATATCATACATTTCCTTACTCCCCAATAAAATAGGAAAGCAAAAGCTACCTGTTCAATGTCCCTTTCCCCGGGGCCGCCCCTCGTCGAATCACCCATCTACGTTGCGAAATCCAGCGTTGTTGTGATCGTCCCAGCCTTGTTTTACCCATTTGAACCAATCCAAAAACGACTAATAATACTAAACCTGAAATTCAGTGACTCAACTTCTAACCCCATGAAAAAACAATGCCAATTCTCCAAACCATTATCGCTTCTCTTCCTCAAAATTTGTGTAATCCATCATCAGATTCTTCTTCATCATCATTATATAACCTCAAAACGCATTGTTCTCCAGCTCATTTACTCCTCTAAAACCCCAAATACTCAAAATTAACCCCAAAATATGCAAAATTAAGCCACAAAATCAGCTCTTACAACTCTATATCCCCCAAATGAACCCTAATTATTCGAATTACCTCAAATAATCAACTCAAACAAAATCAAACTCGTTAAAAATTCAAAAAAGCTCCGAATTACCTCAATCAAAACAAAAAAAAATCCACCTCAAATCCTCAAAATTGCTCCAAAAAAAAAAAAAAAATCGAAGGAATCTCCAAATGCCGCCCCCAATTTGACTTCGTAGCTCCAAAAAATTTAAAAAAATCCAAGAAATCGTCAAAAATGGTGACTAAATCCCGATCAAAAACAGAGAAAATTCTACAAAATCTAAGGATTTCAAAACGTAACGCATATATTCTCAATTTTCAGAAGGAAGGAGAACAGATTCTTGAATGCGTTGAGTAATTTTCTCTCTCCTCCCTCCCCTTTCCTCTGGTGTGTGCAACAAATGTGACAAGAACAAGGCAACGACGCTTTCAAGAAGTGTCAATTTTTTATTATTTTTTTTTAAAGGTGAAGGGTGCCACGTAAGATACCTGGAGTTTTGTTGGACTTCTCCCAGGCTATATTTATGTTGTCTTTACATTTACGAAGTAGGCCCAATTTAAGATTTTTGGGCCCACTTTTATGCTTTTGTTTTTTTTGGTGGGGTGGTGTGTTACTGTAGGTTATGTTTTCCCGCTTTTCTTTCAAGTTTTTGTCATAAACTCACGTGATCCTACATTTTGAGGGGGGCTCCCAAAGGCTAAAGTAGAGGGTCTTGTTCTTTTCACCCATTTGTGACTAAAGGGGTTAAAAATTGACCCGACCCGATCTGATCGGAAAGTAATTTAACATAATTCAATTTTGAAAGATATTTGATCCGAACAGATCGACCTCATCGAACTCGACTTAAATACCTGAATGGACATCTCTAAAGGCTCTAATTGAATTGTGACCCAATTTGAATTTGACTTGAAAATTTTAATCAACTTGCAAGTATGAGACCCGAATATGATATGGCTTAGAGATAATACGACCGCTATATAGCTTAAATTTTATTAGCTAGAATTCTAAATTTGAACTCGATCAATCCCGGAATGACCCAACCTGATTTCTACACGTTGAAACCCGAATCTAATCTGATTTGTTAATCAATGCAGCTCGAATACACTCGACAAGTTGACCCGACCCAAATTTGACTTGAACTTTAAATAACCTACTAAAAACATATACCAAACCCGAATCAAGCCACCTATGATCGGAATTGTATTGTCCCGAATTTGACTCGACTTCAAACGCGACACAAACACTATAGGATGGATAACCTAAACCGAACATAACCCCATCACCTAACCCACATAGATAAGTCCATTAACCTGACATGCTTGGAACATGGATTTGGCCTAAAATAACATACATTGACTTGACCAAAACATCCGAATTGGCGGTTGTAGTTTTATATGCACACGATGATGATGAATGAGCAAAATTTCGATATAAGTATTGAATTTTTAATTTCAAAATCTTGCTATCAAAGGCTTTAAGCAAAAGAAACAATCAGCGGTGTCTTAATTGAGTGATTTAGAGCTTTATTCTATTATAAACTGAAATTTTGTAAGTTTATGTTTGAGTTTGTAATTAAATCTGTTTTTAAGGGATGATAACAGTATAAGGGTGATGAAGATTTTGTTTCAATAAAATGTCCATAACAATATTTTTGTCAGTTTTTTCACTCTATACTAAATAGTTAGGAAACTTTATAGTCATCGTATTACTTGGTTATTTTTTTTAAGGAAGCCCATTCGATTCACCCTAGCTTTAGCTCAAATTACTTTCGGATTCGATCCGGATCGCATACCAAACTGCTTATCATTTTACTTGGTTATAATGTTAGCTACGAGTATAAATTTTTCAAATGTTTAACGCATCGTGTACATCAAAATATCAAATGCTAGTCCAACTATGGCGGCTGTTCTTGCCTTCATTTCCATTATGCAAGAATTTATTTCTTTGCTGCTATCAACTCACTGGTGTAGTAGCAAAATACCCCCAAAAAAACATAGCATACCGCATACACTAAAAAAAAAAAAAAATAATAAATAAATAAAATAAAAAAAATCTGATAAAATTAGAAAATAGGTAAATTGACGGACCAATGTTAGTTGCTCTCCTGCTTTGATAATATAGAAGTGTATCTCCACTGGGAAAGATGTATGTAAATATTATCATTAAGATATTATAGTTAACTTTGTAAACTTGAATCAACTAGTGAGAGGAAAGAAAACTCCCAACTATTGCATATTGTCTAATGCTTGGCCAAGAGAGTCTAATGAATACGAACACATTGAGGAACTCGACCGAGGCAATTTTGAGCGAAGGGCTGACATGAAGCAATGTCCATACATTATTCAGTTTCATATTATTCTGAACACCTCGCCCCTAAAGATCACAATAAATTGGTTTCCATGGCAAGGGGATCTAGCCAGTAGCTACAAATAGAGTCCTGTAATTAACAATGTCCATACAAAGGAAACGAGTCAGAACCGAGGATTTGATGAGTCACAATGGTACAGCCGTACAACAAAGTAAAAAAAAAAAACAAAGGAAGTATATATTTACATCCAAAACTCAGGGTTGCAACAAAGTTAGTGAAACAAGACGTACTGGCTCAACTGGCCGTCGAATTAACTCATGAGAGAGCTAGCCTATATTAAAGAGATCAGTAATATCCATTATATTTATTATGAATTTTATGATCCTCTTCAAAAATCATGTAGTGTTTCCTCCTTGCTTTTGCTTCTCTATCAGCCTGCAATCACCAAGATGTTTACGTTACGCTTTCAATGTATAATGTTAAAGTTTAACGGAAGATTTCATTGTGATCATACAAATTAAAATTTGACGGATAATTAATTGAAAAGCACCCTTTAGAGATACAGATTCAAAAGAACTCTGTTACACATGCCAAGAATCACTTAAAACGTCATTTCAGAGTGGACTAAACTCTACACTCTAAGATGTGTGTATCATATCATCCTTTCCCTACCTCATCAAATTAGTAAAAAGGAGATCGAAAAATCGACGAATTTTTAATAAGATAAAGAAATTTTTTATGAAATCATAGACCTGGTATAACTAATCCATACCCAATCACCAACCCAAAACCCAAACTCTTCTAAATCACTTGATGTAGTAAATTTGGTCCAACTACATCCTACCAACAAGCTATTTGTCTAATATTATTTTATCATAATTCATAATAAGCATTTATATACAAGAATTGAACCAAACCAACACGATCCGAATGACCTAATTGCCTCCTTTAGTAGACCATACTCGCCAGAGAAACAACTGAAGTGAGTGAAAATTGAAGACCAGTAGGGGAAAAACTTTTTCTTTTCAAAAAAATTAGGGATTAAGTACCTTCTTAATGATCCTCTCAAATGCCTCAGTTCCATTTTGTTCAATGTACTTCTCTGCAGCATATAAAATATCATCTTGTTTGCTGAATAAGTTCTTCTTAGGTATATACCACATGGTGGAAGTGGTCATTTGTGGGTTCATATAGAAAGGTCTAATAAAATGTCTATAAACATAAGTTGCTCCATTGAATTGAGGCAGCACCAACCAGCATGTGAAGAAAAGCTTTGCATAACTCCATATCGGAAACCTGAAACATTCAATTCCATGCACGAAATTGGTGTGGTTAGTTGATTAAAGTCATGAGGTTGTACCGTGGTACCCAGAATCTAGGATCAAATCTCGTCTACATTATTTTTCTGTCGTGAGACTCGTGACTCTTTATACCAATAGATATAGGCAAGATTATATAATCCGTATTAGCTATATTGCAAACAATTGTGTATGAGTTACATAATTCTATAGCCTTGTGCCAACTACACAACAAAGTAGCTATAGACAAATTATTTTTAAGAAATAAAAGAGGTTGCTTACCATTCAAGGACTTTGGCAAATGAGAGTTCAAAGATGGTGATTAAGGAATATAATACCCAATAAGTAAGCCATTGTTGATCATCTGATCTTGAACCACTTTCTATGGCTTTGATTGAAGCATATCTAATACATGTCATGCATACCGTGAAATTTCATGTCAGTAGATTATCATCAATAAATAAATAAGTAAGCATCAGATACGGTCTTGTTCTCTTCAACTTAATAAATTTAGTTTCAGTAAAATAAAAATCATTGAAGGAACAATAGTAAATAATTTTTGACAAGTTTAAAGTAGAGATCAATTTAAATAAGATCAGATTAGTCAATTGTTGGGACAAACACTGGGATAAAAAATATAATTAGATCAACTTTAATCAGTAAAATTAGTTCAGTTTACAAAAACTATAATCATGAACAATTAAAGAACTCCGAAGTTTAACTTTTTTGTTTATAAGCTTGGTGTTACTCAAATCCTTAAAAATAACCCCCAATCAAATGTGATCACTCATATACTCCATAACATTTTTAGAGACGAAGTGAGTACAATAAATTTAGGGGTTTGCTTATCTTATCAGCTCATATCTTCCTGTAAGCTAAACATTCATGCTTTAAATTTCTCAACAAGAAAAAAAAAAACCTTTAGTATAAAAAAATAACATTATCTCCCTCGTCCCACTCCTATAATTATTTAGTGCTTGCAAAGTAGTAACGTGCAACTTTAGGTGCAAATGTCGCATGAAATCCAAATTATTGGACACTAAAATTTAGTACCAACATATATCAAATCTTCCAACCACTAACACAATTTTTTAAAATAATTTTTCAAAATGCCTTTGACACCATTTCTGTCCATACCAAAATAATGTACGACTACAAACAACTTGAAACACTATTTTCTACAAATTTACTGTTTGTACAACTTTTTATGAATGGATATATGAAATGCTTGTAGTTACTATGCACTCGGATACACCTAAGTTTATTTATCTGTTTTTGTGCGTTTCATAATCTTCTAATGCACGAAAAAAAATGTCATTGGCTACACCTAACTCCGTATTTTCCAAACCACACTCACAAAGTTACAAGTCATATATATTGTTAAACTCACACATTATCATACAGTAATTTACCAGCTTATGAACAAACTTAACTCAACATTGGGCCAAAAGGAAAACAGGAAATAGTTAAGAAAAAGAAAAACTTACAGAGGATAAACAAGAGCAACTAATGGCCTGCAAATAACAATACAATATTGAAATACTAACAAAATTGAAAAATTTAAAACCCCTTTTAAAATAATGACTTATCAAAAACAAAAATTAAAACCCTTTAATAAAAAAGACTTACCCAGCAAGAACATCAAAGTTGCTAGCTACAACATAGAGAAAACTATGCTCATTTTTGCCAGATGAACCCATAATTTCCTCTGTTTTCTTTGATTTGAGAAAATTTGGGGTGAAAATTTTAGTGAGAAAAGAAGAAACTTTTTTTTTTAGCCTAGAGATTCTCTTTACTAAAAAATAGTCAAAGTTATCATACTAAAAGCAGTGCATAATAAAAGTGTTGGTAAAATTAGAGTATTTTTTTCAAATAGTTTCAGAGTAAAGTGGGACAGTAGCAAAGAAACTTGGAGGAGTGATGTCTGGAGAAAGGGAATTATTTTGTGGAATCACGAAGATCGAGGCACCGAATTTGCGATATTATGTCTTTTTTGTGGTGTTCGTGCATTGTGTATGAACACAATGCTCAATGTTTAGGGCTTTGTTACATCTTGAGTTTCTTCTTCATCAATTAGGTTTATCTCCTTCTTACAAGTATTATTGTTTATTATATAGCACGATTTTTAGTAGAGATATATAATAGAAAAATACTCCGTATAATTGAACAACTAAATACTTGTATAAATTAGAAATTTAAATCTTGCACTCCTTGTTAAAGTGTGTTTATGAAGTTGTGCTGCAAGTATTTTAAAATGAAAGAAGCATAAATTACTTGAATGAGTTGATTATAAAGTTACTTTTAGGTTGTGGTGGAAATAAAAACAAATTAATATTTTTAGTGTTTTAATCAATTATAGTAACTAAAATAGTACTCTGTATTATCCAAGGATGAAGAATACAAAATAATATTTTGTATAATAAATACATCATTTGTGTTATTTTAATTGGCATATATCTTTAGTCACATTTACTAATGCAAGTTTTCAAACATAATTACTTTCAATTATCTTATTGATTAATTTTTTTTGAAAAAAACTTAAATTTGGAAAATATGCTTCGAGCCAAATTTAACAAACTCACACGCCAATGACTATGATTTTTTAACGTATAAATCATATAATAAAATGAAGTCAAAGTAACTTACGTAAATATTCACGAAATTAGAACATATTATCAACAAAAATGAGATGAATGAAATAATATTGTTTGTTACGAGCTAGAAGACTTTAATTCAATGGTTGGATGTTATAACCAAATAAAGATATGTGGTTGGTTATCAAACGAGAAGTGAGCTATTCCTGATTAATCAAAGGTCGCAAATTCAGAGCTTACGATCATAACTACATTTGTTGGGGAATCAAGCTTTAATTATTCTCAATTGAAGCTTGACCAACTCAAATGTGATAATATGTTTATTCTGAGAGCTTTTAGCTTATCTTATTGAGTCTATTAGAGGTTTGATCATAATGAAAAGGCTAATTTAGATGTTGGGTAAATAGCTTATAGAACCCAAAAAGCTCCTTTTGAAAAGGTATGAAAGAGGAGTTTTTTAAATTTAGCTTATTGAACATTTATCTTTTTGATTAATTCATACACTGTAATTAAACAACTAATAATTTACCAAATACTTTTACACATCTAGCTATCTACAACTATTTAATCCAACCAGTTAATAGTTTTAATACATTCAGGTATATCAATAAGTTACCAACTAATTACCAAAAATGACCTTAATAGGTTTTTTTTTTTTTTTTGAATTCTAAATATCGAGTATATCATTTTTCGTCCAAACACGCTTAAAGATGGGCTAAAAATAAAATTAGAAATTCCTTACTTTTGCTTGAGATAGCTTGAAAATTAATGATAATCGGCCCATGAGGGAACAGCATGGGAAAATCTACCAACCAACTCTTCTATTACTGCGTATAACGGACACCATTATATATCCCATAGATTGATAGATAGACCCATTGCATTTGGCATTGTCCTTACATATGCTTGTTACGTTGCATTAAATAAAATACTAACCCAAGAATAGCGTGGATATTTACCAATTCTAATTAAGTACTTCGTATTATACTTTGTACTTTATAGTTGTAGTATTATGAAACCATAGTTAGTCCATCACAAGAAAATCACCCTTGGGTTATTATTTTTATATTAAGTAATCCTATTACTTTCTTCAATACACGAGTATTAACACTTGCATTTAACAATCTCCCTATTTAAAAGTTAATCTGAACACCGAAACAAATAAGGAAAATACTACAACTCTACATACTCCGTAATGCTTTGAGGAGAAACTAGCAGATCAGATGGGCCTTATTAATACAAATGAACTAAACACATACAACGTTTGTCAAATAGTGTGTGCAAACAACCCAAACTATCTAGCTTTAATAGTTAAGTATTAGTCCGTAGTTTGTAAATTGTTATCATATCGGATGAAGGAACAAGGCCAAGCTAAGGGAGATAAAAAAATAATGAATTAGCTCACGAGGGATCAAGAATAATGAAGCTCACGAACAATTTAATTACGATTATTACTGCAACATTAGTTATACTTATATCTCACCTGTAACTCCGTACTAACACATGTAACTCCGTATTAACAGTAAAACCATAGCATATCTTGCAAGAACATGGGAGAACAATATAATATAATGCAAGTTATGCAACAACTCACATTGAAGGGAGGGACCATGTAATGTAACAAGTGCATACGCAGTAAAAAATAGAATAATGGTGTATTATTATTACACAATGCATATAATAAGTTAAAAAAGAGTCATGTAATAGTGAAACAAAAATGCATGAAAAAGGAAGGGAATCATTGAATCACTCTTTCAGGTGGTAAGACAATATACGAGTACAGCATTTACAAGGCAATACACATAAAAATAAACAAGCTAATTTAGCCTAGTGTACGTGTATAATATAAATATATATAATGGGGGACATAAAATACAGATGCACAGCACCTGAAAGGCTGATTATTAGTGTGATCATGCATGTGTGTGGCATAGTTACTGTCGTCCTCTTTCGTTGCCCGTGGCCCTGAGATGCCCCTGAATCATGCACATTCACAAACTAGCTTAGAGTAGTGCATACTTATTTTCTTCCACCATCATTGTACCACAAATATATTTGGTCCATTATTTAATTATGGTACTCCCTCCGTTGCTCTAAATTTGCCCCACAACTAGGCTCAGCTCGACAATTTTCGTTTTAGCCTTTGGTGTCGCCCTTGTCATTTTCTTAGTCGAGAAAATATTATGGATTGAAGAAACTGGGGCAAACTTAAGGAGACGAAGGGGGTATTTGTTTCTGTTTTTACCGTCTTTAATTTATTTATTTCACATACACTTTATTTGTCCTTTATTTGAGGTGATGAAAGCATGTGAAGTCATGACTGCAGGCTTGTTGTATCATGATGTATGAGAAAGTAATGGTAAGTGCATCATAATTATCAGGTGCACGGGTGGTATTTGCAGATGATCTATTACTTGATGGAAAACTGTTGCTTCCCTCTTACAATACATTGAATCATCTCCCAATAAACTCTTATTTTCCGTGTATAAGGACAAAATTCAAAGGATTCCCTTTACTACGGAGTAGCTAGCTAGTATAGAGTATAGACTATAGATGCATGTATACTCTGCATGCATGAGTGTATATCATATATACGCGGATCAATTTTAAATATTTGGTTATAGTACGGACTACGAAGTATATATATCTTAAGATTCTTATAACACCAAATAATGAAATAAGGGCACTTTTAAAAAACCCTAGATACATATTGAGCTCTTCCGTAGTAATTAAGTTGGCTAGGGTAATCCCCAAAGGGACCGGCCTTGCATGCTAATCTGAGCTAGGTGTTGTGTGCGAGGTTGCAGTGCGATAGGACGCTTTTTTTTTTTTTTTTTCTTTTTTTATTTATCTAAAATTATAAAAAAAAAATATGAATATGAAGTAAAAGTTAGGATAGTGATGATGAAGATTTTTCATAAGAAATATTGCAAATTAATTTTACTTTTAAAATGCATTTTAACTCATCATATGTAACCCATCACTATGTAGTATGTACTCCTATTAAAAAAGATGAAATTTTTATTTTGAAAAAAAAAATAAAAAAAAATTTCACTCACCGTAATATAACTTAATCACTGCATACTCTGATCCTATTAATAAAACATTGATTTGAGTTGAATCCTCTATCTTCAATTCTTGACTTGCTAGAAATAAACTAAATGTTGGAATATCTATTTATTTTGTAAAAATTACTTCGTATTATAATATGCATAATGGAGTAAATAAAAGAGTTTTAAGATTTCAAGAAAAGATTTGGAGAGGTGTTAGATGATTCTAATGTAGTCTTATGACTTTTTACTACCACAATTTTTTAAAATGGACGGCTGAGATTATTTGTTTTGAGATTTATTTTTAATTATTTTAAATATATTTTTATCTTCTAGAAATTATTTTTTTAATATTTTCGAAATTCTAGAAAGAAAAAAAAATTTGTAAAATAATTAAAAATAATTTTTAATTAAAATTACTAATTAAAAATAAATCAAAAAGGAAATAATCTCAACCATCTATTTTAAAAAATTATGGTAGTTAAAAGCCATAAGACTACATTAGAATTTTCAGGGTCCTAAGCTAATTCTGAAACCGTGGCCACAATCATTTCATGATTATTAATTTGGAAGAGATGGATTTGTCTATATTGATGAATTGTACTATGATCATAAAATTTTCATGATTATGTTGTACATTGAGTAGTATCAAGACAATATCTTAATGAATCCAAGACTTCAATATACTTTTTAATTAAGTATTATACTGGCCGAAAATCATAAAGAAATTAAATTCAAGTTTATATGCAATAGATCAGATATAAATGCATTATGGAGTATGGACAGTTATTATGGGCAGTGGAAAACTAAGATTATTTTATGATTCAATTCATAATATGTTGAGTAATTAACTATGCTATTAATGGAGAAACACGAAATTGTCAAATCAACATAATAAAATTGTGCGCATAAAGCTCATGAAAAGCTCGATGGCCAAAGTTTTTGGCCATTTCCCAACTTACCATCGGCTAAATAGGTCACATTAGGTTAAGCAAAAATGATTATATTTGGAAAATCTCGTGTCTAATTATGTTCAAACAAGAAATAATTTGTCTTAAAATGGAATGCTTACTTTTTATATTCTTGGTAGGACGGGACTGCAACCCTACAACTACGTAATGTTAGATATTTAGTTTACACAAGTGAAATCACCGATGCATAAATTAATACTTTTTATGTTCGATTTTACTTGACGTGTTTTATTTATCACGTCTATTAATGTATAATTTTAATCATCAATATGTTTAATTCTTAATAAATAAAAATTAAATATTATAATAGTATTTATAGAGACGATTTTAACAGGATCCTACACGAATATGTTTTTTCTTACATACTCACAAAAATCGGTCAAAAAAGGAAATATGGATAGTGTAAAAATCATAGTAGGTCAAGTAAAAAAAAGAAGCGAGGATGTAAGTGACAATAAACATTACTAATGTAAACACGATTTATTTTGTAGGTATTAATTATTTGATGGCTTATTATTCTATCACAAAATTTCAGTAGCTAATATCCACACATAAATTGGCCGTTCAAGATAGTTAAATGTATGCTCTATTATTTATTATCAATCAAAAGTGTAAGTTGTATTCTATACCCCAATTCCCTAATAATTAACAATTATTTATTACGTAGTATTTGATTAATTTCACGTTTTATTTTTAAATAAACTTTGATATATTAACAACGAAATAACAATCTCTGTAACTTCATTCTCTTGTTATATTGTGAAATTATCTCTGTAACCAAGCATGGTACATCCAGATTTTTGATAAAAGGCGGAATGAACATATAGTTGTTTTGTAAAAAACATATAGTTGTTTTGTAAAGAACATATAGCTGTTTTACAAAGAACATCCAATTTTATGTTCTTTTTGTATATCTAAAGAACATCCATAATATTAATAAAGAAAATGATAATATTATGTAATGAACATTATTTATATTCACCCACCATAACCTAAAGACAAAATTTAAAGAATACTATTTAATAGTGTGTTCTTTATAAAATAGTGTCATGTTCATTGTTATTAATAGCTTTATGTTCTTTTTTATATCTCTTATGTTCTTTTATCACGCTCATTACATTTTAACAATATGTTCTTTTCACTTTAGATATATGTTCTTTTCGCTTTAACTAGATATTCTTTACATTTCTATACAATGTTCTTTCCGTTTTTGATTTTTGAACGGATATACCATGCGCATGGTACATCCGCCTCCAAGAACCACTGATTGGTTATATTGATAGCTTAGATGGACTACTAGGAAATGTGTTGATTTAATCGTCCAAAGTCGATCTTAGCCATCGAATGAATTGCAAAAACATTCATGTAATCGTATGCAATGGATTAATTATACAAGCAATTAAAAGATGAAAATTAGTGGAAAATGCTGAAGCTACTAATATATGGTGAAAAAAAAAACACTAATATATGGTTAAGGTATTAGAAGTGCTTAATTAACCACTTGTTATGACTAATTGATGGAATTGACTTTTCTAATCAATTGATCCTACATACGAGTACTTTGTCTAAGCCATAAGCCCATAATGATGGAATTTTATACAAGTTGTATCTAAGTGTCCAACGTAATTAAGATTAAAAAAAAAAAAAAAAAAAGGAAAAAAAAACCATAATGAATACTTGTACTATGTACATACTTAGAATTTGCACAAAAAACACTTATTGCGAATTGCAAATAATAAGTACGTGATAAATAACAAATGTACTATTAATAGGATGTATGTCTCTGATTAAGAGAGCATTTACATGTAAATGATGTAATCATGGCATTAATCATAAAGTAAATAGCCGAAAAGAACAGTATAATTCAACTTGGAATGAAACACACACACAAATTCATTCTCATACTCATATAATTCAATTGGATCAATCAATAATAAAAGTCAAAAACTTACATCAACACAATAAAATGACCTTTCAACACAACTTGTTCATACCTCAATATATTCCCGTAATTATTGAAATTTGATCATCTACAAATAAATAACATATCTAGTAATAAGCTAGATAGCTAGTTTCTAGCTAGAAGCATCTCCATGATCTACATTATTATTATTTGACCTTTCTTGATGAGGGTAGGATCCAATTATTGTACCCGGTATCACATCCCTTAACCCATTATTGAACCCTCCAAGCATCCCATATTGGCCTTCGTATCCGCCACCGCCACCGCCACCGCCACCACCACCCGCCACCGGATGCCCGGCCAAAAACCCCATTGGCGTATTAGTATTCGTATTATTATTATTATTATTAACAAAATTCATAAAATGTAATCCACTTGCCACTGTCCCGTTACCATTACTACTGGTACCAGGATAAGGCCACGTCGTTGTAGTACTATTATTTCCGGACCCTGGTCCATGACCCGACCCAAGCCCGACATTCAGCGATCGATCCGGATCTTCATCATTATCATCACCGTCATCCTCCTCATCATGACCGCGTTTGTTACCATGACACGTGTCACCATCCCTACTTGGGTGTTGTAAATTCAACATTGTGGATGAATTAGTAGAGGATAATTCCAACCCATTATTGGGGAACAAATTAATCTGACGGCTAGAATTACTCAACTGATCACCAGCGTTGATCATCAACATGTTAGAAAATCCCATCCAATTAGAAGGACTAACGTAGAAATTATTACCAAAATAATTACTATTATTAAACCCAACCGGTCTCGTATGAGAACCGGCGGAAACGGTCGACCCGGACCGACGAACCGAAAGACTAAGGGAAGTAAAATTAGCAGGAATGGTTCCGGTTCCGGTTGCAGCAATAACAGACGGTTCAGCCTGTTGTAAAAGCCACTCAATAGTTTCACCATCAGACCGGTGTCCCAGCTCCCGGGTTAACTGAAAAACCCGGGCGGCACACTGAGCCGGCATTCGAATCCGCCTCCCTCGACCATCGACCTTAGTGTGACGGTCCTTCGAAGAGGTTCGGTTCGGGGCTGGTTTCTTCGGCCCCGAAGGCGAACCACTTTGAAGGACAGTAGTAGAAGTATGTTCAGGATTTTCTATGGAGTCGAGTTTATTATTATTATGTGTAAGAAGGTGAAGTGGGAAGGTGGAGTTTTGGTGGTGATCATCTTCCATGGTTTTTAAATTATCAAAGTTATGATTTATTTTTAGGAGAAATTAAAAAAGGGGGAATTTTGATTTTTGGGTGGAGTTTGTAGACCCTCCAAATTGATGGGTGGGTCTGGGGTTTTATTTTTAGGTTTTTTAGGAGAGAGAAAATGGAGAAGTTGGAGAATTTGATGATGAATATGAAGGGATAAATAATATTGGAGGGAGAAAGGGGGGAAAATTAAACATTTTTTTTTTTTAATTAAATTTTTTTGTTAAAAAAAAAAAAAAAAAAATTGGTTAGGAAATACTACGTACTTGTAGTGAGTAGTGATTGAAGTGGAGTGTGGAATAGTAGAAGTGGAGTAGATACTGTTACATACTGTAATCACCTGAAGTAGGTTTTGTTCTTAGCATGTTGCAGCATGCACAGGTGATCATGGGAAATGGGAACATGTATGTATAAAATTATAATAATCGTATAAACTTACTTATATTATCTTGAATTAAATACTGGAGTATATATAATCTGTATTCTATTCTATTTTGGGAGGGGAGGTGAGTAAGCTCCATGCCAAGGATACCAATAATTATTATACAATCATGCAATTTATACCTTAATTATATGTAGTGAACTCTTAGGTAACCCATGTAGGTAATTAAATAAATTATTATACTTCCTCCGTTTTTTTAATATTGCAGTTTAAGGGTTGGACACAAATTTTTTGGTAGTGGGAAAAAAGAAAGAGAGATAAGTAAAGATAAAAGCACAAAATTGTCCATGTGATTGAAACATAAACTAAAGAATCAAGGGTTTAAAGGTAAGGGTATATAGCGTATTTGTAGTGTGAATACAAATATTTTATTTCCTAAAATTGATATGGGGCAATATTTGTGAAACTTTCTTAAAAGATAAGTGGTGCAATATTTAAAAAACGGATGAAGTAATCAATTGCCTTACAATTTGTTCGTCAATAAATAATGATTACACTATTCTATTTTAGATGTATAGTGAAAAAAATTCTATAATTACTATGGGCATAGTAATAAGGGTATTTTTTGCAATTTTTTTACACCAATTAATCGAAATATACATTATTCTCTACCCCTAACTAATTTTGGTGGATTGTGCTCTACCATGTTGAATTCATGTGGTTCCGACCTGCCTAGAGGCCAAAGGTGAATCCGTCTAGGTGACAGAACGCACAATTAGGGCTTTCTGCTTCGCTAGCAACACTTTGTACTTTCATTTTTTTTTTTTTTGAGTATAATTTGATCCACGTTATTTCAATTATTCTTTCCATACATTTTCGAGCTCCATTTTCTTTATTTCTTTTTTAACGACGACATTGATTGTACTACAAATACTATTTCAATTTATTATTTATCCTTATAATATTTCACTTTTTTAAATTGTCTTTCTTATTCTTCAAATAATTTACCTAATGAAAAGAGAAGTGCATCTTTTTTTCAAAACAAATGGAGTAACCAATTAATCGAGTTAGCTATGAGTCCTGTGTGAGATACTTTACAATAATTATAATAGTAATTATCAACTCGGTAACCATTCTTTATGATAAAAATGGGTCACTATCAATCTTATTCATTTGTAACATGAAAGGTAAGCTAAAGTCGAGTCCACATTGTATCTAAACAAGTTTACCTAGCTATTCATGAGATAAGAGGTTGCTTTTATCATGCATGCAAGGTTGGGGCAATTAATCAAATGGAGTGGTCATATTATCATCGTGAGTGAAACACCCTAAATGTTATATACATACAAAAATAATAAAAACAACGAAGAACATTAAAAACATCAATTTGAAGTATCTAAATCACTAACTTTGTCAAATACTCGAATAAATTAAATAGTTATATATTTATAAAACTAAATTAAGATAACAAGTAATAAAGACCGAGTTTAACTAAGTAATCTACCGTATGGTAAAGAAGTCTAGGGTTTCTAGGTCTTCAACTAGCATGTAATGAAATAACTAGCTACCTCTTTTTAATTCATATTACAAAATCTAATCACTTTATATAAGATAATAACTACACACTAATTAAAAGTTATATGACCCAACTCACATTAATTGGTGATGAATCGGCTTCCTCCCACTTCTTCAACCACTACTTCATACCCAAAATTAAGTACGAGTAGTTAATTAAATGATACATTAAGAAAAAGACATACTAATTAAATCAGCTATAGGATTTGTAGTTTATGGCCCAGACAAGACCCCAAAAAAATCTTACTCAAACTCAACTTTGATCTCATTGGTTATGAAGTTTGATGTTCTTAACCAAATCAACTATTAATAAGGTGGTATAATGACATACTAATATTGCTCGGTTTAAGGACGTACAAGACGTACTTATGTTGTTTGTAGTCCATCTAATTAATTTTAATCAATTAAAGATCAAAGGTATGTTCTCTTCACCTTATTAGACCTGAATTTATCTAAACTTATTTTAACTTAACTGAATTTATCTGAACTTATTAGAATTTATTATACCTTATTAAACCTTATTGAACTTATTAGACGACCTTATTGAACTTATTAGACTTGATTGAACTTATTAGAACTTATTGGGCCTTATTGAAACTTATTGGACCTTATTATTAGACTTGATTAGAACTTATTAGACCTTATTTAACTTATTGAACTTATTAGATCTTATTGAACTTATTAGACCTTATTGAACTTATTTGACCTTATTAAACTTACTGAACCTTATTGTAACTTATCTGTACTTACTAAAATGATCTGAACTTATTAGACCTGAAACTTATAAGGTGAAGAGAACAAGCCTCAAGAGTACATATTTCAACTTCTTATGACCTTTCTCATGCCTTGAATCTTTCGTCAATTGATACATAGAACTTAAATCCAATCTAGTGGTAATTAATTAAAATAATTTTCTTATAGTATTAAACTACTAAACCATTTTTCTTGTCGTCACAAACCTTAGGTAATTATCATTCAATATAAATAATAATTTAGAAATAATATTTTTCAAAACTGTAACTAACTAAGATAGTTGGCAATTATCATAACAAATTTATTAGCCGGGGAATTGTGGTTCCGGTCCTGTCCATCTGGTTATCTGGACCATACAAGGTTGCATAAGGAGGCCGCCAATCGTTCACCTTCCCATAAAAAATCTAATTGCTGGCTAATTGACTTGTCAAAAACCAATCATTAAATTGGAAATTGATAGTACATGATCCGAGCATGGACGATCAACATTTTTCTCAATAAAATAATTATTAGTTGAGCTGTATTTTCAGTTACAGTGTTTTCATTTATTTTTTAAAAATAAAATTCTCGTCTATATACTATCATAATCTAGATGATGTAGTGTTTTAATGTTTTTATCCAAAAAGATGGAATTTTCAAACCTTATCAACATACTATATATAATGGCTTCTTCGTAGTACTTGGCTAATTATCAAGTAGCAATCATAAGATGTCAAATCTACTTTATTATAATTGTGAATCTTGCACAACAATTTCTTAATCATTAGTTAATACGTAAGTTGTTTAGTGGTTTCTCTTATAATTAATTAAAATAAAAGCTGTTTAGTGTTTTCTCTTTCAATAAAATAAATAAAAGTTGCATTCTTTAGTGTCATCCCTCCCATTGTATAAAAGCGTTCGTTATCTTGACTAATTTTTACGGGAGCCAATCACGATAAAATTGAAAAACGTGTTATCTTTGATTTTCCATTAGGGCAAAACTAAGTGTATGTTTACATCACTATACTTAGATAAAGTTACAGCAGTATGAATTTATTTAATTAATTTAGTTGGTAAAGAGCAGTGGTGTTTTACTTGAGATCGAATTTCGTTTACATCATTGACTTTATTGTTATTTATACAAAATAAATAATATTGCATTAATTTTTTGTTACATCAATGTAAATTTTATCGGCTTTTCCTTATTGTTAAATTATACAGCTTGGTTATTATTTATACTTCTTCATTTCCTTAATTAACATTCTTTCCTACTTTTTGTTTTCACAATACTACAATCTTTTCATTTCATATATATAGTATGTGGTAATTATAAAAAAGAAGAAAAGAAAAATTGACTCATTTTCATACCATCTCTCTTCATTTCATTATTAATATGATGCATTATCAGATAAAGTGGAATGAAATTTAGATATGAAGGTGAATTATTTGATAGGGTAAGAAAGTTGCATTCATTAGGTGGTCGATTATTGGTTAACATATAGGAAGCATAAATTCATGTGAATTTCAAATTTATGGGAATTAAATTCCATAGTAATTAAACTCGTGGGAATGTCTTAGAGTTGTGTAGTTAGTAATGAGGGAAAGTAACCTATAGGAATATCTACAACCTAAGGGGACTAGTTCAGTAAATTCTTACATATTGTGGGAACTAGAATGTGGAAATATTTCATAACAAGTTCCATATCCTCCATTTCATTCACCAAATTTTTTTCAACCAATAAACAACTGACCTACATTGAGATTCCTAAAAAGTAGGGGTGTCAAAACTTACCCGACCTGAAAGGATTACCTAAATCCAACTGTTTTCGAACTAGTTGTGGACCCGGGTATTTTTTATCTGAATTCGATCTGGAGTTGACCCAACGTTATCTCGAAACCGACTCCACCCGGTAATTTATGATCCAAACCCAACTTGGAATCGACTCATATTTAATCCGAAACCAATACGACTCGATAATATAAAATCCGAATTCGATCTAGCCCTAACGAAATCTACCCGAAACCATTTAGACCCGAAATACCTCTTTTTACTCGACCTTTAATTACCCAATTTGAAACTTCCCATGACCAAACAATCTTAATACTTCATTCTAATAATCAAGTTGCCAATGAATTGACGATGATAAATAGCCGCAAAGACGGCGATAAAATAAAACGTTAAGGAAAAAAATACATTTTACGATGATGTGATAATCACCCGATCAAGGCGATAAATAGTCATTTTAGTAATAACTTGAGTTGTCAATCTTATAACAATTCTAATAAGCCAATACAAAACTTATTTGAATGAAACCCAACGTACTATATATGAATGAAAATCTCCAATAACAAAAATGACATGACATGACATGTATTCTAATATAGCTAAAACGACTTGAATTGAGATGTCTGAATTCAAATTAGTCGACTCAAAACCGAAACTAAAGTAATTTTAACTGAGAATGAGCTAATAATCGAAGTAACCAGATTCAAATTTTAACCAGAACTGAATTGATTTGAACCAAGATCTAGCTAATCGAATTCGAAATGACTCGTTTCAAAGTCAAATAAATCCATTTTGACCCAAATAAACCCGATAAAATCCGAAGCCGAGTTCATCTTAACTCGATATGACTCGACCTGAATTTGACTTGACCCAAGTTTGATTTGTATCCGACCATAATTGAACTCAACTTTAACCCGAATCTAATTAAGCTCAGCCCGATTTGATATGGTTTGTTAGATTAATATAACCCATCATTACCCGACCCAAACATCCCGACCCGTCGTGAGTCAACCCAAATTCTATCTGAGCACCCGATTGAACACCTCTACTAAAAAGTCTCACTTCTCATATTTTATGCAAACAAGCAGTAAATTTGAGCTCGCATGGTTACACTTTTTCCTAATCTTTGTGGTCCAAACCATTCATAGTTGGGAGGTAGAAAGATTAAGTGAAAATAAGTCATATTAAAACCAAAATCTCTACTATTGACATAAATCAAACTCATGAGTCATGACATATCAACATTAAGGTAAAAATTGAAATCCTCACCAACTACGCAAAACAATAATATAAGTGTGTTATTTTTATTTTTACCAAAATAACAAGAGACATGACAAAATGCTCTAAAAATTGGTGGATAGCATAACGTTTAATAAAGACCTAAAAAATGAGAAAGCCATATCACGTGTCAAGACAACTGTATGATGTATACAAATGCCGGTGATGATTGATGAAGATGGCTTACCAAACCAAACGGCCATCCTTTTCAAATTAATCATACAAAAAGCTATGTCGGAATGTTGGTGGTTGTTCATATTAACCATTTTCTTCAATTTTTGAAATTTTTTTATTTTATTTTTACTTTTGTGTTACATATATAAAATTCCAATACTAAAATGGGAACACAATTAATTACTCAATAAACTATTTGCAATGCCATTTTTTTTTTTTTATATTTTTTATTTGAGTTATATCTTGTTGGATTTCTTTTACATTAATATATATCTCATCACATACACATATTATTTATGTACACCACATGCATAGGTATGGAAGTGTATTGAAACTATTTGCATTGTCCAAAGCCATTGACAACTCACTAATTTCAGGAAATTTCCTACTATACTGTTAGGAGATAATACCCCTTCAAATTCGTTGAAATGAGAATAATGTAATTTCTTTATATTTTTATACTTGAAACACACCTTTTTAACCTGTTATTTTAGGAAGTAATTAGTAGATGAGATAAAAGTGATGGATTAAAAATAAAATTTGCACCATAACAACTTTACTGTTTCTTCTTATCGATAATAAAACTATTTTAATTAATTTGGTTATATATTTAGTCTAATTTCTTCCTTAAAGTGCGCGTATAAAAATAATGTATTACGAGTAAATAATTAAAACGTAGGAGGTATATGAGTACTCCATCCACTTCTAGAGTTCTTCCCATTTATGTTATATGTACCCATGGGATGGACCCATACTCTCTTTGACTAATTCTCTTACTCAATTCAAGAGGAGTTTATTTATTTATTATAGAGAAATAATCACCTATTAAACACAAGTTTCCCAATGATTTCTTTGGATAAAGCTTGCCAACCCAAGTCCCGTTAAGATTTGGATTTACATAAAATAGATTTCTTAGTGATGAACCCTAATTAATGAATAATCCTTTCACGTCCGTTAAATTTATGGGTTCAGTTTTGTAAATAATGTGTTTTCAAGGCTAAACAATTGACAGGTGAAATTTCAACATAACAGGTCAGGTTGTTGCTCAACTATATTCGGCGTCACGTTTTCTAACACATCACTCTCACACAAATGCACTTTTGGCCTTTTGGGTAAGAGGTTGGAGTCACGTAAACTTATGCCATAGAAAATGTGTTTAGCTATTTTATGTGTATTAGTTATTTTGAATTTCTTCCAATTAATGTATAATCAAAGCATGGAAGATCAAAATATCAAAGTTATCCCTCCAAAATGAGGTTAACAATAATAATAATAATAACAATAATAATAGTAATAATAATAATAATAATAATAATAATAATAAATTTATTTGATTAACTATCCTAAACAACCACTTAATTCAAGAGACTAAGCTATGTTGTTTTCACTTTATTTTTGCTGAACTGAAATTATTTTTACTAAACTGAAATTACTTTTGCTGAACCAAAATTATATACCTATAATAGATTCACAATTTGGGTGTTAATTAAAAAATAATAGTACTATTGGCTGTAATTTGCAATTTTTTTAAAGAGCTACAATTGGCAGTATGTATGTGAGCATGGGTCGGGTACCTGTACCGTTAACACTAACGGTTCGGGTAACCGATAACCAATATCACTAATAGTAATATCCATAAACCGAACCGATAAGTTCGAGTACCGGGACTTCGGGTATCTAGATTTTTGGATCGTTTATCTGGTACCCAATAAAATATCCAATAATGATAATTAAACTTGATAATGTAGTTATTATGATTTCATTCAACACTAATTAACAACAATACCACATGATCTTGACCAAATTATTAATAATATTACTAATCATTCATATTATAAAGTGATTATGAAGTAAAGTAAGAGTTTAGATTTTTGATAAATAGATTTAAGTAGGAAAAAGAAACAAAAAATTACTTATCGGAACGAATTGGGTAACCGTTAATTTTAAAATGATACCCAATAATCATACCTGATAATAAATTATCGGATCGGGTACCCGAACCGTTATGGTTATCAGATTGGGTACCCTAATCTTCGGATTGGTTACGAATCGGTTTTTCGGATAAGTTTTGCTCATCCTTACTTTAAAGGGATATAATTGATAAATTTTCCTTAAATAATCTTATTAACACTATTAGTCTCCCTTTTTATCCATTTTATTAAGGGTAGCTAGAAGTGTCTTTTACTAAAAAATTTATCCCCTTTGTATATCGGCCAACTACAAGTGACTTGGGCCATAAATTGTAAAAAGTGCTACTTATGTTAGCATTTGTAGCATTGGAACTATTGGATAAATTCCTCCTTATTATTAGAATTTGCTAAAAATAAATAAAGGAAAATTTACAAGAAAGAAGAGAAAAAAAATAATTGGAATAAAAGGAGAGAAAAAGAAGAGAGTAGTAGCAAAATAAGAAATAATCAATGACGAATTATATAACGACAATTTGCATCATTAGTTATTTAGATATAGGCTGATTATAAATATGTAATCAGATTATTTGTTAATTGAAAATTGAGATAGAATTTGTATCACATTATTTTTGATAAATAAAAATACAATTTAAATTTGAGAGTATACCATCGAATATTAGTTTATAGTTTATAAACACTTTGTGAGTTAATCTATTATGTTATAGAGATATAATTGTTACCTATTTTGCTTATACACAAAGGGAAAGTAGATATTATTTCCGCTGCAAGATTATTTGTGATCTTTCCCAACAGTCTGGTATCAGAGCCGGTTACATATATACATGTTGTATAAAACAAAATGGAAGATTTGATGGTAAGATTATCGGGAATGATTAAATTGACGTCGTCCAACTATTCCATGTGGAAGTCTCGATTGGAATATATCCTTTATTGCAAGGATTTGTATAAACCCATCGAGGAAGAAAATAAACCGGAAAGTAAAACCGAAAATGTATAGAAATTGGAGAATCGGAAGGCAGTCGGGCTGATACGACAACATATTGATCAAAGTATTTTTCAACATGTTGCTAATGATACCAATGCCTACAAGCTTTGGAAAAAGCTTGAATCAATGTATGAGAGGAAGACAACTTTAAATAAAGCTACATTGGTAAGAAGGTTGGTTCTTTTTCTATACAAAGAAGGTAAAAATATGGCAGAACACAAGAATGAATTTCAAGGCATTGTTAATCAGCTAACAAATGTTAGCATGACAATTGAAGATGAAGTCCAAGCCTTATTACTCCTTAGCTCATTACCCGATAGCAGGGAAACTCTTGTTATCTCGTTGAGTAATTCGGCTCCGAATGGTAAACTCACCCTTGACATGGTAAAAGATAGCTTATTCAATGAAGAAGCTAGAATTTAAGGAAAGAACTTGACAATTGAAGATGAAGTCCAAGCCTTATTACTCCTTAGCTCATTACCCGATAGCAGGGAAACTCTTGTTATCTCGTTGAGTAATTCGGCTCCGAATGGTAAACTCACCCTTGACATGGTAAAAGATAGCTTATTCAATGAAGAAGCTAGAAGTTAAGGAAAGAACTTGACTCCACAAATAATCAAACTGAAGCACACATTGTTGAAAGTCGAGGGTGATCGATGTTTAGAGGCTCCCAAAGTCAAGATAAATCGAGAGGCAGATCAAAATCTAAGAAGAGGTTCACTTGCTTTTATTGTCACAAGGCAGGACATAAGCAAAGTGAATGTCGAATATGGATGAGGGACATGCGATCAAAGAATGACAAGAGTAGTGATAATGAAGACAAGAAAAATGTCACGACTACAGCAGTTGGTGATGAAGTTTATTTTGCTGGTTATGACTCATGTTATAACCTTGAAAATTAAGATTGTAGCTGGGTGATTGATACAGGCACTTCATATCATCTAACTGTAAACGAAGATTACTTCACATCGTACACTAGCGGCGATCTTGGCTTTGTGAGGATGAGAAATAACGGATCCTCCAAAATAATTGGTATTGGAGATGTTTGCTTGGAAACCAATGCAGGGTGCAAGCTAACTTTACATGATGTTAGACATGTTCCAGATATAAGGCTGAATTTGATCTCAGCTGGCAAACTTGACGATGAAGGGTATGCGAATCACTTTTCTAATGGAAAGTGGAAGTTGTCGAGAGGCTCGATAATCATTGCTCATGGAAAGAAGCAACAAACCCTTTATGTCACAAATGGGAAGCTCAACATACAATTGAATGTAGCCGAAGAATGTTCTACCGAGTTATGGCATAAGCGGCTCGGGCATAGGAGGGAGAAGGGATTGCAAATCCTCACTCGAAAGAAACTTCTTCCGTTGAAGGATGTTCATTTGAAATCTTGTGTTGATTGTTTAGCTGGAAAACAACACAGAGTTTCATTTCGAAGAAACCCACCATCTAGAAGACCACGTATTCTAGATTTGATTCACACAGATGTATGTTCTATGACTGAAAAATCTCTTGGTGCGGCATCTTATTTTGTCACATTTATTGATGACCATTCCAGGAAAGTATGGGTCTATCTTTTGAAAAGTATAGACCAAGTCCTTAATGCATTCAAGGAGTTTCATGCAAAAGTGGGGAGAGAAATGAGCATGAAATTAAAATGTGTACGATCTGATAATGGTGGTGAGTATAGAGGTCCATTTGAAGAATACTGCAAGAAGTATGGGATAAAGCTTGAGAAAACTATACCAAAAACGCCTCAACAAAATGGCATTTCAGAAAGAATGAATCGTACGATCACTGAAAAAGTTCGTTCGATGTTATCTCACGCAAGGTTACCCAAATCATTTTGGGGGGAGGCAGTTAAAAATGCAGTTCATTTGATCAATCTTTCTCCTTTAGTTCCACAAATGATATGGCCAGGGAGAAAAGTAAATTATGAAAGTTTGAAGGTGTTTGGATGTAGAGCCTTTGTTCATATCCCGAGGGATGAGAGATCAAAACTTGATAGCAAGACAAAACAAAGTATTTTTCTTGACTATCCTGAAGATGAGTTTGGTTATAGGTTATGGAGTCCTTCTGAAAGAAAAATTTTCAAAAGTAGAGATGTCGTCTTCTTCGAAGATCAAACCATTAAAGACATACAAAAATTGGGAAAGTCTACAACATCCCATGAAGAATTGCCTATAATTATGAATCCAGTTCCTTCCCCGAGTGTAGTTGATAATCACGGGAGAGATGTAAACCAAGAAGATCATCCTCACAACATCGACGATGATGACGAGGATGATAATAATGAGAATGTGGAACAAATGACACAACAAGAAAGTCAACCGACATCACCATTAGAGTTAAGAAGGTCTAATAGATGAGATAGACGACTTCCAGCAAAATTTGCTAGTGGTGACTTTCAGTTGCTTACTGAAGGTGGAGAGCCAGAGTCTTATGAAGAGGCTGTAAGAGATATTCACCAAAAAGAGTGGATTGAAGCCATGTAAGACGAGATATAATCCTTGCATGAGAATCATACATTTGATTTGGTATAGCTACCAAAAGATCGACGACCACTCAAGAATAAGTGGGTGTTAAGATTGAAGACTGGAGAAAATAATCCGCAACCAAGACACAAAGCAAGGATGGTTGTGAAGGGGTTCAGTTAGAAGAATGGTATTGACTTTGAAGAAATATTCTCACCGGTGGTGAAAATGTCGTCGATAAGAGTTGTTCTTGATAGGCCGTCGTTGAGCCTTCCAAAATATAAATTCCTATCTTGGTCTCACTAGCTAATAGAAAGGGTAAGAAAGGGTCGAACCCAAGAGAGGCGTTGAATCAACCACCGAGTACTACCGTTTAAATAAGCTAAATGAAGTCGAAATTGGTTTGGTCTTGAGTAACTTCTACTAGTTCAATTTAACTAAAGCTAAGAGGAGATTAACAATATTTAGAGGAATCTAGGGCTCGGTTTATACCACCCAACTTCATCACAAATCACTATTAGCATGCAACAATCAAGGTAAATTAAGGGGATAAATTAGGGAAAATCATCTAAGGCACCCAACTACTCTCTCAAGCTAGAGGGATTACTTAAATCATGAGTACAACCTACTTTCATGGTTATAAAGCATAAAACAAGTGTTAAAGCATAATCACGATGACATAAACATTCCCTTGACCGAAAATTACTATTCTCATGGCATTTCAAGTCAATTAAGCATAAGGGAGCTAACTCAAGTTCATCTCTCGATCCTTCGTTGAGAAAGCTTGGATAAATAGTCCTACCAATGGCCATATACAAGAACTAAGCAATTAAACCACTTAAGCTCAACTAATTAACACCCAATAATTACCCAATTATTACATGTAACAAGTAATTAGTGACTACATTGAGGGTTTTACCCAAACCCTAGAAATTAGACTACTCACAATCCATGGAGGTTAAAGCAATTAAAGATTTCAAGCAATTCATGAACAATTCACTACTAGAAATAGGCCGTTTTTCGACGGAATCGTTCCGACGGACATAAATTCCGTCGGAAATGGTAGGTTACGACGGAAAATCGGTCGGAATTCTTGCGACGGAAATTAGTTCCCTCGGAACTATAGGCTTCCGACGGAATATTCTGTCGGAAAGTAAAATTTACGGCGGAATTATAATCCGTCGAAAATTTCCGACTGAATAATCCCTCGGAAATCCCAAAGATTCCGACGGATTTTTATTTCGTTGGAAATTTCCGACGGAATTTTCGTCGGAATCTTATTTAAAAAAAAAAAACAAAAACCATAAAAACCCAGAAACCCTAATCCCCCTCCCCTTTCATTTCTCTTTTCTCTCTCCTCTCTCCTCTCTTCTGCCTCTTTTCCCTTTCTCTCTCCTCTCCTCTTCTCCTTCCTCCTTCTCCCCGTAATCTCTCTCCTCCTTCCTCCTCTGATCTCTTCTCCTTCTCCTCTCTATTTTCCATTGTCTTCTCCTCCTCCTCCTTTTCTCTTCTCTCTCATCAACCACAATAACCAAGCCGCCATTAACGAAGCCGCCATTGTCATTTTTAAAGGTTTTTAAGGTCAATTTCGACTAAGAAAACTCTAAATCTAGAGGTTTCTTGGTCGAATTTGGCCTTATTAACCAAGTTTGAGCTGAAGTTCGAATCTATTTCAGATTTTGAGGTAAGTTTTCGTGATTTTAATTTTTTTTGTTTTTTTTTAAATTGGTGAAATTCGATTTCCGGTTGGTTTTTGTGGTAGGTTTCAGACGGTTTGGGTGGTGACGGTGGTGGTTTGGGAGGGTTGGGAATGCCGAGGTGGGTGGTGGTGGTGGGGATCTGGGATTTGTGGTTAATTTCGAACGGTTTGGGTGGTTTTGATGGTGGATTGGGTGGCTTGGGTGTTTACGGGGGTGGTGGGTGCGTGTGGTGGGTGGCTTGGGTGTTTTCGGGGGTGGTGGGTGCGTGTGGTGGATGGCTTGGGTGTTTTCGGGGGTGGTGGGTGCGTGTAGTGGGTGTGTATGGTGGGTGGGTGTGCAGTGGGTGCGTGTGGTGGGTGTGTGCAGTGGTCTGGTGGGTGGGGTGGTGGGTGCGTGTGGTGGGGGTGGTGGGTGCGTGTGGTGGGTGTGTGTAGTGGTCTGGTGGGGAGAGGGGCTGGCAGTGGTCTGGTGGGGATGGGGTGGTGGGCTGGTGGTAGGGGTGGTGGATGGGGCTAATTTTTTTTTTATTTTTTTTTATTAACATTTCCGACGGAAATTTCCGTCGGAAATTTGCGATGGAATTTCGTAAAAAGTCAAATCCAACTCCGACAGAATGTATTCCGTCGAAAATTCCGTCGGAAAAGTGGCTTCCGACGGAATTTCCCTCGGAAAAAGTCGAATTTCCTACAAAGTGTAATGCGACGCTGCTTTTCGACGGAATTCCATCGGAAATGGGCATTTCCGACGGAATTTCAGGGTTTTCCGACAGAATTTTTCCGTCGTTGATTGGCTGTTTTCTAGTAGTGCAAGTTCAAACTAAGGATTAAGCTAATTAACAAGCTAAGCATGCAAGCATTAAGCAAGTAATTAACAACAAAGTAGAGAGAAATGGAAGAGAAGAGTAAGAAATAGTTACTATGAACCTTCAAAGTGAGCAACAATGGTGGAACTTGTCTTTTACAATGATTGAAGTTGAATATTTCCAAGCTAATAATTAGAATCTAACTAATGATTTGAGAATTTAATGTTCTAGGATTGCAAAACTAAGAGAAAGCTCTAAAAACCTTGATGATCCGTACAAGTGAGCTCAAAGGGGGTATTTATAAGACCCCCAAATAAAAAAGACGGAGTAAACAAGAATCGGGCTCGACTGCAGGTCGGCACGGACGTGCAGCCTAATCTGCACGGACGTGTTGTCCTAAGCACGGACGTGCAGTGCATGGCAGTAGCTACTGTTTCAGCTGGAAATCATGCACGGGCGTGCCAATTATGACACGGACGTGCAGCCTCTTCTGCACGAACGTGCCAACTTAAGCACGGCCGTGCGGGCCTTGACAAAAGGTTTTACTTGTTGGAGCACTCCTGCACGGATGTGCAGATATCTGCACGGACGTGCTGGGTACCTTGCACGGACATGCCTAAACATGCACGGGCGTACAGGGTAAGGCAGAAGCTCTTATGTTGCTGGAGCAGTCCTGCACGGACGTGCTAGACTTGGCACGGCAGTGTAGGCTCTTCTAAGCCTTTTTCTTCATCTTCTCTTCGATATTGCTCCTTTCCTTGGCTTCTTTCTACCATCTTCTTGCTTTTAACCTTGGTTTAGTATCCATGGGATTCAATTGGTCGTCTTTGGACCTAGAATCTCAACAAAAAATACTAACAACCCGTGAAGCATAGGATACACAAAAATTGCATAATAATAGAGTAAAAGTGAACCAAAACACAAATTTATCAAGCAAACTAGGTTCAAAAACACCCTAAAATCATAGAAAATAGCAAGTTATTAGTTCTCAGCATGGCAACATGCATGGATTTAGAAATTGAACAACTAGATGTGAAAACAACTTTTCTACATGGTGACTTGGAAGAAGAAACATACATGGAACAACCTGAGGGATTTCAGGTTGAAGGAAAAGAGCACATGGTATGTCGTTTGAATAAGAGCTTGTATGGTTTAAAACAAGCTTCGCGTCAATTGTGTCGAAAATTTGAATCCTTTATGAAGGATCATAAGTATCACAAGACGACATCAGATCATTGTGCGTTCATCAAAATATTTGCAGAGGGAGATTTTATTATTTTACTCCTCTATGTTGATGATATGTTAATTATTGGCCGCGACACCACTAAAATCGCTAACTTGTAAAAGGCGATGAATAAGTTCTTTGCCATGAAAGACTTAGGACCAGCAAAACAGATACTAGGCATAAAAATCTAACGTGACAGGAAAAATAAGAAGTTATGGCTGTCATAGGAAAGATATATTGAGAAGTTACTTGAGAGGTTTAACATGCATAAGGCTAAACCAGTAAGTTCTCCACTTGCAAGTCATTTTAAGTTGAGTTCTCAACAATGTCCTACAAGTGAGAAAGAAAGTGAAGAGATGAATAAAGTTCCTTATTCGTCCGCGGTTGGTAGTTTGATGTATGCTATGGTCTGTACGAGACCAGACATTGCCTATTCGGTAGGTCTTGTCAGTAGGTTCCTCTCGAATCCAAGGAAAGAACACTGGGAAGGTGTAAAATGGATTCTAAGGTATCTACGGGGCACATCAAAAATTTGCTTATGTTTTGGTCAAGGAGATCCTGTGTTAAAAGGTTACATAGATGCAGATATGACAAATGATGTTAATTCGCGAATGTCAGTATCAGGCTATATGATGACTTTTGCAGGGGGAGATATATCATGGCAGTCAAGGTCACAAAAATGTGTTGCATTATCAACAACGGAAGCCGAGTATATTGTTGTGACAGAAGCTTGTAAAGAGATATTATGGATGAAGAATTTCCTACAAGAGTTAGGGATTAAACAAGATAAGTATACACTTTACTGTGATAGCCAAAGTGCTATTCATCTGGCGAAAAATCCTACCTTCTATGCCCATTCCAAACATATAGGCGTAAGGTATCATTGGATACGAGAAGTCTTTGAAGCCAAGTTGTTGCATTTGGAAAAGATCCATACCGACCGCAATGGTTCAGATATGATGACAAAAACATTGACCATGCAAAAGCTTGATGTTTGTCGAGATGAAGCGGGTTTATCAATAATCTCCTAATAATCTCCTAATTAGTTTATAGTTTATAAACACTTTGTAAGTTAATCTATTATGTTATAGAGATATAATTGTTACTTATTTTGTTTATACACAAAGGGAAAGTAAAAATTATTTCCGCTGCAAGATTATTTGTGATCTTTCCCAATAGGAACCACAATAACTGCCGTTAGATTTCACATTTTGAAGGGCAATTCAAAGCATTGAACAAGTGAGCATCGACTATCTGTTACTGTTACCGTTACGGAGTATATTGCTTTTGATTAGAGAAGGATAGAGTTTGTTGTTACAAATTATTCCTCAGGATCAAAAGGCAAAAGTGCAATTGCCGATCCCTGGTTTGTCTAGTTATTTTGTCATTCTTTCCTTCTCTAGCTTCAAACAACAGCTTAGTTCATGGGATTGTTCCAACTCTGATGATCATACCTGACGAGTAAAATACACTAGGATCACATGAACATCTACAATGCAACTACATATACTCATAAGTTGTAGCCTTATCACAGTACTGATGTGATCCATATGAAGGCATAATATCACCTGCCATAAGCACTTCTAACACACTGCTAGAACAAAACATTACATGGAGTATAAATGAATATTGAACAACAAAAAAAAGAAGTTATGTCGAGTACATACTCCTCGTTTTCCAAAGTCCCCTGTCATCCATGATTTCTATTAAGCTTGTCTAGATAAATAGCTGTTTTAGGTAGAACACATGTCATGTAAGCTTGTTATAAATATGATCTTAATCAAATATGGAATAGAGAGATCTAAATTGTATGTCTCACCGCTGTGTATATACTACAGCCATCAATCTCATCAGCAAAGCCATCCGCATAGAAACATTTTTTTATCCTCCCCACTCCAACTCCCTTTTCCACCCTGCATCTATCTATCATCTTCCCTTAATTCACAGATCACTGGACAATTGGAAATCAAACCAAAAGATTAGTCCTGACTAATGCTCAATTGCTCAAATCATAACATTCATAAGATCAAACAATAAGTAAAAATCCCTAATCACATGAAATAAAAACATATTAATAATACAAACAACATAATTAAATTTTGATTCTTGCCCAATTTATTAACCTGGAATGATAAAATTTGATAGTTTGAATCATTAATTTATAGTTATTATCAATTTTTGTAATGATATATTTTACGGATGTTTCTGCAAGATTCCTAGATATGAGAGTGGGGGAGCTTGCTAAACAAAGAGAGTCAACTGCCTAGGGGGTGTTCCCGAGAAAGCCACTCTCACAATTAAGCCAGTCAGTCGTTTAGAGAGAGAAAGTTTGTAGAGAGAGTGTGGAGAAAATAAATTACCCGGCTCTTTGTGTTGACCAGTATTTAAAGAGGAGAATTAGCTAAATGATTAAGGTTCGAATTATGGATCCTTGGCCGCAAAGGCACCATTGGGCCGTATTAGGGTTTCTCGAAATGCATGTTGTGCACGATTCTGGAATGTTCCTGGTCAGGGTTTATTCTAGGGGCATTATGATAATTTCAGTATTTTATAGAGTTATGCTGGAAAAAGGATATGTCTACATGTTTAATTTTTGGAGACACTCTTGCATGCAAAATCAATTTCCAGTCAAAATTGATAATAGCTATAAACTGGTATATACCTCTCCAAAGATGATTTTCGGATTCTCACTGCCCCAAATTTGAGCCATACTTATCAAGCTGCAAACTATAATGAGCAACAATATTCTAATATTTAATCTGAGGAAAATCATACAGCATCAAGGGCCATCCTCAAACACCGGTTGATATCCAAAACTTGATTGCTCCTGTGAATTGAAGTATCTTAAAAAGACTTCCCCTATGAAACCAACAAAATTGAATATAAGTAGACACGTTTCTTGCATCATTTAAGTAACAAAATAAATATGAATGTTAACTCGAAATTATAATGTTGTACTAACATTTTACACATTTCAACATTCTCTCACTCGGGCGAAATCATTGTTTTTATAATACCCAAGCTATATCTTAAGTATGATTCATGACAATAGACAGGAAAGAAAGGGCCAAACAAATCTGCATGCTTCACATTTCAGTATTACTTTGGAAGAAACTCTGTTACAATAGCAAGCCATACCTGGGATATATAACATGCTCCCATGAAGAGCAAGACATTTGGATGCCTCAATTTCCTCACTATACAATCTGCAGTGTCATACAATATGAGATTGCTTGTGAGCTCGATTCGAGTTTTGATTAATGAAACAGGAGTAATCATCCAACCATCCTCACCTCTTTTTTGTAATCTAGTAGAGTCCCTTCATTGTGATCTTTACCAAAGAAAAATTTGATAGCAACATCCTGCACAACTTACGACTTGTGTAAAGCAACAGTTCTTATACAGGTACCCTTGTTTTTTTATACTAATACATTAGTTTGAGATCTTTCTAGAATTATAAAGAGCTTACCGATCCATTCCAAAGTCTGCGATATACAAAAACATCAGAACCTGTACAATAGAACCGCAAGTGAATTTTAATAAAATTACACAAAGGTCTATTGATGTTTGACACTTTAGAGCAAGATTATAAACTATCACTGTACCATCAAAGAAATGGACGAGATGTAGAAATAAATATTATTAATGAAGTGATCTAGTTACCTTGCCAATCTTCTCACCCAACTGAAGGTCCTCCCATAGAATATCATAATCAACCATTGAACTTGGCTCACAGTTACCTTCTTGAAGAGCTACCAGGACTTCTAAACGATTGAGCCCCACTTCCTCATCATGAGGAACACTTTTGTTCCTTATAATGGCATTTTGGAAAATAATGTGATATTTTTCATTAGTGGGGATCGCCTGTCAATTTTGGGTGGACTTCTTTGCTCTTGACGGATACCCCGTGAGGAACAAAGCTTGTCACAAGTCCGAAACGGGACTTAGCCCGAAACGGGACTGCAAGGCAATTAGGCGGGAACCCGTCTAAGAAAGCAAGGAAGGCATCCTTATCACGAGTCCAACCACGTCTCATCTTGGCAACTATGACCATCTCAAAACCGCCCTTTAATTTAGAGTAAAGATCATAAGATGCAGCTGCAATACTCCAGGTGGACGAGGAAGAATAACAAACAGGCAAGAAGAAACAGCAAACCATGACAAATTTCCCACTAAGATCCTCCGCTTTAACAACACGACCATCTCTACTAACAAGGTAATCGTTTGGGCGATAAAACAACAGGGATTCAATATCAACAAACCCCTCGAGCTTGATGTCGCATTTCAATCTATAATTAGCATTACGACATTGATCATAAATAAAGTTTTCCAATTTTTTAGTAGAATCTATAAAATAAAAACAGATAAATATATAAATGGAAAAATGGTAAAAATTCAACTTTTCACCTTTCTTTCCTATAAAATCCAACCTTTTGATCATCCCATAAAATCCAACCTTTACCCCCTATTACCTGTTGGTGACCGGTTTTTATAAGTTACTCCCTCCGTTTTTATTTTTTATAAGTTAGAGTTACTATTTTTGTCCCTCTTTTTTTATAAACTAGAGTTCTATTTTTGAAAATTTCTGTATATTCACCCACTAATGTCCCTACTCTTTCTTATTTAATCATTTCTCATTCCTCCAATGGTCCCCACTCCCTCTCACACCACTTTACTTTTCAATTAAATAATAACCTTATTTATCCCATTAACATCTTATTTTATTAAACAACCTAAAACTTCATGCAACCTTATCTCTAGCTTATATAAAAAAGGAAGGGAGTATATGCCATGTGTCGGGTTTTTATAGGTTTATGTTTTTTAATAATTAAAAATAAATAAAATTAATTAAAAGAAAAAAAAATCAAAGCCCCCAACCCCCTTTTACGGGTGAACTGCTAAACGTCGCTCCCAATTTACCAGGCGTCACTCCCATTTTAACATGAAAAGACCATATTGCCCTTTTCATAGCTTGGACTATATAAGGCTCCACCACTTGGTTAAAAAGATTCCTGAGCATTTTAATATTATTCCCGAGTACATTCGATCCACCACTTGGTTAAAAAAATTCTCGAGCCCACCACATCCAACCCAAAATTCCCGAGCCCACCACCAAAAATCCCATTTTTTTTTAAAAAAAATTTATTAAGCTTTAGCGACGGGTTTAGGATGATGGATGACGACAACGATCGTACACCGGAAGCATCGTCGGAGGATTCTGTAAGTCCTCGAAATTTTTTTTTTTGAAAAGCGTACACATCCGCCTAGAATTTCTGGATCTTCCACCATGGAGGATCCAGATTTTTTAGGCGGATGTCCAATATGTTTTTTTGTTTTTTTTTATGATTAATTAATCAAAACGATTTTATTTTTTTGAAATTAATTAATCAAATTTATTAATGTAATTTTTGTATGATAATTATAATTTTTATTGTGATTATTATTTTTTTTGTGATAATTTGAGTAATTAGTATTAGTATTATTAGGTAATATTAGTTATTTTTGTGAATTTTCTGTGTTTTTTTTTTAATTTCAGATTGTTTAAGTTTATCGAGCGTGAAATGTGTTGTAAGTGTCGTGAGTATTTATGTACGAAGGGTAAATACGGAATTCCAAGGAAAAAATGCGAGCGACGCCTAGTAATTTGGGAGCGACGTTTAACAACCCCCTTTTACGGCCAAATGACCACCCATGCACTGCTATCCCGATCGCAACAGCCCACCCCCTTCCCCCTCCCCATATTCTCTTTCCCCGGCAACCCAACCCAACCCAACCCTCGAAACCCTAACAACCACTCGAAACCCCAGCAGTCTCCCTCCCCCCCCCCAATTAATTTGAAATTGGCCTGAATTGGAGCTTTTTGCGGGTTGCTCTGCTTTGGCGAATGCTGGTGGTGGTTGTGTGGCGGTGGTTTGTTGAGTTGGTGCGGTTGTCGGGGTTAAGTGAGGGAGATGCGAGGGAGCAGGGGTCCTGCAATGGGGGCGCGTTGATGCGACGATGCTGGTTGCGAGGCGGGGCGGCGATGCGCGACTGATAGGTGGTGGTCGCGGGTTTGGTGTTGAGGGTTTGTGGTGGATGGTGTTGTGATTTGGTTTGATTGTTGTCGTTTGTGAGTGTTGTTGCTGTTGTGGTTAGTGGGTTTAGTGTTCAGGGTTTGTGGTGGTTAGAGTTTTGGGTGGTGGCGAGGGTTACAGGGAGTTTAAGGGTGGCAATGGGTCGGTGGGGCTAGTTATATTACAGGCGGCAGTGGGTGGGGCTATGGTGGTAGGTAGCCGTGGAAGTGGTGGCCATGGTGGCAGGAAAGAGGGAGGAAAGAGATTTAGGAATAAAAATAAAAATAAAAAAATTAACCTGTTTAATAAGTTATAGGTCAATTGGATCTTTAGATGAAAATAGAATTAACCTATTTAATAAGTTATAGGTCAATTGGATCTTTAGATGAAAATAAGGGGTACAAGTTGGATTTTTATGGAGGATAATCAGAAGGTTGGATTTTTAAGGGAAGAAAGGTGAAATGTTAGATTTTAATTTCCATTGTTCCTATATAAATAAATTGATTACTAGGAAATACGTATACGAGTACTACTCTATAAAAATTCTTGGGTGGACCTGGTCCACAATAAATTTATTGTGGACCTTATGTCCTCACGTGCTGTTGTCTGAAGAAAATAACCCGGCCCACACCTATCAAGCCCAATTATAACAAAACCCCTTCTAATCCAGTATTCCTTCGTTAAAAAAAATGAACTATATTCTCTCTCCTCTGCGAACATCGTCGCCGAAATTATGATGCAAATTCATCAATTGAGAAATTCTGCTGCAATTGTCTCAACAAATCGGTTTTTGAATCGGAATCAAACACAAATAACAATGAAGGTATCAATTACTCTTTATTTTGATTTTCTACAAATATCATGAATAAAAATTGATTATGTTTTTAATTCGATTTAATTCTTCCCAAATCAATCTGTTTTTCTCTACTTAGGGCTTTTAATTATTCTAAAACGTTAATCAATTAAAACTTTCTTGATCAATTTTGGTTTCATTTGTGTATAATCTGAGGTTTAAATGATTGATGATGGTGTTAGTTACTTAGTTCTGGTAATTTTATGTAGCTTATGGAAAATTGCATAAATTACGTTGTGAGTAGAATTTTGATTTGTGTTATTTTTTGATTTATTTATTGTCCAACGTTAGCAGTGAAGTTTGGTGTGGAAAAGATGATGGGAATGATTTTAAAAAATTAAAGAAATAAAATTATGGTTTATATGGTTTACAACCAGTTTAACCCTTTTGAAGGCATGTGAAATGGAAGTATAGAGGGATGAGGCTAGCAACATGCTTAAATAAAGGTCACTATGGCTATTATGACATTAGTGTATGAGAAAGGTTGCTATATTATTATAAGGGTCACTATACATATAGCTAGTTGATTGAGTTTCCACAATCAGCTATATAGTAGATGGCTGCCTTCAATTAACTCTCACGTGCTTAGGCTTATGACTTGGTATTATCCCTCTTTTGCTTTTGATAAAACTTATTTAGCTTCTAATATTTTGGATAGTTGGGATCACTGTAGTAGGTGGTGTTGGCTATGTACTCTTTTAGCTTCTCCATTAGTATCTTATTTTGCTCAAACATTTCTAATGTTGTTGTAATGGTTTCCATAGCTCCAACCTTTGTTGTGTTAAAAACAAAAAAAAAAAACTATATATTGCTATATGTCTCAGTTTTCAAATGATTGTTTTTCTGAAAGTTAAATACATAATGTTGTAGAACGAGTTATGAGCTGTTGTTACTATTTTCAATTGTGAATAGAGTGTGGTATAATTTGTCCCACAACTTGTGATCGAGAAGAATGAGGTATATGCAAATAAAACATGTATACGTTATTCTTTTATTTAGCCGAAAATGGTCAGATCGATATCTAATGCTTTTATGTATGTTAGGTGATAAGAAGGGAACATGATAAACATTGTTCTCAGAGACATTAATGCCTTCATAATAAAGCATTGTAGGATTTGGAGAATCATATATAGTTAAAAACTCTATAAGCCTATTAGCTCAATTGGTCGAGCACTGTGTATATTTTTATTGGCACAGATGATGTAGGTTCAAGTCCTACATAGGCTAATAAGATTTAGACATATAGTGACCCATTTTAATAAATAGGTTAGTTTTGAATATAGTGACCCTTTACACGTAGTAACCCTTGTTTGAATATAGTGACCTTTTTTTTTACATGTAGTAACCCCTAATTGAATACAATGACCTTTTTTTTACATGGTATTAACCCCTAATTGAATATAGTGGCTTTTTATTACATGTGGTGATTAACCCCTATTTTAATATAGTGACCTTTATTTTACTTGTAGTAATCCCTATTTGAATATAATGACCTTTTTTTTTATTTATTTATTTTTTTTATTATTACATGTAGTATTTGAGTATAGCGACCTTTTTTTTACATGAAGTAACCCCTATTTGAATATAGTGATTTTTTATTTACATGTAGAATTTGAATATAGTGACCTTTTTTTTACATGTAGTAACCCTATTTGAATCTAGTGATATTTTTTTTACATGTAGTAACTCCTATTTGAATATAGTGACCTTTTTCTAACATGTAATAATCCTATTTGAATATAGTTATTTTTTGTAGTAATACTATTTTCATGCATGGTGATTCCTATTTAAACATAATCAAAGCATATTTACACTTATAATGACCTTTATTTAAATACAGTCATAGCTGCCCTATTTTTACATATAGTGAATCTTATTTAAACTAACATAATAACCCATATTTACACATGTACTAACCAATTTATACAGTCACTATTGTTATGATTCGAAACCTTTATTTAAATGAAGTCACCCTTTAATGATAATCAGCTTTTCATAGCCTATGCAGGATTCGAACCTACATCATTGAGCAGTTGCACAATGCTCTACCAATTGAGCTAATAGGCTTTTAAATTAAAGTGAACAATTTTCACTAATTTAAAGAAGAACAAGATATAGCATGACAAAACTCATACAAGCTTATCAAACTAAATCTACAACTAATCAAACTAATTAAGTAAAATTAATGGATTAAACTAACCCAACTTACACTTTTGTCACTTATATATCATGCCCATAAAGCTTTTTTTTAGGGGAAAACATGGAAGCAATATTATTAAATCAACCAGAGTCTAAATCCACAAAAGCTAAAAAGCCTTGGGGAAAGAGTTTGCAAAGGATTTTTCTACATCATTAGCAGGAAACTCGCATTCACATTGCCATTTTGTCTAACATGATTAAAAGAAAAACACTCACATTGCTCTCCTGCAAGTATAATATCATCAACGGCCATTTCGTCTCCTTGATAGCATTACAAACATTCAAGCATCACATATGAGCTTGATTTTCACATAACTCAGATTTCAAGCTAGCATTTCGAACCTCGCATTCTCGCAACCATCACATATGTGGAACAGGGTGTAAAAGTAAGATTTTACTCTGATATGTGAAATGAGCTGTATAATATTTTAGCGTCAATGCTACCCGAGTTGTGCATTTCCGCAACATAAAACTCTTATATAATTTGGTACACTGGAGGAATTTGGTATTAGTAGGAGGAGAGGTTGTGGAAATTAGAAAATTTTGTAAGATTTTTTATCATTCTCCATCAAGTTTAACAGCCAACAACTCCCCTTCGCTGTTCCTACCAACAGCCTCAAGCCCCACACCCACACATTCCATTAAAGCTTTATTAGAATTAATCTTGACATTGCCAGAAGCAGGAAGCAGACAACTACTACGATAATACATTCCTTCAAAAATCGAAGTCGCACCAACATAAACATTATACATCTTATACTCCCTAACAAACTTCACTTAAACCTAGACTTTTAACTCGCGCCAACCACACCCTCGCCTCACTCGCCCAACTCAGCCACCACAAACACCTTCTGATAAATTTAATCAAAACCCTAATTACCTAAATCAAACAACTAATTAAAAAAAATAAAATAACGAAATTCAATTTAATTATAATTATAATTATACATGGATTGAACAAATTGAAACCCTAAATCGTTTTTAATGAAAAAAAATTCAAGCAAAAAAAAAAGCCTTAAAAAGCTTACAAAGTTGAAAAATCAAGGTGAAGTAAGAGATTTTACCACGGTTTTGTGTTCCACCTCCTCGCGCTCTAAGAGGCGTTCCACCACCTTGCGTTTCACCATTGAAGAAGAAGATCACAGAGCTTGAAAGTGTGCATATAGAGAGTAATTCGATCTTTGAAGTGAAAAATAAAAAAAAAATGCAGATGGTAGAGAGAGAAAATGGGGCAGAGTAAAATTGGTAGAGCTAAGATGAGAGTAATGAAGCGAGGGAAACAACGAAAATTAATTGCCCGTAGAAAGCTCACGTGACAGTAGTTGGTCTACAATAAACTTAATGTAGACCAGGTCTATTTTAGAATTTGTGACTACTCTATAGCAAATATGCCGAATTCCAGTACCACTGGTTTCTTTTTATTTGGGTAAATTGGAAATAAAATTAAGTAAAAAAAAATTAAAAAGAACAATATAACATTTACACCACGCCCCTCAATATCATGCTCCAATAAAAAGATTTGATTAGTTGACATAAGATAGATTTATACTAATATGATTTTATATTATGTATGTTTAGAAAGTTTCCTCTTATTAAGTTTTAGGACAGGTTGGTGGGTTTTGGGGTTGGGGTGGCTGGGTGGGTGGTTTTGAGGGTCGGGGTTGATTAGATGGGGCGTTAGAGGGCTGGTCGGCCGGTTTCGGTGGCTAAGGGGGGTGGCCGGCTGGTTTCCGGCTAGGTTAGGGGCGGGGTTAGGATTTGTGGTGAGGGAAAGTGGCTGAGAATTTTGGGGGTTATTTTGTTTTTTTTTTTTTTTAATGTTTTTATTGTTTTTTTAATTTTGGACCAATTACGTGTTGACACGTGGCTATTAAAAAAAAAAAAAGAACTCTATCAATAGGTTACCGATTTTTGGGACCATTGGAGACAAACTCATAGGCTCATAACATAGTTGAGATTATTAGATAATAAACCTTAGTTGGAATTATGAGAAGTAATTTTTCCTAAGTTTATAGTATTATTTAGGCTATATATACTACGGAGTATGTATATTCTCACTTTTTGTATGACTATGAATTCCGGCACACGCGATGCGCTCTATGGCTAGTGTTTGAAAAGAGCTTTTACAATTGGCCCAAATGTATTTGCATGGTATTTTATTATAATTATTTGCATATAGACAATAAATGTGGTAGATGGTATATAATGGTGCAATATTTTCTAAAACTTTCGTAGATTTAATTTAGATTTAGTGAGGAAGTAACAAAAATGATCAATTTCTAGAAAAGTAAATGTTTGATATGCTACTATCTTCTTTTTTTTTTTTTTTTTTTTTTTTTTTTTTTTTTTTTTTTTTTAGGGATATAAATGTGAAAAGAGTTTTTACAATTGGCCCCAATGTTTTCATGGTATTTTATTATAACTATTTACATATAGACAATAAATGTGGTAAATGTTGTATAACCGTGCAATATTTTTCGAAACTTTTGTAGAGTTAATTTAGGTTTAGTGAAGAAGTGACAAAAATGATCAATTTATAGACAAGTAAATGTTTGATATGCTACTATATTCTATTTTTGGGATATAAATGGGGGCAAATAAGTAAACAAACATTTTTAAGGATATAAACGTCCGCACATTATTCATAAGAACTCTCTTATACTTTTTAAAAGGTATGGATAGGGATTAGGGATATAAATGAGAACAAATAAGTAAACAAATATTTTTAGGGGTATAAACTTCCGCACACTATTTATAAGAACTCTTTCATACTTATTAAAAGGTAGGTAGGGATTTGAACTCGACACAGAAGCTCACTTAAATAATATGAGAAATACGGAGTAACAATTTTGCTCTAAATGGTAAAAAAAAAAAAAAAAAAAAAATACCCATTCCTATGTGAATAGTAAAACCACCCTATCTACACTTCCATCAAACGATGGTAAGCTTTGACTAGAGTATACCATAGTTACATAACTAAGTAGCTGCTCACAGGAAACATAAGGTGCTAGTATTGTGCGCGGGAGCAAGCAAAACTGTTGCCTACTAATTTTTACATCAAAAACAAAAAAAATGATCGCGGTAAGAACTAAGAAAACAACAAGAGGTCCAGCAAAATAACAATTTCATTGCACACGAGTTTTCTAAAACAAGATCTAGCAAAGCCGTATGTGAGGCAGTGAGGGTAGTCATCGTCCTACAAAAAATGATAAAAGAAATCAAGATAATTGGTGATACAGGAGCATATGAATCCATAAATTAAGATGTGGAGCAAATTACCATCTTCTTCGGATTTTAATGGTTCATAACAAGGATACGGTCTCGTATATCTGAGAATGACTTGACATCCTTTCCCCATAACCTGCAAATTTACTTCGATATTATGCACTCATATCAAGAGTAGCATCACCATTATCAGTGAAGAACCACCCAAATTTATCATGTGAAAGAATTATTAAGTTCACAGATGATAGATGCTTTAAGAGGCGGGATTCAGGAAACGCTGAACAAAGTTTTCTTGTTTTGCAGGGATAAGAAAATGGTAAGGCTGTAGTCTTCAACAACTATTTGGATAGACAAATGTAATGCAATGTTTTATATTTTTATAAAGCTTTAACTTATATGCTTAAAAAGAAATAGGTTGAGAGTCTTGAGACTAGTAATTTCTAATGATGTTCCCCTTCATCCAATATCCATTATTACCTTAATAGAAAAGAACAAGCCATGCAAGAAAAATACAACAGATCAAACATTAATCTGAGAAGCTAACAATTCCTTCGTATGAATCATTTTTTTATGAAACAATTCCATAAGCAAGGCAGCTGAATACATATATAATCAAGATTAACTCACCAACAATCGATTCCAACTGCATTGGCTCCACTCTTGTCAGCCTGTTCGTCATCCCCTACATGAACCGCTTTCTCAGCATCAACACCAATCTGATCTAAAATATTACAAGAAGGTCTAAGTTAGAATCCCTTTCCATGCACATTTACGTAATAATATAGCAAAGTACGCCAATCTAATTCATGGAACTACATGATTGCTGTAGGACCAATGTTCTTCAATCTTCAAGATCCATAATCACTGAAGTAACATTGGAAGTGTCAACTGCAAAGATTTCTCCCCAGGGAATTCTCCCCACATAGTAAACCAAGAGCCTATGAATTTAGATCACATATATCAAGTCATAACTTATAACCAACTTGAAAATGCAGCCAAAGGAAGAACAGTGACAAATTTCTGAAGGTTCATTTGTTCCCACCAATTCTGAAAGTTGAGATCAATCTTCTACCAATTTGAAGAATACACTAGAACAGAGCTACTCCTCTAAGTTCATTCCAGCGTTTCTCAGGCAATTAAATTGTTCACGAAAGAACCAAATGGGGAATGAGATTCCAAGGCTCACTGCTGTAAGGTGGGGCTAAAAAAGCCAACATGACAATGACTCTGCAACATTCTAAATTTGGGCGCTTAATTCATTGCTTCAGAGACGCACACGATATTTACTGACAACAAAATTTTACTAATCTAATAATTTTATGATAGAAATGAAGATTAAACTAGTAGGATTAAAAGTACATCACAAAACCCAACAATTTAACCATTGATCCACTGATTTTCTGATTTTTTCTTCATATATTGTGATGAAATGCCAGATTTGGGCCCCCTCATTTTCAGGGGGTCCGTGCAATCGCTCACCCCGTTCACGCTCAGAACTGCCCCTGCTGATGACTAATTGACTAGATATTATATCAGGCAATAGAAAATGAAGGTGGCAACGTGTCAAAGAAGTCCAATGATCTCTAGTTGATTTCTTTTCCATGACATGTGCACCAAAAATAAGGTATATGGCCTACATGCTCAATCAGGACTTGCAGGGGGGATGGTGAAGACAATAAAACATGCAACATGATTTATCAATTTTATGGAAAGGACACAATTTGACTTATGCTTATCACAAATTTTATTGGAGAATCAGATATAAAAGAATAATCATGCTGGCATAGAATACCTAAAGCAGCATTGAATATCCGTGCATCTGGTTTTTCAGATCCAACCTCAGAAGATACCAAGACAGCATGAAACCTATATAAAAATCAGGAAACCCGCTGTCAATATCCAAGTGGGGGGAGTTAAAAAAAAATTCCAGCAGAAGTAGACAAATCCACAACAAAACCAAAGAGGGGAGAGGAATAAAAATATGAATCAAATATCTGATTAACAATTGGCCTGGAGAAACAGCTAGCCTTGCAAAGTAAGTGTAGTTAGAAGCATAGTACGAAAACCAGAGAGAATGGTACATTGCCACATACAAATCTATGACTTCGAGTTCCTTCAATAGCTTCCTTAACCTGGTGTCAAAGTTTGATACAACAGCCAACTTAACTGCAATAAGCATGGTAATGTAAGAGACATAAACAGTTAAGTCAAAAACAAGTTTTTACTCCTTATTTGTAGCAAATTTGAGGAAAATACTTTATGACAATGACCTCCAGCATTCTAAGGCACAACAATGTCTCTAGGGCCCCATCTGGAAGATGCCAAGCTTGACCATTTGCATAATACTGAGGGGTAAAATTAACTACTGTTAAGATTTGAGATTATATCATCAGATTCAGAAACAATCACAGCTAGTTCTGATGTTTAGGCAAATAACCTCGTAAACTTCATTAAAGTAGCTATCATCAGCACAACCAGTAGCTTCAGAAACAACAAGCTTCCAGAATGGTCTCCCATCACCCTGTTAATAATGCAAATTGAGAAAATGTATAGCTTGTATAAGCTTTATTTTCAAAAACTCTCTTCAAAGAACAGTTATATGGCATAAAATCATCAGAACACATTTAGCAATGATCCAAGTAAAATTGACCACCTACTTCCAAGATAATATGATGTATGATCATCAATATCTTTTTTAAAGTATTTTTTTCTTATGCAGGCTCTATCATCTATTACCAGTGATAAAATGTGAGCTGGCTGGACAATATTTTTTACAACGTGCAGGCCTGCAAGTGGTTTTGGGACAGGCAGATGGTCAAGCCTACACTCTAAATAACATCTTCAAATCTCTTCTATTAGGTTATCCCATCCACAAACAATTCTAAATTTGTCAAATAATAATACTAAGCCCTTGTACAATTAAAAAGAAACCAAAAGAAATACAAGACATCACTGCTAGCTTCACTTCTAGAGAAAAGATCTTAGGAACAACTAGTAGACAATATACAAAAATAAAAATCACACTATCCAACAAATGCTAACATAGTAATAGTCACATAAAATATAAGAATTTCTGTTTTGGATGACCAATAACTACCCAGTAAAAAGCTAATTGTTCCATTGAATATTGGGATTTTTAATGATTTGGATGGAATTGTCCTCAAGTTTACATTTGAAACATTGAAGGAAGAACAGACGCCATTGCTCCCATTAATCATGTAATTATAAGAGCATTTTGCAGATATTCAAGATTCAAGTTTACCTGGTAGCGAAGTTTCTCAGGCCATGGAGCAGAAAAGGCTCTCTTGAATCCTTGCTTTATTTCAGGTGGAGTTGCACTTAACCCTGAGTATTGCATCATATCAATTCGTATTATAAAAAATTGACACATAAAAGACATGAATCATGAAATCGTACTTTTTGATGATCACAAGAAAAGATCCTAAATAAAAAAAAAAAATGGAATAACAACCAAGCAGAAGGTAGAAGGGACACTATAAACTAACTCCAGGAAGCTCTTCTTTTTAACCAACTAAATAATCATTGTTTTTATTGAATTTATTTCTTCAGTTCCTCCTGCTATAACCAAGTCAATAATTCAAACCACTTTCTATTTTTTGTACTTGTTCAATTACATGAAACCCTTCAATCTGCTAGAGTACTTCCCTATTCTCTGGAATTTTCCCTCTTACTGTCAGTATTTTATCGTGCTTACATTGACTCTACTTCACATTCTTAGAACAGTTTTTAAAAGTCTTAGAAAAGATGTAGTATCATCCATTATGGTGTATGGCCAAAGATACACCATGTGGAGTTGAATGAAATGGTTCTAATTGATTCTAATTATAGTTGCAAATTTCGATTGTGTATGGTAATAGAAAAATTCCTGATTACAAATCAAAATAATAAGCTTTGTACACCACTTTCTTGTCCTTCATTCCTTCATTTGCTTCCTGTTGTGGATTGAGCTCTCTATATTCATTATACACCAATCTTTCATACACACAACGAAGTGAATGAACACATGATGAACTATCCACTGAAGTATCTTATTGACATAATAAAACGTGGAATCATTTGTCACATCCGTAACCCCTCATAATTAAGATCATAACATGGTTTCACTTCCAGCAAAATGACCATTTATAAAATTTAAAATCATAATACCCAAGATGATGCTCAATGATGATTTTAATGTGATTCCCTTGTTTAGACACTTGAGTGATGAGTAGAACTGTAGAAGTTTCTCTTAGAAAATTGGATTTAAGGTCTTAAGGATTTGGATTTCCAAAGGAGCAATTCGGATTAAATGAGTTTAGATTTCTTAAGTAGAAAGTGGTGCAACATTAAGCGAACCGCAAGATATTAATGACAAGAGTTGTCTAGTTCTAGTGCATCTCTTGTTGTAAATGATCCAACTCAATTTCGAATTTTCCTCTTACAATTCATTTGATGTTGCACCACTTGTTATTGCACTCCACTCTCTTCTTTTAGTCTTTACTGCCTTTTCAAGTTCAATGTTCAAGGGAAAAGAGGTAGAGCTCTCTGTCAAATGGCGCCGTGGGAATTGGCGTCCCATCCCTATATTAAAGTGATGGCACATTGTGTATCCTATTCAAGTTATAACTCCTTACAATATTCGAAAATGTGACAACTTTTTCCAAAAACAGTAAAGTGACTCTTATTTCCGGATCAAGATGGTCGTTTAAAACTATATACAAACAAACCACATTGGAACAATGATTTCCCATCTCATAATCTGAACATCGCTTGTCCATGAAAACAAACAAAACCATAAAAAATACGAAGGTTGAATTTTCACTTACCATATTTCTTGCCAATTTTAGCATAAGTCTGTTCAACAGGCTCTGAAAGCTGCAAAAGTGTACCCCCAGCATCCAACAACAGCCCATCATATGCTTTCTTTTTCACTGAATTTCCATTCTCTGCAAATTCAAAACCCAGTTCAGATTAGTTAATCAAGACTCTAATTAACCCCACAAATTGACAAATTAACATAAAATTAAAATTGGGAAATTGTAAATTGATGATTTTAAAAACCCACCTGTATAATTAGCCATAGCTGAAGATCGAAGGTTAAAAAGAGGAAATTTGGAGATATTTTTGGGAAGAAGACGATTAAATTTGAGGGAATTATAACTGGAGCATCGGAACAAAGTTGCCTCCATTATAATTATAATGTTGAATGAATAATGTAAGTTATATTAACCAAGGTTGTTGAACCAAAATGAAGGGTTGTGAGATAGAAAGAGGAGGATGAAGGAGAAAAGAAAGATATTCATTCCCAAAAAGAAGTATATTAGAAACCAGAGCACCAGCACCTTTGCCTCGTACTCAACCATGGCTAAGGTTGCAATGTCAGCTTCTAACTTTTAAGGCCACCCAGCAGGTGTAAGTAAAGTGTGTTTGTTTCGGGTTTAAAGACAAGGTTAGGGACGTTAACAGACCGAGTAGAGAATTTTTTATGTTAAATTTATTAGAGAATTTTGAGTTTTGAGTCAAGTGCAACGAAATGATTGATCAAACTTGACTCGTCTACTTTATTTTCACTTTTATTGTTCAAGTTGGGATATAGTAAATCAAATTTAAAAGAGATTATGAACAAGTGAAGATTATCCCAATGAAATAGCAATATCAAATTTAATCGTGAATATTATTAGTTCATGTAATTATTCACAATATGTAATACTTCTTTGTTTATACAACCTTTTAAGTACCCTTGAGTGTCAGGGAGTTGCATAACCCTTTTAAGTACCCTTGAGTGTCAGGGGGTCTATAAACTAATGACGATAATCAATCAAACATGTGTGTTAAGATGCCATGGGAAGAAAGGTTGATTCCAGAGATTAGGTTCAAGAGCAATTAATTAGATGTGCTGATACCCTCTGGTGCATTGGTTAAATCTGATGCTATTCTAACTCTTGAACTTTGCAACCATACCTGTGTTCAAATCCTTACAAACAAGGTCGTGCAACTATTAAAGAGTTGTGTATATTATACTGTAAGTGTGTTTAAATTGGTCAAAAGTAGTTCATAGACTTCATACCTTGTAATACTACTGAAAATGAAACATGAAGATGTGTATAAATAACAAAAGTTCAGTTCAAATGCAAATCATACATTTCGTTTTCATTTGCTAATGAATATTTACAGCACCAAAAACCCTTAAACTGCTTGTACTTGTTCCCACCTATACATTTATATTTTGAGTACCATACATAAAGTAAATTGATACTCACCAAAATAACATAAAAAATATAAAATAAAAGATCCAGATCTAAAAATCACACTATTGAGAAACAAATATGAGTATATGACAGTATAAGACTGTAAGAAAATATTTGAGTATATGATATATCCGAGAATTCCAGGGAACGTTATGTTTTACTAGGACTGTTTTTCTGTTCAGCTATAAGTAGCGTTTCTTTTGCCATGGATGAAAATGTTTGAGCGTTATCCTGCATCTCTGTGGTTCTCAAGTTGATACCCTGGATATATCAATAATAATTTCAGTCACATTATTACAGTTAGATCAAAGACTCAAAGATCACATCCTAGATGCATAGACAAAAATACTCAATATTTCTACATTTTGTTGAATAAAAAAAAAATGAAGTATACTTGTATACTGCAATTCACAAATCAAGTCAGTGTTGTGAATGAAAATGAAAGTCGAGATTTCAAAACTGAGACTAATAGCAGGCGACTAGGCTAGAACATCTTGACGTCTAGGGTTTCTCTAATTGTAGCTCTCGTAGTCTCTAGTATAGAATAATGTGAAATTGCCTCGACTTTCAAACAAAGCCATACATGTTTTTTGGCAAATTAGAAGTCTTAGAGCATGGAGGTACTTTTTGGTTAAAACTCGAAACCATGGTGTCAATTGCCAACTGTTATTTTTACTTTTACAAATTAATAACAGAAACGTAGCTGTGATACAGTTCTCAGTCTCAAAATCATATTTTCTAGAACGTTATTCATGAATAAACATGAAGTTGGATAAGTACATAACAGTCTATACCTGTAATTTCTTCACATTCTCGGTAAGCTTGCTTTCAATCATTTTGGCAACACCACTTGGTTCCTGAAATCAGAAATGTGCATTAGTAATCATCAGATAGATAAGTATGCCCTAGCTTCTAAACACTGTTATCTAATACGTTTTATATGCCATCCCAGCATAAATCCCGTGAGATAAGAGACAGAAAAATAAGCGACAATTATGTCTAAATCCACAATCATAAACAATCACTTGTATGCTGATGAGGATCATTAAGTAAAATTGATATAAAGTATAAACTAACACAATTAATTTCAGAAGCACGACACTGCATACTTGACTATGACATATGAGAACTTTTAGAACTTCTATCACGTAGCGTAAAATTGTGGCATACCTAATACAAAGAGTGGATAATAGATTATTAGTTAAGGAAAAATGATTTCATACGTGGCTCTCAGCTAGCCCCAAAAGTATAATATGCTACTTGCTAAATAGCTTTGACTAAAATCATTTAAACCACTTTGATCAAAAGGAGCATTACTTAGATATGATCTGTGAATTAATTCATTTCAAAACAGGATATTAGTACATTTTATATATAACAGTTAACCTCTCTTGTCTAGCACCATGCTACACATAAATTGAGGAAAAAAAAGGTTGGACTCTTACATTACTGGTATTAGATGATGAAAATCCATATCTCTTCTTTATTTGATCAACTGTCTCGGCCTTCTCAGATTGAGGCTCTTCATGCACTGAAGGTTTTTCGTTCTTAACTGTCATTTGCTTCAGTTTCCCTGAAAATGGCAATTTATAATGGGAATAGAATTCATTAGCTACATAAACACACCTGCAATTAAATATGCTTAGGTAGTGGGTACTTTTACATTTGGCAGGAAACAAGACAGATTTTTTTTTTTTTCAATATGATAATGATACTGGCTGAATATAACTAATTCAAACTACCCAACATGAGAATATAGCTAAAAACTGTGAGGCTATGGAGCCATTACAGCTCAATACACATGGTTTTTATGCTAGCCAAAAACCTGCTCACCACAAGAAGTACGTAACATGCACTTGTCATGAACTCAAATACTGCTTCCATTGGTATAATTGGAATGACTTAAAAACCATGTGTATCACACCAGGTGATTTTTATGTTTACTTCGTGTAATAAATTAGGTAATATTCTGTTTATGCGAATATATTTGTAACTATCCTGTGAGTATTAGGTTTCCTCTAGGATTCTTGTAAGACAAGGTAATACACAACTCACAACCAGCGTACTACTACATTCTAACATGGTATCACAGCCCGGAATAAAACCTTAAAATTCCCCTCATTCTCTTCCCTCTAGTCGTAAACCAGAACACCACCCTTTCCCAACTCTACCGCCACTTCTACTATGGGCAAGGATGATGAGGTCCCCCCTCTCTTACTCTCTCATCTAACACTTTTCATCCCAATCTAATTAGCAGAATCTAAACCTTCTAAGTAACATTAAAAGATCAATGTGCTGACCTTTAAACGAATTGAACTTGCTTGCTAATTTCTGCTTATTAAGCAATCCCATCACATTGTTCCCTTTTGGCTTGTCATCCTGATCATCAAGATCAATGTCATCTGCAGAAAGATTCAAGTTCCTTTCATGCATAGAAAAGAGACTAGTAAAAAGGGCTCTAGAAGGCCCGAGATGGATATGAATGACATTTAACATTTGATCCAAGAAGACAAATACTTAAAGCATAGCATGCCTTACCAATGTCCAAATCATCATGGTCTTTTTCAACTGTGACATTAGCAGAAGTTGCCTCTTGAGTAGGAAAATTAGAAACTGCAAAGTTCTTTGAGAGTTCTTCAGAAATTGCTTTCCCATCTGTAACTTCAATATCAGCTCCATGATTTGTTTTACTTCCGGCTACATCTTTGAATAAAGTGCCAAACATCCCCTGTTACATATAAGAAAACAGAGAACATTCAGTCATAACTCATAATACTTCACTGGAAATGGAATCGAGAAGCACTCTGATGCTATTACCTTTTTCTTTTGGACTGAAGGTGAAGCTGCTCCATCTTCCATTATTGAAAGATTTTTATCATATACTCGAGAAAGAGAGTCCAAGTGTCTAGTACAACCAAAGGAGCAAGTCAATAAATTACCCCAAAAATCATTATAAAGTCAATCCTCAGTTTGTAAATTTTCTTTGCAAATAATCCATTTAATTAGCATTCAGTAATAACTTGTCACTAGACGGAAAAATAAGTACATTAACAAGATAACAGTGGTAATATTCATATTCCTGTCATGAGACTTCTAGCAATAAAATGTATCATATCGTAATTAATAGCTTTCAAACTTAATCAAGATCAGTATTCATCTTTCAGTTAACCGTTTCAAAGCACGATCTAAGAAAGTAAATCCATTACTATCATTCACCAAAAACTGAAATCATATTGCATTAGTATCACATTGTTCCCTTTTGGCTTGTCATCCTGATCATCAAGATATGTGCATCTCATTACTATCATAGTATCATGCACATTACTATCATTCACCATGAGGATATGTGCATCTTATTATTTTTTTTTTAAAAAAGGTTTATATTGCATTTGGTGGAGAACAATTGGAAAAGCAAGTACATACCTATACTTTCCATTTTGAAGAAACATTGAAGCCAAAGAAACTTCTTGATCACTCCTGATCTGAATCAATTACAAAACCAAGTAGTTGGTATAAACACTACTCGAGAAGCACAAATAAGAGAAAATTTCTAAGCACTATACCATTATAACTTCTCCATCTGCAGAAGAGCATATGAAGTAGTCAGGTAATGTGTTTGGCTTCAAGGGCGAGCATATGAAACTTCTTAGTGTAGTTTCTTTCACAAGAGATAAATCTGGAAGGGACCTACAATCTCATCGGGAAACACTTTAATGACAAATTGACAATCTATAACTTCTACCCTATTTTTTACTGGTACATTTTGCAAGTTAAACATGTTATTTTGCATACACCTAGGAGGCAATAAGCAGATAATCGTCATAAGATACATTGACTTGAGAATTTGAGTAATGCACAATTATTAACATTTGAATGCTTGTAGAAATGGCATTGTCCAAAATTTACTACAAATCAATTCAAAGTATTTGAGCTCGATTGTAAGTTCCTAATGAAGCCACAAGTCAACCATTAAAACATACTAAGTATTACTTAAAATGGCATCATAACCATTACCATACACAACATATTAAGTATTTAAAAGTACAGAACAATATTATAATATGTTTGTATGAGTAACAATAATCATAATGTTATATTTCGCAGTACTGAAGAGGCAAATCTAGATTTTACCAACTGTATTTCGACTTTTCCACACGAAAAGAATAGTAAGTCCTGTGCTAGAGGTACTGCAGATTGTAGATGCCCAGTAGCAGGAGGATGAATTGAACTTCCTTTTGTAAAAAACCTTCTTAACCCCCTGAACTATGTGTGGTAAGGAATAAATATATACGGCCTTCTCGGAACAAAGCAACAGCTGCTGCTTTTGTGCTGTTTCCTCTGTAGAAGATCCCCTGTTTGGTTCTGGTACATTCATTTGGTTCATTGCTCCACTTTAAACTGTTGTAATAATATCTCAAATAAAACCAAATGACAAAAATAAATAAGAGATTTGTGTTACCTAAAGTCTGCATAAACAGAGCTTTGGATGGTTTCTTAGGGTGCACTACACTACTGCTCAGTGTATTTCCAGTATCAGCATCAATTGCCAATAATGATGAATCGTTCGTTGCAATGACCAATACATTCTTTTCGAAACCATGATGATCAGATGATTCAAACTTCAGAGATATAACATCAGAAGACAGTTCAGTCCCAATTTTTTTCTGATGCAACATGGAGGAAACCTCTACATCAATGACTGAAACCTACAAAGACAGTTATCCAAAACCGGTAAGATGAGTATCCGTTGGCAATGGCTTTTCAATTATTGTCTAAATTAAGAAGCGGTAACATAGAGACGAATCTATCGCGTTTTTTCTCTGGTTTTCTCTCAAAAGATCCCTCATGACATTGTTTTCTCTCAAAAGCTCCCTCAAAAGGTTTTTCTAGAGGAACCAAAGGCAGCCTAGACAGAAGCAAGCATGACATTGCAACTATACATACATGCTACTTAGTTTTAACTCATTATTTATATATAAAATTACTTTAACATGAGGATCCCTGGATGAAATGAGAATATACTATTTCTACTACTCAAACAACAGGCGATATTCAACACAGAGCTATATTTAAGAAAAATAACTGTAATCTTCAACTTCTATTTATAACTTTTTATTCACAAATACTTGTATAAGATTTTGAATGAGTTTTACTATTTTAGTTCATAGCTCAAAAGGCTCCAAGGATGTTGATGCTAACAACTCTCTAGCATACTAATGTTGAAGCATTTTTTTTCAAGACATAGCTTATCGGTTTAGAAGTAATTATCCTTGTCAAGTTGTCATAGCTCGAATAAGTTAGATCTAAGTTCTTGAACAGGTATAGGAGTTTATGCTAATCCTCTTTCCTTGTGGAAAAAATATGAGTATATGACTCCCAAAAACAGGCAGCTGGTGGCTAAGATTGGAGAAAGTTCATGTTGGGGAAATTGGTTTACCGGGTCACAAAAATGACAACGCAATCAGACAAATTAAACACTTCGAGACGTGAACAAGATCACTTTCCCAAAGTAATATTTCGACCCTATTATACACACCGGGTATCACGAAATTACTAGGAGATACAACGAAGACAATCACGTTGTATGTTTGTGATATAATGTAACCAAAACTATGATAATTAAAAGAAACAAGCAAAAACTAAGAAAATGGAAACAAGAAAGTCACGAAGAAACTGACTTCTTATTTTCTTCTTTTTTCATCATATGTTCATTAACATATTTATACTAGAAGACAAAATAGCCAAACAATGCCAAGAATGACGATAACCGTCATTCACAAAACAGAAACAGCTCGCACCCGATCAGGCCGACGACCGCTCGATCGGGCCATTCTGGACGACGCAAGCAAGGAGCCTCTCGGGCCCTGCCGTGCGGTGGAGCCAATTGAGTCTTGCGCCTTATAGGGTTGTAAATAGGGCTGGCAAATCCTAACCTAACCCGATAACCTGATCCGAACCCAACCTGAAGTTACTGAGAGAAACCCGAACCCGACCCGAACCGAACCCGAACCGGACCCGAACAATCCGAATTCGACCCGGTTTGACCCAAATTTCATATTTCGTAATAATTTAAGTTTTACACTATTTTTGATAGTTTCTAAGCATACTCGAAATTGACCCAAAATCTGACCCGAACCCGACCTGCTGACCCGAATTGCCACCCCTAGTTGTAAAACCTAGATCCGGGCAGCGAAGCTTCTCTATTCTTCTTCCTGCTCGCGCCTAGTAGGGCGGCGGCTACCTGGCCGGGCTGCAGAGCAGCGTCCTAGAACCACCCTCGCGCCCGGTCGGGCGAGCACCACCCAAACCGGGCAGCAGATTGAGCTGGTTGAGGGCTGCTTTGTTTGCTCTTCTCTTTACCGAGTTTGTTCCCTCTATACCAAGGTTATATGCTTCTAATTACTTTGCTATACTTAATTAAACACCTTCACCAATTAACACCTGCACCTTTATTAATTAACCAAAGCAAACATGAATATTGTCTACATACTCTAAATTACACAACAATCCTCCCCCATTTAGAGTATAAATTAGACTCATTGCAAAAACAGCATCATCATAAAAGGCAATCTTATGCATAAATGAAAGTGTACAAAGACTTGAACTTCCACTTAGTGCAATAAACATTCCAAGAATCCGTATCGAGTCGGGGTCGTAAAACAATTGAACCAAAAGCAATAAATATTGGATTTATGAAGATATTACACACACAAGATAAATTACATGATTACATTAATACTTGACATGTAAAGCCATGTGTCACTATCTTTCCGTAAGTACTTCAAAGCTATGCCCCGACAGATGCTTCTTGAAGCGGCTAAACTTCGTACTTATATAGGTAGATTCCAAAACATGCTCCTGTGACTAGCACTATATCAGGAAATCTATTAAGTTAAAACAACCTCTTTTCATCACAGAAAACTTGAACTTTACCTTGGATGATTGAACAAGTTCCTAATCATCAATTAAAAGAATTGATCTCATTGAACTTAAGACCCAGCGTCTTATTGGGCGTTAAGTTGAGATTCCCTAATTTGTGATTATCATAGGGCTCCAATCTAAAATTGATTGCCATCCTTTATTAACATCTCTTACCCATGCTTTTTAAGCAACGGGTGAGATAAACTTCGTATGAATATAAACAATAGTGACAACACTATCCTTGTTAAGTCCTTGAATGTAACAATACTTTACACCAATATACCTTAACTTACCATTACTCACTTGGCTATATGCCTTAGCCAAGATTACATTGTTATCACAATTTACCACTATCAGTGATATTGGCTTTTGCAACAAAATCTCATCATGCATTAAATCCCTTAACCATTCTGCTTCTTTACCGGGGAAATGTAACGCAATGAACTCTGATGTCATTATTGAATCCGCAATGCAAGTTAGCTTCTTTAATGCCCATGAAATGGCACCTCCCTCATATGGGTTTACCCATCCACTTGTGGATGAATGATCTCTATTTAAGATCCAACTTGCATCCGAATATCCTTCAACAACCGAAGAATACCCACTATAGCACAAACCATAATCCATGGTTTTCTTCAAGTACTTCAACAAACAATGAACCATTTGCCAATGTAGCATACTAGGATTGCTAGTGAACCTGCTTAATTGACCAACTGCATAAGCATATCTGGCGTAGTACTTGTCATGGCATACATCAAACATCCTATAACTCTAGCATATTCCAGTAGTGAAACTGCATTACCTCCATTAGGTATCAACTTTATGCTAGGATATCCATAAGTGTTGAATAAAGAAAGGTCGAACTTTCACTAACATTGAATTTCTCGAGCACTTTCTCAATGTAATGAGATTGTGACAAGATTAACTTCCCTTTTTCCCTCTTTATTCTTATGCCCAAAATGACATCCGCTTCTCCCGTGTCTTTCATGAACTGAGAACTAAGGAAGGATTTTATCATTTCAACTTGTGACAAATTCGTTCCAAAGATCAACATGTCATCTACATATAGGCAAATTATGACACCTTGACCATTGTCATCAAATTTGCTATACACACATTTGTCTAAAATTGTTCAACTTAAAACCATTAGACAAAACTACTTCATCAAACTTTTGATGTTATTGCTTAGGTGCCTATACAGTGATTTAATTAACTTGCAAACTTTTGCCTCTTGGCCTTCCACAACAAACTCTTCCGGTTGTCGCATATAAACCTCTTCTTCCAAATCTCCATTCAAGAACACAGTCTTAGACATCCATTTGATGGATCACTAGATTCTTAATTGCCGCAAGTGCAATCAACAATCTAATAGTTGAGATTCTAGTTACAGGTGCATATGTATCAAAATAATCAATACCAGGCTTTTGTGTAAAACCTTGTGCCACTAACCGGGCCTTGAACTTTTCAACAGTTCCATCAACCCTCAATTTCTTTTTGAAGATCCACTTGCACCCTATTGGTTTAAATTAGGCGGTAAATTAGCTAACACCCAAGTGTTGTTTCCCATGATGAATTCATCTCATCATCAATTGCTTCCTTCCAAAATGGAGCATCCCGAGACTTCATAGCCTCGCCATAAGTTAAAGGATCATCTTTCACATTAAAAATGTATTGATGTTGTGTTCAAACTTCATCCCTTAATCCTTCAACCAAGTACACATGACAATCCGGGCGAAAGGATTTTTCTTTCCTTGCCCTCTTACTTTTCCTAGGTTGTGATGATGATGTATATGCCTCCTCTAAATGAGTTCGGTCATCAACCTCTTGATCAATTAAAACTTGATCAAAACTTTGAGCACTGGAATTTGGAGTTATATCCTTCAATCTAGGAATTGAAGAAAATCTATTTTCATCAAATAATGCATCCCTCGACTCAATGGTGGTGTGAACCGACCAAAAGTCATTTTGCTCTATTACATAGAATTTATAGGATTTGCTATGTTCCACATATTCTATAAAAATGCATTCCACTCCTCTTTCACCTAACTTTTTACGTTTATGTTCCAATACTTTTACAATTGCCCTACAACCCAAACTTTGAGATGACTCAAGTTTGATTTCCTTTTGTACCATAGCTCATATGAGGTAACATCCTTCCTTTCCATGGGAACACGATACGACTTTACCCCAAGATCCATCGCTTAAACCCGAATATGACAACATAGAATTAACCATTTGTTGTGGTGTAAATTCCATTGTAGTTTCATGTACTAAACCTAAAAATTGGAAATAACTTGGCTTATAGTATTCACCTCCTTTCTCGGTTCTCGATTCTCAACCTTTAAACTTTCCGTTAGTTTGCAACTCTACTATTCACTTAGTAGATTTTAAATTTTTCTAGGCTTCACCCTTAGAATACACTAAAATAAACTATAGCAACACCTTGAAAAACATCAATGACAGTTGCTAAACACTTCATATTGCCTAAGGAAGGTGTGCTATGAAAATTACATCATAGTCACTATGCACTAAATCAAGCAATGAATTAACTTATTCAACATTGGATTAAATGAGAGAATTAAACATAAAACAAACAGCAATAATTAACATGACAACACCAATGAAATAAAATAAATAAACAAATACGTCATAACTTAGTTCGCTTAACCGTAACATTACATGACATATTCAAACCAGCACAAAACCAATATTTTTTCAACACATCTATCCTTTCATCGTGATATTTTAAGAATTAAATTCTCCTCCAAATCATGGGCATCACGAAAGATAAATTCATTTAATTCATTCATCATAATGCAATGAGCCCACAACCACCCCCAATCACACTGGTGTATGGTAGGAGACAAAGAAGACAGGAGCAGCAAAGCAGTCCACCACCAACACAAGCACAGGCACAAACAACAACGATTATCTAAATAGCAGGAGACTTTGAATTAATCTCACTAGAAGACAAGTAGTAGTAAATGTAGCAATTAAGGCCTTAGGCCACTTATGTAGTACATGCTAAGTAGTATAAGTAGAGAACACCTAAGGAGAGAAATCCATCCAAATTGTAGTATGACCTTGGAGAGTAATGGCCTAAAGCCATTGACGCTATTTCGCAAGCTTTAAGCTTTATCAATCAAACAACCATTCAACCTTATTTTCTTATTGTATCACGCTAGTCTGTTGCAGTTAGTATCAGAGCAGCCATGGCACCTACGGCACCGACGGTCGCCGTAGAACGAGTAGCAGCCCTAATCAACGACAAGGTTGGAGATGGAGAAAATTCACTCCAGCAGATTCTGATGAAGAACCAAGAAGAAGAAGCATGCAAAAACCGAGAAGCCATAAAAGGGGTTAGACAAAGGTTGGAGGCCCGAGTTGACCGATTTTGCGACGATCAAAACCAGCAAAACGCCTTGATGAAGAGCAACCAAGACAAGTTCTTTGATGAAATTCGAACGTTGATGGCTACCTTGAAGGACAAGGACAAAACACCCATCGCGGTGGATGAGGAAATGGAGCGGCCGCTTGGTGCGGGTGGTTTTAACGAACCGCCCACTAGGTGGTGGTGGCTTTAACGGCCTCAAGTTCGGCAATTGGGACCCCGGAGCCAGAGGAGAGTTTCAAAACCGCGGCGAAAACCACGAAGGATGAGGGAACTGGAAATATCGGAAGCTGGACATGCCGGTTTTCGACGGGTCTGACCAGATGGGTGGATCCTACAAAGCGAGCAATATTTTCAATTCTACCGTCTATCGGAGATGGAGAAGCTTCAAGCCGCCATTGTAGCCATGGATGGCGACGCTTTACGGTGGTACTAATGGGAGAGCCGTCGCCGACCACTGATAGGGTGGGAGGACCTTAAGGGGAGAGTGCTAAACCAATTCAGACCCGTTAACTCGGAGACGTTACACGAGCAATGGCTCGCGGTGATTCAATCGACCACTGGGTGGAGTATAGGAGGGCGTTCATAGAGAAGGTGTCGCCTTTGTCGGACATTCCCAAAAGTTTGATGAAAGGGCGGTTTATCAACGGCCTTAAGGCGGAGATCCAAATGTTAAACCCATTAACCCTTGAAGATGCAATGGATCTGGCGATGCGAGTCGAGGAGAGAAACCGGGTCAGCAACATTAAGAAAACGGGCGGGGCCTTTGCAAAACCGGGTTCATACTCCTATTTCAATAGGAGTCTAGCATCCACCCTATTTGGAGCTGGCCGGCCCAAACTTTAACTACAAACAACCAATCCTTAAACCCAACCAAAACCAACCCACAAAATACCCAAACCTCTCAAAGCTCGGTTGCCTCAGTCGATTACACCAAAGACCCAGCTACCAAAACCGATCTAATCCTAGCTTGTCCCGGTTCAGCGGCGAGGTGAGAAAGCTGACGGATAAGGAGATACAAGACAAAAGGGCCAAGGGCCTTTGCTTTAAATGCGATGGCATGTGGATGGGTCTCACCAATATATGCACGGCTAAGGGATTGAGTGTTTTATTGGTTGAGGAGGAGGAGGAGGAGGACGGCAGTGGAGAGTTCTCGGCGTTAGAGATGCCGGCGAACGAAGAAGAGGAAACCCATGCCAACATTTCGACGAATTCTTTGGTTGGAATCTCCAACCCGAAGACCATGAAGCTCACCGGCGAGATCAAAGGGCAACCGGTCATGGTGATGATTGACCCCGACGCCACCCATAATTTTATATCCTTTAGGGCGGTGGAGAAATTAAAAATTCCTGCGACCGAAGAAGGAACTTTTGGCGTGTCATTGGGTAATGGAGAAGCGATTACGGGGCAGGGGCAATGTCTTGGGAGTGAGGTCGAAGCTTAACGAAAATCTGGAAATTGAAGAGGAATTTTTACCCCTTGAATTAGGGAATTCCAATGTAATATTGGGTGTGCAGTGGCCGGAGAAACTAGGGGCTGTGTTGACCAACTGGAAACTGCAAGAGATGAGTTTTGTGGCAGGAGAGGAAACGGTGAAAATTAAGGGGGACCCGAGTCTAGCTCGAACGGGGATCACATTAAAGGCCATGATCAAGACTCTCCAAAAACAAAAAGAGGTCTGCTGATTGAGTAGTCGGCTGGAGGGGGAAAATCAACAAACTGACAGTGAAGCTCCAGAATTTTTGAAAGATGTATTGGAGGAATTTGAGGCGGTTTTTGAAAGCCCTACCGGATTACCACCGGAGAGGGGCCACGAAAATGCCAGTCCTCAAAGATGGCAACAATCCGGTAAGTGTGCACCCTTACCGCTACCCACAGTTTCAAAAGGATGAGATTGAGAAGTTGATCGGAGAAATGCTAGACGCGGGAATTATACGACCTTCCACAAGTCCATTCTCAAGCCCGGTTCTTTTAGTGAAAAAGAAGGACGACTCGTGGCGATTTTGTGTCGATTATCGAGCTTTGAACAAGGAGACCGTCACCAATAAATACACGATTCCCGTGATCAATGAACTCTAAGAAGAGTTGAATGGAGCACAAATATTTTCCAAGCTTGATCTTAAGGCCGGCTACCACCAAATCCTTGTGAGACCGGAGGACACTCACAAGATGGCGTTTTGTACTCATGAGGACCATTACGAGTTCTTAATAATGCCTTTCAGATTAACGAACGCCCCGGCCACTTTCCAATCCCTTATGAATGAGGTATTTCGTCCCTATTTACGCAAGTTCGTACTTGTTTTCTTTGACAATATACTTGTGTACAGCTCTAGCGAGGAGCACATTGAGCACTTGAAGGTGGTGATGACCACCCTTAAAAATCATACACTGTTTGCCAACATGAAAAGTGCGAATTTGGCAAGGAAGTAGTGGCATACTTGGGCCACATAATTTCAAGGGATGGCGTGGCAGTGGATCAAGAGAAGGTTCGGGCCATGATCAGCTGGCCCACTCCGAAATCTCTAAGAGGGTTTCTGGACCTTACAGGCTACTACCGCAAATTTATTCACCATTATGCCCAAATTGCTCAACCTTTAACAGCAATTGAAAAAGGACAATTTAGGATTGTCAGAGATGGCGGACGTGGCTTTTCAGAAATTAAAAGAGGCAACAACTCCGATACTGGTTATGCCGGAATTTAAGAAGTTGTTTGTGGTGGAATCCGACGCTTCCGGGTTTGGCCTTGGGGCGGTGCTAATGCAAGATGGCAGACCCGTGGCATTCTTTAGTAAGGTGTTGGAGCTGAGCGGACAAAGCAAATCAATTTACGAGAAGGAACTCATGGCGATGTGCTTGGCGGTGCAAAAATGGAAGCACTACCTTTTAGGAAGGAGGTTCATTGTTCGAAGCGACCAACAGAGCTTGAAGTACATTACCCAATAGAGAGAAGTGGGTATGGAATACCAATGGTGGGTGAGGAAACTCATTGGATTCGACTTTGAGTTGTAGTACAAACCCAGGGTAGCCAATCGGGTGGCCGACGCTTTGTCAAAGAGGGGGAAGAGTGAAGTTAAACCGGAATATGGGGCCTTAGTCACGGTACAGGGAGTGGATTGGGAGTCCTTAAAGAGAGAGATACAGGGAGATGCTTCAATTCAGAAATTACAGAGAGAAGTGGAGAATGGAGATGGAGGGCAGGGGTATACGGTGGAGAATGGATTACTCTTGTACAAGGGGCAATTAATCATTCCCCGAAATTCGAGTGTGAAGGAGGTTTTGCTTAGGGCGTATCATGACTCCCCGGAGGGAGGCCACACTGGCGATACCAAAACTTATTTACGAATGGCAGGGGAATGGTTTTAGGTTGGAATGCGGCGTGATGTGGCGGAGTACATTCGGAATTGCGTCACCTGTCGGCGTAATAAGCATTCACAACAATCTTTGGCACGGTTGTTGCAACCGTTGCCTGTCCTGGAGAAGGTTTGGGATGACATTACTATGGATTTTATTGAGGGTCTGCCGAGATTGAAAAGGGTTGATACAATATTGGTTATGGTGGACCGACTGTCGAAATACGCCCACTTCATTGGACTCCGGCATCCATTCACGGCTCAAGGGGTGGCTAAATTTTTTGTGAAGGAAATTATTAGGCTGCACGGGGTGCCCAACAACATTATGACAGACCGGGATTATATTTTCGTAAGGCGTAAGCTGTTCAGACTACAAGGAACCTAGCTCCGGCGTAGTTCCTCGTACCACCGCCAAACTGAGGGACAATCGGAGGTGGTGAACAAAAGGCTGGAAACTTACTTAAGGTGCTTTGCGGGGGATCAACCTAAGGCATGGGCAACTTGGCTCCCTTGGGCCGAGTATTCGTATAACACATCTGCACACTTGTCAACACAAGTGACCCCTTTTAAGGTGCTATATGGCAAGGATCCCCCTAGGTTGCTCCGAGTAGGATTGGGTCAAACCACGGTTGATTCCGTGGAGGAGTCCTTACAAGCAAGAGATGTGATGGTCGATGAACTTAAGTTGAATTTGGTACGTGCGCAGCAAGTGATGAAAGCTAATGCGGACAAGAAGAGAAGGGAAGTGGAATTTCAGGTTGGGGATCGAGTATTTCTTAAGCTCCAGCCATACCGTCAGTGCTCTCTAGTAAGAAGGCCATTTGAGAATCTAGTGGCTCGATTTTATGGGCCGTTTGAAGTCATAGAGCATATGGAAAAGGTAGCCTATAGGCTACTACTACCGAAAGATTGCAAGCTCCCCCAATATACCTACGCAAATTACCCCGGATTTGGAACTAGTGGTGGAGCTCAAAGAGGAATTGGACAGTAGGCCGAAATTAGGCCAGAAGGAAGGGTTAGATGTGCTCATTAAGTGGCACGAACTACTGAGTAACCTTGGAAGATGCAGCAGCCATCACAGCTCACTTTCCCCTTTTCCACCTTGAGGACAAGGTGGCACTTTTTGGGGGCGGGTATTGCAATGAGCCCACAACCACCCCCAATCACACTGGTGTACGGCAGGCGACAAAGAAGACAGGAGCAGCAGAGCAGTTCACCTCCAACACAAGCAACAACGGTTATCTAAATAGCCGGAGACTTTTGATTATTAGCTTTTATTGTTGGTAATCTCACTAGAAGACAAGTAGTAATAAATGTAGCAATTAAGGCCTTTGGCCACTTCTGTAGTACATACTAAGTAGTATAAGTAGAGAATACCTAAGGAGAGAATTCCATCTAGAAAATTGTAGTAAGAACTTGGAGAGTAATGGCCTAAAGCCATTGACGCTATTTCGCAAGCTTTAAGCTTTATCGATCAAACAACCATTCGACCTTATTTTCTTGTTGTATCACGCTAGTCTGATGCACATAAACCAAAATCAGTTTCATGTATAAGATTTAATACAACATTGTCAACATATATACAAATTTGACAAACTCCTTATTGCCATCAAATTTGTTTCATATACATATGCTTATACAACTGACTTTACATGAAATTATTACACAAGACAACACCATAAAATGATAAAACAGTATCATTGTCTTGTAAAATAAAACAATAATTTCAAAAGTTGAATAAATTAAATCGTCAATAGTATATACCATACTATACATACTGAATTGTTCATGGCCTATCGAGATGGACATCACTTGAATCAAGACATCCGATTCACAATAAATTTATTCTAATTATATTAACGTGGCCATAAGTCATAACCGCATGATCCATTGAAAACTACAACGTACCTTTCACCATGCATAGACCAATAAAATACTTTATTAAAGCATAACTATTGCCACATTAATCACCACCAATAGTCACCTCATGAAATACAATTTGCATACATAATATCAATTTACATAATCATGATCAATTAACATAAACATACATGTTAATACTTTCTATAAAAAGACATCATCAAATAAAATCATACTTGATAAATCATCCACGCTAAATAATCATAAAATAAAATCAAACAATTCATCATTTTAGCATGGAATAAAAATATTAATATAGAAATACTAACCAATTCGCCATGGATAAACACAATAATAAAATACCGCGAATTGCATTGTTTTGATAGCACCAGATAAACCGTTCTCCCACTTGTTCCTCTTCCTTATGGCTTCAACGTTTCGTTTTCCTCCTCCATTAACTTCGGGGATGTGAGTACCAATGCCACTTCGAGATATCACCAAAAACGTAAAAAACTTTTGCCATCTTCTTAAATCACTCCTCTTATTTGTCCAAATTATGAAACTTGCAAGACAATTCTTACATCGTTGCCATCTTTGTAGGAAACTATTACTTTGGATTGTTGGGGAAATTGATTTTCCGGGTCACAAAAATGACAACGAAATCGGACAAATTAAACACTTCGAGACGTGAACAAGATCACTTTCCCAAAGTAATATTTCGACCCTATTATACACACCGGGTATCACGAAATTACTAGGAGATACAACGAAGACAATCACAACAGTGTGTTGTATGTTTGTGATCTAATGTAACCAAAACTATGATAATTAAAAGAAACAAGGAAAAAATAAGAAAATGGAAACAAGAAAGTTACGAAGAAACTGACTTCTTATTTTCTTCTTTTTTCATCATATGTTCATTAACATATTTATACTAGAAGACAAAATATCCAAACAATGCCAAGAAACTGACGATAACCGTCTATCACAAAACAAAAACAACTCACACCCGATCGGGTTGGCGACCGCTTGATCGGGCCATTCTGGACGACGCAAGCAAGGAGCCTCTCGCGCCCAGTCGGGCGGTGGAGCCAATTGAGTCTCGCGCCCCAATAGGGTTGTAAAACCAGATCCGGGAAGTGAAGCTTCTCTATTCTTCTTCCTGCTCGCGCCCGGTAGGGCGGCGCCTGCCAGCCGGGCAGCAGAGCAGCGTCCTAGAATCACCCTCGCGCTCGGTCGGGCGAGCACCACCCAAACCGGGCGGCAGACCGGGCTGGTTGAGGGCTGCTTTGTTTGCTCTTCTCTTTACCGAGTTTGTTTTCTCTATACCAAGGTTATTTTCTTCTAATTACTTTGCTATACTTAATTAAACACCTCACCAATTAACACCTACACCTTTATTAATTAAGCAAAGCAAACATGAATATTGTCTACATACTCTATATTACTCAACAATTCATCCAGATTTTATGGTAATAACATATGTCCTCAGCCAGTCTGCAATATTTCCTATTTCATGTAGTTCTTCTCTAGTACCTAAAATTAAAAAAGAAATAGAGCAGAAGATGAAAAGCTAGAATTATAAGGGTAATAAGATAGAAATAACTTACATGTCCTTGTTCAGATCCCACCGCCAGATATCTCGAGCTGTTATATAAGTGGAAAGAGAGTACAGACCCATTGACTTTAATAAACTTCACACTATGAATGACATGACTGTTTCCTTTCTTTGAACTTCCTGAAGTAGATAACATATTAGAAAACTCAGTCAAGTGCATCATGTATACAATATGAAGTTGATTTTCTTCCCAGGTTACATCTCTTCCAAAAAAATTGCAAAACTACAAGGGAGCCCAATACTGCATCTAATGTAAGGCAACCTTTTTAAATTTAAATATTGATTTTCACCAATGCAACCGAGATGTCACATGAAAATTAAGGTACAAATTCACATAGAACCTTTCTAATAGATTAATATTGGCATGTTAAACACCTAAAAGTTTCTCTGGTTTATCCTCTACAAATCACAAAGCATATTAGAGTTCATGCATCAATGTTCCAGATGAATGAGTAAAATCCTCAACTTCATGTCTTTTATATGAAGCATTAGGTGCATAACATTATCTTCAGCTTTTCAAAATGGGAGACCAATTGCAAAATCAGTCACAACTTTCCGACATGATAATCCACCATGGACAAAGGTGGCTCTAAGACCATAAAAAACAGCCAGCACATAACTTTTACTACATTTCCACTATGATATAAACCTCAAATAGGTTTTAATGACGTTCAATTAGGAGAAAAACTGATTGCTAAGAGCTAATTCAAATTTATCAAATGCAACACTTTACCCTGATAGAACTTTATACAAATCATCATGCTGATAGAACTTACCTGATAAAGAAAAAAACCCAGTCTCAGTGGAAAATGGTTCAGGCTTCAATTGATAGATACGGACCTGTATAGCACATAAATTTTGAAATGAACAAAGGAAGGAAAATCCAACAACCAATTAACATCCCTGACAAGACTGCGTAATTACCATTCCACTTTTGTCTCCAGAAACGAGTAGCCGTGATGCAGAACAGTAATGAATTGCTGTTACTGCTACGCCACTTTGAGACAAATCATCCTCATTCTACGAATGACACCAAGACAAAAAGTCAGGATGCTGTAAGGCTGGCTGATAGCTATTTAAATTCTAATAATGACATAATTACCAGAAGCTAATTTAAATGATTTTAACCATGTAGGAAAGTTTATTATGATCACACAAAAGGCCAAAAGAAATTTTAACATGTTAAAATCCTTGATGTTGAAAAGGTCATCTATAGTGATTTAAGAATTTCAGTCAATAAATAATAATGAGTTCTTCTTGCCATTTAGGTTCTGAATATAATTTTCTGGTTATGTTTATCCATTCTTTAAAATTCAAATGTAGTGTCGGACCCTTTATTTCTCGTGTAAGTGTGATTAATCTCCCCAGCTATTCAGGATGTGGGGCTGGGGCAGATAAGTGTTAACCAGTTGCTAGAATCACTAATCTCAAACTCAGCAGCTCAACCCTCCTCCACACCCCAACCCTGGAGAAGCATATTTTCTGCTTATTTAGAAATTACAAGGTTAGCTGACATCATTATAATTTATAAACAACACGATTAGATTTTTTGTGTGGTTATTAGCTTAGCATTCTGCATTCCACAAGGAATCAAGGCTAAACAATATCCAGCAATGCTCTAGCATTAATGTTCACTAAATTTGTAACTTAATGCAGTAAACCTCGAAACATATCAATACCTGTTGTGTTAATGATAGAAGTGGGATTAAGAGAGGGCATGTAACATCCCAAAAATTGATCGTTCCATCAGTATGCCCTGTGATATACAAGTTTCTAATCTTTGCAAATCCAGTAAAGTGAGGTGAACTGGTGTTCTTTGCTTCAGAAGGAAGAATTGATGGAAAATTTTTCGCAACTGACATGTAGTCCTGCATAATGGTTACAATACATTATATAGCAATGAAAAAGAAAGAACCACATCTAGAACTAAATAGAGGTATTATTACCTCTTCATAATCTATATTGTTGGTTTGATTTGTGATAAATTGAGCAGCAGTAGTGGTTGAAGCAGATATTGGAAGCTTTATCATCAATTCGTTTGGCAGTGATGCTGATGATTTTGATTGAGATTGCACCAAACACTTCTCAATAGAATGATCGTCATAGGCATACATAAGACCAGATTTTCCAAGCAAAATAAGAAACTTCTGCTTATGTTTGCTTTGTTCATTTGAGCAAGAGATAATTTCTATATCAAGACATGGTTCAGGCAGCTGAAGCCCCACTTTAATTGTCCGAGATTCAGTGTCTTCATTCAACAAGACCACCTGCAACACCAAAGTTCAATTCCAATATACTTTACAGTTTGATCTTGTCAACCCGATTAATTCAAAAGCACAACCATCAACATGAACGTAAATTTTGATAAAATTAGATAATATTGATCCAAATACCTGAACCAAGTTTGGGGATGCGGCATCAGAGGCGCCAGTAACATATAACCGATTAGCTTTCCCATCTGAATAAACCCACTTTAATGATGCAATAGGAATTTTTTCCAATCTGTACACTAGATTGATCTTAGAAGTTTGAACAATTTGGGTATTGCTGGTGTCTCTACTCACCGAAGACCCATTGCCTATGTCAGAATTTGAAGGGATGCTATAAATTAATATATCCCCAGTGTCGTACCCAACAGCAACTTTACTGCCAAAGGGGCATACCCAGCATGCAGAAGTTACTCTCTTAGTTTCCTGAGAGGACATAAGAGCCATGGCTCCACCACCACCCATTGTAAAAACAGCTTTGCTTTCTTGGATTGCCCACAGCGTGATCAATCCATCAGCAAATATAATCAGAATCCTTCAGTTGGAACAGAAAAGATGCAAGAAGTGATGAGAGTCTGATAATAAACACGTCATGTGGTAGAAAGAAGAGCATAACATAGATGCACTACCTCCTGCTTTCTGCTGTTGGTTGAGGCAATATATACTTTACAGCATGATCAACTGGATTCTTATCGGGATATGCTGAAAGGAATAAGTTTTTGCATAGATGTACGCATTAATCACCCTTGAAACACATACAGACGTTCACATTGAAAGAAAGAGGGAATCAAAAGTATTATCAGAGCAAAATAAACAAGATGGGAACCTATGTATCCTTGCTAATAAGTTGCAAAAATGTACTATGTAAGACTTCACCAACTTAAATAGCTTTAACATATTTCTTTCAAACTTTTGCCATTAACAAAGAGAGATAAGTCATGCACGAGAAGAGATACACTAATCAAATCAGCTACTAATAAAGTTGAGGACTCTCCTAGAGTAAGCATCTATGAAAGATTCTTATCTCTTTAGAGTCTGAACATAGCACCATCAGCATGAGACTAAAAAACAAAGGGGAAGTGGACAGGTTTGCAGGTGGAATTTGAAAGTAGACAGCAGCCATACAAGAATCCATATCATATTTAACCTCCCAAAAAAACTCAAGACATTAGATTGACAATAGATTGTAAATCATAATCAATCATAATTCGGACATTCTATGACTAAATCACTAAATTATAGCACAGAATAACAGCTCCATCTTCAGCAAATATTACCAAGGTCAATAGCATTAGAGAATACAGTAAAAAAAAAAATTAAAAAAATAAATTAAAAAAAAAAAAGTAAAAAAAAAAAAAAAAAGAAAAAGAAAAAAAGAAAGAAAAAAGAAGCAATAACTCACCATGTGAAGCTGAATAAGGGATCCAATACTTCATTTTTTCTATCTGGCCCAATTCATTATCAAGCTTCCACACTGTGACATTACCAGCACGATCTCCTATAAATCTGCCATTGCAAAGAAATATATTTTACCAATGTTGTCTTAGTTCAGCAATTTTGAACTAGGAGTTTGGTTACATCTTGTTCCAAGATAAGAGAATTCATATAATTTCCATACAAATACAATAATGAGGTACTTACAAGAAGGAACTCAGCTGCATTACTGACATAGATGTGATCTCCTCATCGAAATTATGTACATGAGACAAAATCTTCTTATCTATGTCCCAAACCTAGTTATGAGTCATGCCAAACAGTAAAATATAAGTGTAAAGATAATTAGGGAAAAAAAAAATTGTTAAGAAATAAAAGGATACAATTCAGCTACCTCGATTTGATCGTTGGATGTTACATTCAAAAGAATACCTTGGTTGTGAATGAACTACAAATTTAAACACCTTAAGTTAGCTACTTAGCTACAGTTCAGTGCCAAGATTAGTAAATGATATCACAGCAAAGTGGTGCAAAAATGAGGGGTTTTGGTAGCAGAGTTAAAAGAACCTGCAAAAATTTGCTGGGCTGCACATCATAGAACTCCAACAGGGTTTGAGTATTATCTTTTCCCAACAATTTAATCTGCCCATTCCTATAGGAAAGAAACAAGACCGTTAAAATCATAGAAGAAAACCAAGTCTATATTATAATTGAAGTAATCTTTACATGAATTGTTGATCTACAGTGACAGAACATCTTGTAAATTAGTAATAAGTTAGGCTCAAGATTTCATTTGGTAATTGATAACCAAGAGAGATTCATCACAGCATCTTGTAGCACAGGTATACTGATTCGTAATGATGCAAAGCAGTCTTCTTACAGTATTAAAAACTGGGTTTATTAACTCTAGAAAAGTCCATTTATATGAATCAGACTACAGTTGATTTCAGTACTACAGATACGATTTTGCAAAACCACATAGAAACACTTGCATTTAGGAAAATAAAGGGAGCAGCAGCAAGGGACAAACTTTGTTGATACTGCAAGTATCTTTTGTATTGGATCATATGCAAACATAGCAGCTGAAGGTGGTAATCCATAATGGAAAGCTAGACGAGGATCAACATCTTCTGGTTTCAGACCATCTGAGTTCTCCCCAGGCTGCATCAGAATTCAAGCATTGTCAGTGTTGAAGTACCCAAAATTTGCAAATGCTTTCAAATCAAACATACAACGACATATACACAGAAATAATCTTTGATGCCCGGAATTGTAATGAAAGTCATGTTTCCGATTTTCAAAACATGGAAATAATAATAAATCAGAGCTTAAAATGCCTCTTTGTTAACAATTTTTAATGAAAATAAACAGGGCAATGTTAGACTCTTAAGCAACATCATTGGTTTATTGCTTTAGTGGATTTACGCGTTTCTAAAAACCCATCATTCACATTATCAGGTTACAGCAACAATTATCTGCAACATTACAAAACCAATTGTGGAGTAAGGCTTGTGACACTGTCACTACTAACTAAGCAACTCTTACCTTAGAATCTTCTGAAAATAAAAATATCAAAAATGCTAATCGTAAACTAAAAAAAATATCTGAATCACCAAATTATCAACAACTTAAACAGTTGAACAATAATTAAAACCACAAGATATTTTCCTCAATCCAAATATCAAAAGGTAATCGTTACTTGTAAAAATTAATCAACACCATTACAATTTTACAAACGATTGGATTTCATTTTTAAACCCCAGGAAAAGCCTGTCCTCACTATCAACTAAATGTAATTTATAACGTAATTTATTTAAACTAGTAATTTAAATAATGCAACTAATAACACGACAACTAAATGTCCGTAATTTATAACGTAATTTAAACTAGTAACACGACAACTAAATGTCTAAATCTGATGGAAAAACAATGCAACTGACGATCATCGTCCAACTTATTTAAAAAGCAACGATTCAAGTTGATGCAAAAAGCAAAAATCACGAACTGATTAACTGAGTTTAAATTTGAATGTAAATGAAACCAAATCAAATCATATCAACTAATTACTTTGGATGATCAAATAAATTGCGAAGTACAGTAACATATAACCAATATAACATATAAATAGTTCAATCAACTTTTCTTTTCAAAAAATAAAAAATTACAGTAAATGGCTGTACAAACCTTCTTGGTTGCCTTTTCTACAAGCTTTTTAACAAACATTTTGATTTTGAGAATTAATTCAACTCCAAAAAAAAAAAAAAAAAACCAGGAAATTAGATAGAAAGAAACAAATTTTTTTAGAGAGAGAAATAGTTTTTCTAGAGAGAAACAATTGATTGATTAACGTCAGTTACATGTTTAAACTATAACAACAAGAAACTTGACTGTTCAGGGGAAAAACTGACATTCAATGGACCATTATTTTTTATTTATTTCTTCTTTAGTATTGGGATATGGTCGGTGGTTTTTTAAATATTTGTATTTTTTTTAATTGTCTTGGATCAAGTAATAATGTAGTATTTCGTTAAAAAAGATTTGGTTGATTGACCCTTAATGATGATAAACGTAAGTAAAGTGGGTGTAATTGATTTGATTCAGTCGAAGTCATTAGGACAAGGATTTGGAAGACTTTGAGCATATCATGCCATGTGTTGTGGTTTAGGAGTTTGACCACCTTAAACTTATGGAGGATGTTCGTTTTTGGCAAAATATAATAGTGGAAGTAGCTATTAGTTGTGGTAGTAATTGAGTATTTATCTAAAAGCTACTTAAAAATCAGTGTTGAACGTGTTCTATATCTCTTCTCTAATTCTCTGTAATACACTAATACTAGTCGTTAGTGCTTGTTTGGTTGATACTACGTACAATACATGCGATATGGAAATTTTGTGGAAGTGAAATTGTGGAAAAATGACAATTTTTTGTTGTTTAGGAAAAATGGCAAGTTGATTACGAAGTATTTCACAATTGACAAAATTATATGGAATACTTCCTATGAAGTATTTTTTTTAATAAGCTAACATATTTTTTTCCGTTTTACAACGCACTATTTCAATGATTAATATATTTTTTTTTTTATATTTTTTACCATTATATAATAAAAGATAATTAGGTATAAATTCTGTTTTGAGAAGCGTAATCATCCCCCATATCGTCACATTAAAGAAACGAGGGTAAATTTTGGAACCAAAACAGAAATAACAAATCACAAAAGTATAAAAATTCAAGGTTCCATAATGAAAAAATCAAAGAAGATATTAAGGCCTTATCCACTTCACCTTAAAAAATATTATTTAGTAAAAAATAATTTCAATTCAGCAAAAAATAATTACAGTTAAGTAAAAATAATTTAAGTTCATCATAAATAATTTAAGTTCAGTAAAAATAGTTTAACTTCAGCAAAAAATAAAGTTAACTAAACCAGGCCTAAATCTCTTTTATATAAGGGATGGGTAGATTATATATATTAATATATATAGTGTCAACTTAATTTTAAAACACAATAATTACTCACGTCATGTCACAATATTAACATTAAAAATAATACCAACCATTTATAGAAAGTCTATTAATTTGTAGAAAGTCTATTAATTTATTGATTGGGTAATTAATAGACATAATTAAGTGTAAAAATCATGGTTATATATGGAAGCAAAAATAATTGACAATCTACGTTTTGATCTGATACAAATTCTTCGCAAATAACTTTAAAAAACATTAGTCAAAGTAAGTCAAGTGAATAATGCAAGAGTTTTCAATAAGGCACTAAAAAACGGAGGAATACCAAAGTAGTGAATCGTTATACGTCACCCACGTTTTACTAGGTAACGCTCGCATTTTGATATGGATGGACGAAGTTACCCTCACGTGCCTTTCACCCCCGTAACTCACTCTTACATTCTCTCCTTTCAACAAACCACCATCGACCACCACCAGCCAAGGGCACGGTCATTGCCGATGAAGAAGAATAACAGAATACTTGAGGGAATAACAGAATGACCAAATGAACTAGAATAACAAAAAATTCGTTTTCCCTAAAAGCGAATACTCGAAATAACCTATTAAAACAACATTATGCAACATAAAACTCCCTTCAAGAAAGAGTATAATTGCATTATGGTAACGACACAACCTTAAACAAAAGACAATGTGCAACATTGATAAGATTGAATAACTTTAAACAACTAAGTATCACCAAGTTCGGCACCTTTCATAATTTAAGCATTATGGTGTACGACATCCCACAATTGATTAGCTTACAGCAAGCTAACAAATTGCAACGGGCGTACACCATACAAAAGCAAACTATACAAATCAAAGCAGCTCTTAACATAATTGAAGCAGCAACATCTAGTCAAGAAAAGTAAACGACTTCCCATCAAAGAATACGGGCAGTGAATCTTTTGATACACACAAGGATTTTCAAGACAAAATGCGACTCCAAGCCGGTTCTTCCACATTGCATTTTGAAGTGGGTTGCCTTCATCAACTTCCTGGTACAAATCAATTATCCTGCCAAAAGTTCCTGATCAAGAAAGACTAGGGTATTTAAAAGGGATACCCAACATTGAAGGAAACCTTGTAAATCCGAGCTGAAGGAATTCAAGAGCAATTGGCTTACTATCAATTTGAAGTACATCATTCAATTCCAGTTTTCAGCACTAAACATGAAAAACACTAGTGAATGCTAGAAAACTGATCCCTTAAGCAAGGTAGCGATACAACTTCCTGTCAACACTATCTCTTTCCAAGAATTCACGTTCTATGAGTGACTCAATACGCTTCTTAATCTCCACTGGGTTTGGCAGGAAACGAGATTGCAGCTGCTTTGTGACCTCAGCAATAATATTGTTATGATCTAGTACTTTCCTGGATTTCATAATTCTCACTATTGCAGCCTCAATCTGAGGCTTTCTATCCTCCTCCACCCTTTGTCTAGTTTCCTGTTTTTCAGGTTCTGATTCTTTCTGTGCAACTACTGTTCCTATCTTCACCTTGTAAAATTTGCTTGAGAACTTGTCATTGAACAAGAAATCATCGTTCTCACCAATATCCTTGCTCATGGGCTCTTTTCGAAGGACATTCTTTCCCTTGACACAAGCCAGTGATTGCAAACACCTCTTCAGCTCTGGGGCAGGAATCTCAGTCGCTTGTTCAATCTCCCGGTAGCTAAGTCTGTCAGCATTATTGAAAAGCATAAGTACACACATTTGGAAGGTTGAGACATTAAGCTCGTGCTTCTGACCCTTGCTGAAAGTTGCTTTTATATCAGCTGTACCCATGTTAGTTTGCCAGGATAATCTTCTGCCAGTATGTGTTCCAAGATAGTACGAGCGGAATTTTTCACAAAGTAACGACAGCTCCGCAGGAAGGTTGCAGGGAATACTTGGTTGAGTGGGCCAGGACCCAGTTGTTAAAACCTGGACAACCAGTGTAGGTCCATCCCCTAGCTCAGCACCATGATTGGCGTAAAAACCTTGTATTGTATCCTGAGAAGTTTTCATATCGGTGAACATACCCTCTAGCTTGGAAGTAAACTGATAACCACATTCTGACTTAAGCTTCACGATCAGGCTTCTCTCTGCATCATCAGACACAGTCTTTCCTGACAACAGTCTCTTAGCCAAGTGCTGTTTATAGTACTTCTCAAACACATCTTTCTCCTGCAGATATCTGAAAAGCATCATCACCTTATCTAGTACGACCTCCACATCCTCTTCACTAACACCCTTGAGACCTTTACGAAGCTTGTCATCCACAAACAGAGAGATAAACTCTGGAGAACGGGCATTCAAATTGATGAAGTACTCAAATGAGGAATTCAAGGCATTCTGGAAAGTCTTGTCATTGTTAAATGCAGAGCTTATGATTTTATCATATTTGTCTTTCTCATCTAAAAGACGCTGAACGAACTCTACAGGATCCTTCACCCTTTCGGGATCAGTAACAAGCTGCTTACCAACCTCTCTGATGTGAGAAGTCATCACATCTCGAACAGTGCTGAGACCATTATCCACCCGACGGAATAGATTATACATTCTCCCCAAGTCTTCATATTTATCATCAAGAAGCATATTCACTAGGCCTGAATTATCCATGTGAACCAGCCTTGGCATGTGGTTAGCAATCATCTCCCTCTCCACTACCTTTGTTATCTTGGCTTCACTTCTGACGTCCAGATAATGTGAAACTCTCTCGATTTCTTCATTCAGACGTCTCTCGGCTTTTTTGAGGTAATCACCACAATCGCAGCACTCAATGAACTGCTGAGACTCAACACGATAAAAATTAGCAGAAACATCAAGAAATGGTTTCTCAAAATCCTCTTGATAAACGGATGCCCCTAGATCCATTAGCATCTTTATTACATTTCTCATCAGCCCCCTGTTAATAACCTCCCCGGTTCTCTCTTGCTGAATCCAATCAAGGAGAGTGTTTAAAAGCCTTGTCTGAATACTGCTGGCATGGATAACATTATCTCTCCACAAATTCAAGCCAAGATCATAAACTGGAGTTTTATGAGTGCTGGGAACAAAAGTTCTGTCCATGTACATCAGTATGTCTCGAATCATCTGCAACGCCTTATTATGTTCAGCCCATTTTCGATTCAGCTCTTCAAGAAAAGCGTCTCCCTGAGCAGATTCTATGGATTTTGATATATCTTTCAAATGTGAAGTCATTGTTGTCACAAGACCCGAATAAAGCTTCTCACCATATTTGTGCAGAACCATGTTGTAAGCATTTCTGTAAAAGTTAACCGAAATCAGGAGATGAACGGTGTACCACAGAAAATTCTATGAATTTTGAGGAACTCCAGATCAAGAAGCAGGCAGATAATTTGAAGAAAATTGGATACCAAATGCTGAAAATGAAACTAGATAGGTTTAGCCATAAAGCCATTTCAACAAGCTTGTGATAATCAGTTGGCATCTCTTAAGATTTGAAAACTCTTCATTCAACACTGGCAGGATTACAATATACAACAACACTCGAAGATGTAAAAACTGGCATAATTTGAACTTCCCCTGTAAACCACCACGGCTTTAAAATACAGTTATAGTTTTTGTAAGAAATGCCAACAAAATTTTTGTGATAGCAGTGCTTCTCAATAATTACAGTATCTAAAAAATGGTTGCAATTAAGGCAACGTGATCTAGTCAGAACATTAAATAAACAATGAATGTGCGACACAAATTGAATTACAAGAGTTCAATGGATATATAATTGCAGAATCTATGACAATCATGTCAAAAGCAACAAGAAAATTCAGTAGATCAACCAGGGTTCAACAAAAAATGTAAGAAAGATCCTTTCTGTAATATCCATACAGTAACATATTGGGAAAAAAAAAAAATTAATTCAAAAAAATATGGAAAACAAAAGAAGGTGAATGGGAGTTGTGCCAAACAAATTCATGATATCCAGAAAGAATTTACAAGAAAAGAATAACAAATGCAGAAAAAAAAATATTGGATTTTGTCATCATAAACTTAGTCTAACATATTAAGAGCAATGCCCAATGCAAAATTCCAACAACTTGTGAGACAACACAATATTTTATCATTGCTACTATACAGTGATATACATGGACCAAGAGAAATTTTATAAAGGTAACCATAAAAACAATCACAAGCTCATTTAGATAAATACTCCAATGTCAATAGTTATTGCAACTAAAATAATGAAACAAAGTAAAGCATTATTTCTCCCTCAATTCTTTTATGTCCCACTACTACTGTAAATACATAATTTAAGAAAATTGTGAAAAGGGTGAGAAGGTGTAAGATATAAATGGGAGTCCAGAGTGTGTAAAAAGGTGGGTTGGTGTAAATGAAGGTGATTAAACTAAGAGAGATAGTATCAAAAGGTGTAATTACTGTGATAGGAGGGATGAGATGGCAAAGGGGGTATGCCTAAAGTAAAATTAACCAAAGAATGGACAAAAATGAAAAGTGACTGGAAATATAGGAAAAAGCCTGGTTAAATGACTCGTTGATTCTCTGAGTACTATTCATAGAACTCCACGTCACAAGACATGGGATAAAGTGAAGAAAAAAAAAGTTGTAAGCTGCCATATAAATCATCCAATGTCAAGAAGTTACCAACGAAATCAACAACAAAAAAACAGAAGACAAAGGGAACAATTTTCAACATAGTATCATTCCAAAGACTTGAAATAGGGCGTCAACAAGGCCATCATTCGAAAAACAGGCATCAGCAGTTCAGCACTTATCTTGCACTTTTTATCTTGCATAAACCCTATTTTCTTCAAAAACAACCAATTACATCCTAATTTGCCTTCAGCACTTGTTACTAAAAAGTAGCTATCCATTGCCCATATAGTAAATTCCATCAATAAATTATTGCTAATATTACAACTTGAAGCATATATGTATGCAAAATCAAAAGTCAAACCCAACATCTTACGTTCCATTTGGTAGCATATCAACTGATGCTTATCCAATCAAAGGTGAGAAGCCTCCATATTTGCCTCCAACAAAATACACCTATTCCCTCCATTTCTTATTGTTTCCCCCAATATCAATTTAAGGCCATCCTTGAAAGATCACCCCATTTCTATTTATGTTCATGAGGGCTAAAGCTTTACTCTCACATAAATCACATTTGGCCCCACCATATGTCTCTCATTAACTCCACTCAACCAAAACTTACCTAGCCATAGCCCATAGAGTCAATCCCATCAACAAATTATCACTAATATTATAACTTGAAGCAAATATGTATGCAAAATCAAAAGTCAAACCAACATCTTACGTTCCATTTGGTAGCATATCAATTGATGCTTATCCAATCAAAGGTGAGAAGCCTCAATATTTGCCTCCAAAAAAATACACCCACTCCCTCCTTATAAAAATATCCATTTTAAAGTCATCCTTGAAGATTACCCAATATCTATTTATGTCCATAAGGGCTAAAGCTTTACTCTCACATAAATCACATTTGACCCCCACCATTTGTCTCTTACTAACTCCCCTCAACCAAAACTTAACAAAGTAAAAATAGGCGGGAATACATTTCAGCTGAGAGCGCACTCAATTCATGGTTTTGGCGTGATCAATTATATTCTCATTATTCGCCTGCCCAAATTACATTCCCTCCACCACCACCTGAATCATCCATCCTTATCCGTCCTTAGTTACTAAAACAAGGCTCAATCCAATTTCAATCACAAGCATCCATCCTGATATATTTCTTACAGCCATTCTCTTTTCTAAACGCTTACAACCATTCTTATTTCAAAACGCTTACAATCATTCTCATTTCGATACGCTATCAAGTTAGCCACTACCTCATCATTAAACTCTAAACAGTAAACAGCTAATCAAGATGCTATAATCAACATATAAAGCACAACAACATAATCAAAACAAGTAATAATTACAATTAAAAACCAAAATTAACAAAGAAGCAAACCTGTAAAGCTCCTCAAAGCTAAGGCCACTAGCATTCTCATTGTAAATCTCCTGAATAGCATGCTCCAATATTCTCCAAGTCTTATCAGCATATTTCGGATCAACCACCACCCTATGCTTAAACGCCTCTATCTGAAATGGCTTCCTCCTTTGATTACTCATTTTCTCTCTCCTCTATCTACCTTCAGAATTCAAACCCAGAAACGCAGAGCTAATCCACGAATCAAGGAGAAAGCGATCACCCACAAAAACCCAGAAATTCTTCTAAAAGGGGGGAAAACTACGACAAAATTAAATTAAAAAAATATTCGTTCGAAAAATTTGAAAGGGTGTTCTTAAGAAGATCTGGGCACGAAAAGTAATAGATTCGAAAGGAAAAGAGAGAGATTTGTGAAAAGAAGAAGAATCGAGGTGGGTGAAATTGGAACTAGGGTTTCTTCAAATTGGGGGTAAGAAGATAAAAATTAGGGCAGAAATTAAAGAAAAAAAAGAGAGAAATTATGATAATCTGGAAATTGGAGATGGAATTTGTTAGAGGTTTCCAGGAAAGGGGGGTTTTAAGAGGAGAGAGAAAATCAGGAGGACGGGAAAGAAGGAGAGAGATGAGGGCAAACAATGATTTTTGGATTATTTTTCTCTCTATGTAGTTTAGTTTCTGAAAATTGAAGAGGAAGAAGATGGATAGCTCCTCTCCTTTTTTTCTCTTTTTTTTTTTTTTTTTATCTGTAGTTACGGATAAAACTGACTTACATTCGATTATTTGAAAACCTAAATCGTACTCGTAATACACTTTTTAGCGATTGTGAAGTACGAAGTGTATTTTTCTTTTATGTTCTCCCTTTCCTTCCAAATAAATACTCTAATTTGAGTGGCACATATGTCAACATAAAACTTATATACCAATTAAATCGTTAGTTTTTTTTTAATAGTAAAGTTAATCTATTAATAAAAAATCATACGACATCTACAACAATAATCGAATTTGACAAATACACAATTTGAATCAAATAAAAATTTTCCTTCATAAAAACTACAATCGTCAAGCAAATCTTGCAATGTGGAACATCTCAATACAGCCTTATTAAAGAGACAATTTCAAATCTTGTAGTCGTGAAGATGATTTCCATTGGATTCATCTGACCGTATTCGAAAAATTAAAATCTTTTGCAACCACGCATAATTTTTCACCAACGAAACAATTTCACGGCAATCCATCAAATCTATTATCCTGAATTTTAACCTAAAGAAATTCCCCCTCAAAAAGAGAAGAAAAACATTGTCTTTCAAAGGAGATTGAAAAACCTTGTCTTTCAAAGGAGATCGAAAATACCTTGTCTTTCGAAGTTTTTTGTTTTTTTGTTAGTTATCAATGAATATAATTTTTTTTTTAAAAAAGATATCCAAAAATTATACGCTACATTGGTAATATCCTAACAAGTAGCACAAGACTATGTTTAATCTTATGCATAAAGCACATATTGAGGTTAAAGTGGTGTCTATAAATGTCAAACCGATGCATGTATTTTGAAACAACAGTGCATTTTCTATGTGGTTGGTCACAGCGTGTGGCCGACTGACATACACTAAAACACTGATCGGGGTAACCCTTAACTGACCGAGTAACCCCTGACCAATCGAGTAATCCCTGACTAACTATTGAGTAACCCTTAAATAAGTAACCCCTAACCGACCTAATAACTCCTGAATAAGTAACCCCGGCCACACGGTGTGACTAGCCGCATATGAAACTTTGTGTTGAAACAAGTAAGATAAATAATCAACATTGATTAAAGTAAAGTATATAAATAGTGTCGAAAGTCAAAATAGAATACAGTAAAAAAAAAAAGACGAAGAGTGTAATACTCAAAACCATACAAAAAATTTATACTAAGACAAAGTCTATGAAGAATAATTGTATTGTGTTGAGATTCATATTGTATAGAGATTTTGAGGCTGCGAAAAGCATGGGGCCAAAATCCATTCAGTAAAATCATGTATGTAGACATGCTCGACATCGTTGCCGACGAAGAAGATGATTAAAATTAAAAAGAGCTTTAAAAGATGTAGAGAAAGAACTAAGGAAAGTGAAGGAAAGTGGGAAACTGTGTAAGAGAGCCATGGAGCTAATGGAAGAAATGAGTGATGGTAAGGCCGTAAGGAAATTCGAAAAAGCATTGAAAGATGGCAAGCAATTGGGAACAACTTAGGCGCAAAAAGGTAATTTCATATCCTAGGGCAAAAGTGTCGGAAACGGTACATGTAGGAACATGCACTTCTCACTTTTATTTAGATAAATAAATTGATTATTCTTTTAAATTGACCATTCCTTCTTAAAAATGGGCACATGTTATAGGCTCACATGTCGTGTTAGCGTGCCACGCGCTCAAGCGAACTAAGAAATAGACTTGTTGTACTAACTCTTATCGAGCTTTGATAAATTGAGCTCAATCAAAGTTGGCTCATGTGTCGTACTGTGTTGGATCATGTCGCACATAGTATGACACATTGAGCTCAATCAACCAGATTTTATAGATTATTATAGAAATCCGATTAAAATTAAGTAAAATTAATACATCAACTTAAGTTAGCCAGGAACATTAATATTAAACTAGATGACCTTGTTTTAGGGGAAAAGAAGGACAAGTTATTTTTACGAGAAAATACAAGTTTATATTCATTATAAACAAAAAAAACGTTTATCGAGTGGTCTTTTTATAAATAAATCAAAAATTTTAATTAAATGTAGACTTCACTGATATTAATTATTTACATAAAAATTGTGCTAATTGAAATTTTATGTTGATTTATTTACATAATTACCAATTTACCACTAAATTGTTACGGAGTATCTCAATTAATTATTTTTTTAATTTTTTTTTGAAGTGTTTTGCTTCATATTTAAGCTACAAATGAAAAATCCATATTTTTCTCTACATTTAATCCTTACTTCTTCAAATTTCTGGACTTTCTGGAACATTTTATCACATCCAAGGTGAGCAAAAAAGAATCTTTATATTCATGGTTTAATTCATCGTGTTCCCTTTAAATTGGTTGATTTTTGTGTTTTCTTTTTGCTTGAAATGCAGTTTTTGGCTTAAAATATGGTGGAAAATGCATGTACTGAGCACCCATTATTTGGTGGGGCAATATCAATGACCTTTCCTGATAGATTCCAGGTTTAACATGCCAAATTTCCCAATTCTTGCTTTTTATATAAGTTATATTTGTGGGAAATTAACAATATTTTGGATTTTCTGTTTTCTGTGCAATTTTGGATTATATTTATAGGATTTGAGCAATGTACGGGAAGTTCCTGATCATCAGGTTGAATTTTAATTATTTTTTTTAAAATGTTTATTTAGGGGTTCTAACTTATTTGTAGTGATAGCCTGATAGGTTTTGTGGGTGTTTACAAATTAATGGAAGGGTTAATGTGGTTTTTGTTTCTGTGTGTATAGGAAGCGTTTGCTGACCCTAATCGAGACGAAAGTCTCATTGTTGAATTGTTAGAGTTGAAGGAAGAGGTTGCTGATGAAGGTGGTGCTGTTTGGTTCCTACAAGACCTTGCTAGGGAACAGGATGCTGAAGGCGGTATGGTGAGTTTGTCATGTTTCGTTTCGTTTAATATCTTTGATGTTGGGTGAATTTCAATTGCGTTGCTCTTATTTGATTAATTTTGACAGGGTGTTAAATTTGATAATTGACCTATTATGGAATTTGTTGTTTATAAATGTGAATTAGGATTAAGGGGTGAGAGAAAATTCCTCTGATAAAATATATCTATTCATGACAGATTTAGTGACTTTAGAAGCTATAATTGTATGATGAAGACCTAAATGATGCTAGATATATCACTTGGACTTCTGAACTAGGATATGCAAGGAATCCGATTATCTGAACGTGGCAACTTAGTTGTCCAGAATTCAAAGTGGTATATTGCATTGAAGATTATGGAAAACAGATTTAAAATATGACCTGTCTTTAACATTGAAGCCACTTGCAGATTGACGAAGTTGATCATTAACATCTTTTGTTCGGGTGAAACAGGTGTTTAAACTAGATATCATCATATCACCATCAGTTATCTACTTCCTGCCCTTAAAATCTGCTCTTGAAATATGCTGAGTCATGCAGATGAGTTGTTTATGACTCAAAGTCCTATGTGCATGTAGCATATGCTTATATGCGTGCTCTTGAGCAGTAGCCATGCGTCTATGCCCCTTGAAATACAGTCTTTGAATTGAATTGTTTTATCATTGAGCATATGGAATTCACACAAGTTGTAGTTCAATAGTGCCAAAGTTTTCAGTGGTTCTGGTACTATTCAAATCCGCTTGTTAATATTTCAAAATGCCATTAGATGGATTGTTCATGATCTGTATTTTTGGTTTATCATCATTTGATCTTTATTTTCCTATCTGGAAATTTTGTTTAATTTCCATTGCTAGGAAAACTACTAAAATATGTTGATGATTGATCTTGTTTCAAGTACAGATGATTGAGCAATCAGGAGTATTAGAGGTTCCAGGATTGTGCTATAGAAGTATACCTGCTGTCGTCACCAGTGCTGTTGGCCAAACGGTGTGCAATTAAGTTATTACTTTGTTCAAGTTTGCTTCCATTTTCAGTTTTAGAAATGATGTCTTCGTTTGTAGGACAATCTTCAGATATTAAGTAACACTGTATTATACATATGCTTAGTGACCTCATTTCAGTTTTGGTCTTTAGTACTTTTGTATGCTTAGTTTTACATGTTCTTTTTAGTGTCTAAAATATTGTTTGATTCTGTTGCTCTTATTGCTGCAGTTTCCTAGTTTTGATTTTAAATCCAAGAAATTTTGCATTGAATCATTTATATTGGATCTACAGTGTGCAAAGCAGCAGTCCTATTTATTAGATGTGTTACTCATGTGCAGTCTTTTCTGTTTAATTTATTATGATCTTTTTTTAGATGCTTAAGCTTCTAGAAAATAGACAACAAAAATTGTATGATGAGAAATTTGACTACCTTAGTCAAATATATCTATTTTTGGTGAATCAGCCTTTTACCCTAGAGCACCCCCAACTAATGCTCTTAAAATCTTGGTATGCTGTAAGGAATATGATATTTTATGAATATGATATTTTATGGAATATCTTTTAGCCTCCATGTTTTTGCATATTTTGTAAGTTATAATACTCATGCTATCAGCTTATTGTCATATTTACTCATGTATTAACTTTTCTAAACTAAACCAAATTACCAATCATAATGTGCTAACACTGGATCACCTGTCCACAAAGAGTTCTATTGCCTTTGTCTTAGTTCTTATGACTTAAGGTGCCAATGTAGCATGTAAAGTCAGATTTACTCTGTAGTCTGGCATGATATTGAAAAAACATAATCAGATTAGTTATTGAAAAAGTTTATCTAGGTCGTATTTTCCATGTTCACTCATAGGTTCTTTCTTTTTTTTTTTTTCAGTTACTGGCAAGTACCCTTCCTTTTGCTGCACACTTCCTGCAGATATTCTATATGTCATATGAACTGAACTTTTGAGCTTCATTGCGATTGCATAATCATATTCAGATGTTTCTAGGATTTAGGATCATGGGCTGCAATATTCAGATTCAAGGTGGTTTGATGATTGTTAATGTGAATCCCTTCTTGTATTGCTGAAAATGAATGACAGACAGGCTCTGTAATCTCTAAGATCTAGATTACTAAACTCAAGTTTTGTCATGATTTTGCAGGCCATTTCTAAGGGACGTCAAGGAAGAGAGGCACAGAATAAAGTAAGGGTAAGGGATTCTATTATTATAGTTTTATAGTTTATTTCTTTGTCCAATGTCAGCACAGATCTACAGTTCATAAATTATTGACTATTCGTTGTGTGGCCTATTCAGGTTTATTTGGCCAATCTGCGTCTTAAGGAAGTTGGCACAGATGTCTTGATCACTGCCTATGAGCCTGTTGTTATTAGGTAAGCTTGACAAACCTTCATTATATATATAGGAAGTATAATTCATTTATCTTCCTATTGTTCCACACACTCTGGGAGAAACACCCCAATCTCTTTTACTCTTTTATTTAGCTGCATCTGAGCTTATCTACCTTTTATCTAGCTGCATCTGAGCTTATCTACTTAACTAGGCAGACACCAACCTTTACTGAACAAAATATGCTTTCCAGTATATTCTGACACTTATCTATAAACCTCAACTGCCAGCCCGTCTCATATCCAAATCATCTAAGCAGATATCATTGTACTGTGCTGCATGATCATGTATTCTAATCGAAAGTTCTGTTATGTGCTTTCTTGTTGGATGGAACTTCATATATACTGGCTTCAAGGGAGAACCGTGATTTACAAGAATAGTATTTTGAAGGTACTAATTACAAATTATTTTGGGACGTAGTACACCCATGACTTGGAATCAAATCTCACCTCCTTCACTGCCCTCTACCAAAATTAAGACAATAGTATCTTAACTGGTTATCTGGGGGTCTTGTTGTAACTGACAAGAAATTTTAATTTTTCATATTTCAGTCCGTTTAGTGAGAGTGCTGGTACTGTTGGTGCTGGAGTAGTATCGCCTGCTGAACAATCTGGATGTATGCCAATGGCTGAGGTCTTCAAGCTTTCTGTTTCTAGCTTCAAAGTCAATGATTGGAGCCTCTTTAATGCTTGAAGATGTTATTTTTAGTAAATAGCACTGGTGCACTTTTTGTACGAAGTAGTTTGTAGATGTGAAATGATAATTTGTTTGATGTCATCAAATAGAATTTTGCTACCAGAAGGTTAATACTTGGAAATTGTCAATCATTTACCTCACATCTTGTATAATAAACTAACTGCCACAAAATAATACAGGGATTGTTTTGCTCACTTCTTGCTCGTACGATCTAAATATTGTAGCTGTGTGTATGTTGTTGAAACGGGAAAGTAATCTGTTATATGTGCTCATCCTGTCAAAACAGGGAAGTTCCTGTTTACTGGATAGCTGATTATTGTTATATATGCGGCAGCTGTTGCTGCTGAGAAATTGACCAGCTCATTGAACTTAGTTTGAGGACTATACAGTTATGAAAATGATCTTATATATTAGTGTTCAGATATCTGAGATGTTTGCTTTTGCCCTAGTTGCATTAATCAGAAATCAGCAAAGATATTTGCTTGAGCTTAGTACATTGTTTAGTTTTTTGAGGGACGTAATGATAACATGACTGCGAAATATAATTTATGTCAAAGATAGCAAATTCTCAAAGAAGGAACGAATCTAATAATTCACAAAAGACTACATAAAATCATTGCTTTGTTAGCTACTTCTTCCAAAATTTGAAACATAACTTGAAATCGTACAAAATTTGATTATATTTGAGAAGGTTGAACATCATCATTTCCTAACTCATCCTTCTACAACGTCAACTAAAGGGAAATAAGAAGGCTTATATAGGATTATTGTAGGAATAGGTCACATTTGCAACGATTTTCCTATATATAAATGCTAAAATAATACTTTCCCAAATGCTTGTTTTTTTAAAAAGAAAAAAAAAACTCTTTAGACATCGCTTATGTCTACTTTTTATAAATACTTAAACTCTCATTGAAGCATCCTGAGCTTTCCTCTTGTAAACCACCATATTCACCGTCATATTTCCGAGCTTTGTTCAATGAAAATACTACACTTAATGCAGCTTATATCAATTTTCACCAGTTAAAGTATAACTCTGACGCCATTCATGGAGGTGGACTTCAGTGTACCTCCATGGTAAGCCATTCTAGTCTTTTGGAAGACTCATCAAAGGGTTTAGCATAATATCATACAAACCTTAAGAGACAAAAGCTACTTTATTTAGAGCTAAGAGAGTTCATTTTATGATTCATACATAAACAAGAATTAAAAATAAAACATAATTATTTAACAATAGCATAGAGTGATTGTCAGAATACTACTGACACAAACAGCTTCAGACACACGCCTGCTATGTGCTATATCCACCTCTGGTTCTTAATAAGAGCAGGAAGGTACTCCTGCACAACAAAATCCACATGAAGCGCGATCAATATGGTTATCAACTTGTGGTCTATCATTCTTTTCACCTCAGCAACCCTCTCCTCAGACTTGTTCACAAAGTTGTCGTTCAAGAGACTCTTAGCAAATCCTCGTCATCCATATCTACAAAGGTACGAGACTTAATCACTTGAGCATTGAGAGGGTCCTCAGCAGACTCCAAGTGAACGTGTCTAATCCCCAACCACTTAATGTCAAGTTCAACACCAGAAAAAACACCACGACATCTCCTTCGGTATCCACGTTTCATAGAAGGAGAGAAGCTTAAGGGAAATGGGTTCATAGTCCACCAAGGCAAGAATTGGAACGCGCCACTCCCTCTTGAGCAGCCTGGGAAAGTAGCAGGTGCACTCATCTGGAGTGCCCTTGAGCAAGAAAAATTTGTGTCTAATATGGCAACTATTGGAAAAAAGGTTGACAAAAGTTTCAGCGGAATCAGTGAGCAAAATGAAGTGTGCATCAGATTTCATCTCTTTAAGCTGTTCCGGCTTCAGTGGCTGGGAATTAGGGCCGCACCAAGGAACACTATAATATATATTATAGAAAGCATAAGTGGCAGTTTCATTGCGTGAAAACATGGGTACGTCGATGAAATCAAAGTCTTTCTTAGGAATCAGAGCGGGGATACACAATAATGCCATCATTGGTTCGGTAGATATAACCTTGATCACAATCACCACCAGAATCAGAATCAGAATCAGAATCGAGATTGGGAGATATAGAAAGCTCGGCTAAAGCTGAGGCTGACATCCTGAATCTTGAAAAACCTGCTCCTGAAAGAAACACAGAACATCCAGTCAGTCGGCCTAGTACGTAGTCTTTTACAAACACAGAACATCCAGTCAGTCAGTCAGTCAGAAACTCTACTCCCATCCGTACTTGAATTAGAAGCCTATTTCTCTTTATTATCACGTGAGTAATAAATATTAAAAATAGGATTCTAATAAAGAGACGGAGGGAGTATCATACGACATACTCTTAATTGAAAAAAAGGCTATCGAACTAATACTCCAGTATTAACACAATGATTATTGTTTCCAACACCAATGAATTGGCTCAAATATACGAGGTCTAATTTCATACTTCAATCCTAACATTAAAAGGGTTGTGCAATAATACATTATTATCACATGATTTTAGGGATATGTGATTCAATTATCAAATTTCTAGAAACATAATCTATCGCTGGCTATCATCTTTGATAATCTTAATGAGTTCATGCAAGCATAGTTATCCAACCATATATACTTTGATCTTTTCTCCACACATTCCTAACAGATTACTAAAAGAAACAGCAACGAACTTACCTCAAATAATGGAGAACGTCAACTGCGATGTTGAATTTGAATGCGCTTCAATGGAGGAGGAGAGAGAAAGAGGAGGCAGGGCTATATAGTCCGGTTTTTTTTTTTAAGGTAAGAAATAACAATTTTTTTTTTTTTTTTTTTTTTTTTGTTGTGTTCCACCCGCTTCACCTTTTGAGCTAATTCGGATTCAGGGATCAATTATGGGCGGTTAGGTTCCAGTCCCCTCCCAATTGTTGTTGTGAGGGATCGATCACGGAGAAGAAATAACATTAGGAAGATATAGTCCGGTTATGTGCTTTCATTCTATGTTCGATGGAACTTCATGATTTCATATATACTGCTAAGCCTTGTATTAGCTTCCTTGAGAAGCGTTTTTTTTCTTTTTTCTTTTTAAAGTCTTATTCCGTATTCCTTTTTCTTCTAATCTATATCAAACAAAATACTACCTCCGTTTCATAAAATCTACAACAAACTTGGTTGCACATTCCCCAAGACAAAATACTACCTCCGTTTCATAAAATCTGCAACAAACTTGGTTGCACATTCCCCAAGACAAAATTTCTTAAGTAAAGATTAGTAAAAAAAAGGCCAAGTGATTAATTAGATGAGAGAGAAAATAAACACCACCAACACCCACCTTGTAACCACCATTAATATCTGAAACCCCACCACAACCATCCAAAACCCACCCAACCAACTCGCACCACCACCAATTGAAGCCCCATGTCACCAGCGATCACCAACGAACCCACCAAACCAACTCGCACGACCACCAGCGACCAGCCGACCACCTTACCACCTCCAACAAACCGAAACCCCAACTAACTCGCACGACCACCACCGACCATCCGACCACCAACAAACCCACCCAACTAGCTCACACGGCCACCAACGACCACGACCAGCCGACCACCAACAAACTAAAACAACCACCTTACCACCTCCAACAAACCGAAACCCCAACAAACCACCTTACCACCTCCAACAAACCGAAACCCCAACAAACCACCACTAATTTAGATATGAAACCCTAACTTACCACCACCAAGGAAACGAATCGACATCCCACCTCACCACCACAGAGATATGAAACCCCACCTTACAACAACCTAGGGGTAAGCGTACCTTGTAAAAATCTTAGGACACGGAACCGGAACCTGTTGCAACAGGTTCTTAAAATTCGGAACCGAAATCAGAACCTGTTCAAAATTGAGTTCGTGGATTTACAAAGGTTCAACATGTATGTGTTACTTTGTTCATGTTCATTTAACTTAAACAAGCTCAATTCATGTAGCCATGTAGGAGGTTCAGAAATGACCCGTTTATTAATCGAATCGAGTTCATACACAAGCTTTTCTTATAAATGAACTTTCTTATAACAATCTTTGAGCTTGTGAACTTTGTATATCTCAAGATTCAAAATAATAATCAATCCTAAAAATATAGTCTGCCACTTTAATCAATAGCTAATTAATACTAATAATTGTGGACAAGTCAATAATGCCTACTCCATATTAAACAAAATTTTCGAGTTCTTATAAAGAAGCATGCATGTTCACGAATATAACTTTAAACGCTTTTGAGAGGGGTGACACATGATACTATGAAATTTCTTTGCTTTGAGTTCAGAGACATTATAAAACAGAGATGTAAGTATGAAACAGTCACTCTATAAAAAGCAAAGACTGGCACAAAGAGATGTAAAAGAATAACTAGTATTTATGATAAATTACGACAACAATCAATTAATCTGTTCTCTTAAATCTGACACCGTAATTCGAAATAAAATCATTTAAATATGTGATAATGAAACTACAAAAGCAAAAATAAAACAAAGGGTGTAAATCTGCTAAGAAAAATTTAATCACAGGGCAATTTAAGTTCTACTTGAAATCTACATCTCATATCATATACGAAGTATATCATTAACAATCCCTGAAGTTCGTCTCAAGTAATTGTTCCACTGTGAGTGGGTGGGTAAAAGGGAAAAAATGGTTAGACCTTTCCATCAAGTTCTGTAGAATCGGTTCCACTCTTTTGCTGCTTAGGCAACGAAAGACTTCGACGTTCTTTACCACCAGGTTTTGAGGAGGCATTGCCATACCAGATCATCCCTGCTACAGCTATGATCATACCCACAACCACATGTAAATTCAGACCCTCTTTTCCAAAGAAGATGAAGCCAAGAATCAAGACAAGGATTGTCTTCATGTGGCCGAGAACTTGAAAAGATACAGCTGTGAATCTGCCGATGCAGATAAACTGGCTAAGGTTTGTACCAATAGCAATTGTGCATGAGAGAGTTATAAAGATCTGTGAAGACAAAGGAGCATATCATTAGCCAAATGAGAGAGTTATATTATGTAGAGTAATTAAACTAGCAACATGGCTTCTCATCATCTTTATTCAGGGAGACAATTGTGATTGTAAAATAACCAAATTGACAAGCTAGGTACAAATTAGTGGTGGCAAACATATTGATCGAAATACATCAGATTAAGGTCATAATCAGGTGATAAGTCATTTATTTCAGTTTTAGATCAGTTTGGGTCAAATGTCAATTGGTTTATTATAAATAAAAAATCAATATCAAGTACATTGGTTTCATAATTGGGTAATCATGTGCGGGTCAAACTATCAGGTCTAATACTAATGACATTCATAATAAAAAACTAGGCATGCTTTGGGCTTCAAATTTTCTTCAGTTGTTCAAAGGCAAGCAAGGTATGCCCAGAAGTGGAGAAGGATCCACTGTATCCCACACTCGAAAGCTGCAGGTTCAAGTCAAACACTCCAACAGTGGACATTGCATATAGGAAATCAAGGCACCGAGCAAGTTTCAGACCAATAAGGGAGACATGACTGAACTATAAGAGGATTATAATCCTTACCACAGATGGTAAAGTGTAGTTGAAAGCATCAATTCTCTTATTTGTTAACCAATAGTCAACGAATGGACCCAGTAAAAGCAGGGATCCAGCCTGTACTGGTGCAGTATGACCAAGCAGATTGAAAGAACTCAGCGAATACTTCTTTTGAAGATGATGTACATACTGCAACATAAGACAATAATAATCAGACAAAGCAAAACAGTTTATAAGGTCACAACCACTATGGTGCAGCAACCAGAAAAGGTAAGAGGGGGCACAAAGATTTTAAGCACACTTCAATAGGTATCAAACACCTAGTTCAGCTAGAATTGTTTCCTCTTATTGTTTTCCTCCTTTAATTGCCTCGGGATGGAAAGTAGGGAGAGGGCCCAATCTTAATTGCAACAAGTTAATATATTCAAAGTTACAGGATCCACTTCATTTCTACCAATATTATGTTACAACCTTACAAATATAAAGAATAAGCCGATGCATGAAAATCAAGAAGAGATGAACAAACCATGTAATATTTTCCCTCATTAGAAAACACTCACCTAACTTATTGTTTTTGTGGACAGACAAAAGATTAGTGTAGACTATCATACAAATCAAAAATCTTTAACAGAAAAATATCTACAATATAGGTTGAATTGTTGAAACCAACCAAAAAGGTTCCATTAAATGATTTTACACCACTCCAAGGTAGTAATCCTACACTTCTATTTTATCATAATCAGAGGCTAAGAAACCTACAAAGCTTTGCAACGATTCTAGTCACTTCTCCATTGTTCATCCAAAGATAAGTCCTAACATTTTTATCAACCAGACAAAATCCAATGTGCCTGCATTCTTAACTAATGTATTCCCACCCAATATTCAACATTCCAAATAGACTCCACATAACATAAGCCAAAATGAAAGCTAATTTTTTACTAAATTTTGTGAAACAAAATATATTTGTGATGTATAGTGCTTGAGAGGTTGAGACATCACCAAGTAGATGAGAAACATACAGCCAGCCAAATGCCAAACACTTGATTTCTGCCTAGCTTTGTTGACAAAAGGTTCAATTAATGGACGAAGGGGTGTTTTTGGATGATGTGCTCAAAGGATGGAAGAGCAACTCACGGATATGTACAAGATGAAAGCAAACTAGTAACGAATCAAAAATCAATAGCTCAGAGTCATAGCCCCTTCTTCCAAAGTGCAGATCATTTTTGAGAATTATAAGAGGTTCAAGAAAAACATTTCAATGCAAAAGACTAGTTATGAAGTACAAAATAGCATACTCGCCTTCAGAATGGGGAGGCTGCATCCTGGAAAAGGTCACAAGTATACCACTAACATCTCAAAGTGAACTGCCAAAGGCTTGAGGTGTTTGAAAATAAAATGCATATAAAACCATTTTCACATTATTTTCATGAAAAGACACCTTTTCATTGAATGAACAGCCTCCATTCAGGTTTCTACTTATTCCAGAAGTTCTTTTGGTTTTGTCTTTCAAAATCACATCTTAGAAAAAAAACAACAGATCTCACTTCTTCAATCATAACATTAAACAGGAAAATGATCCTACCATCTTGAATCTCTTCATCTTATCAGCCAAGCTGAGGTTACAAATAAGAATCATCCAGGCCACATAAACAAAATGAAAAGAGTTGGAGATTATGTTGGTGTCACCTTACGTAAAAGAAAAAATCAAAACAGACCACCGGCAGAACCACATATATTTCATCCTCATCAAAATTACACCAGGCTCCTAATCTATAACTGAATGTCCAGGTGATACTTCACCAGTTTAGAGTTTTCTGTACTCAAGTGTTGCAACATTGCAGGCATGTCAATATAAAAATTCAGTCTCAAAAAGATGGTTGTTACTGAAGATGACCAAACGATGAAAATTAAGGGAAATGCATTGCTTCAATGAGGAGAGACTGTGGCATGGCCTGTAAAGTCCAAAGAACTCAAACAATCAGATTTACGCACTTATCTATTCTTCTTTTTGGAGGTTTTAATGTGGGGAGGGTGCTGAATCTTGATGTCATAGCAGATCTGCAGATGAGTCAAGTAGAGGAAGGTGAAAGGAAAAGGCTGAATGTTATTCCAGAGGAAAAGAGCCGAGGAGAGGGGGGTGCACAATCCATATCTTTCAACAATCCTATTGAAACTCTTAAAACTGTCTCATTTCAGATGAAAACCTCCTCTCTTTAACTTATGGCAAAGAACACTTCAGTTCTTCGAGAAGAATAAAAGGCTGAAACCACTACACCAGGACGGTATTTAGTTTTTATGTTATTTTTATTTTGATTTGGAGCTGAAGTGATTCAATCAAGAAGAAGAAAGCATTCTAAAAATTATGATCAACTGGCATTGATAAACCAAAACAAAAGAAGATATGATGTATCATATGACAGGAGATCGGCATTGAAACTTATCCTCCATCCTTTCATCATTGAAATTTGTTATATAAATAAGAAGAAACGCTACATGCCTACATAAAATAGGGGGAAAGAATGGGACAGACAAGTATACGAAACTGATAAACAAACGGCATGCTAGATTCTTATTTAGAGCAAAATCTTCCAATCATACTCACTTTACTGAGAATTAACAACAGTAAAAGCTGAGAACCTAATTACTCTAGAGATCATTAATATGCTATGTAACTTCAGGTTAGAGGCCAAGGATAAGGATCAGAAGGGGAAAAAAAAAAGAAAAGAAGAAACATAAAACCAAAGCCTTAGTCCCAATAAGAATGGAGTGAGCTTCAAGAACTACGAATTCATCTAGTGGTCATCCACACACATCCTCTTCCTTCATGTGCTCTATATAGTGCTACATGCTCTTGCAAACCCACTTCATTTATGTCATACTTAACTCTCTCTCTATCCAAGTCATCTTTGGCCCATTTTTGAAATCTCTATTATGCATCCTTCCACTTCCTTACCAGATGCAAAGATGTGTGATTATGTGCATACATGAACATATGTGCAATCTTTAAATTGTAAGCTTTCAAGAGAGGTTTATACTTAATAGGATTAATAAAGGGACTAGACAATCTAAAGATAATATAGATTTAAAAAAAGAAAAGGAAATTTAATTAATTTATCATGAAATTTTAAAAGTATGTACTGAATTGTTTTTATAAAAGTATATTCTTCTACAAAAAAAAAAAAAAAAAAAAAAAAAAAAAGGTAGAAATTGCCCCCTCTCCCAACTTTTAACATTCCACCTATTTTTTCCCTAATCAAAAATTAAAATGCATCAAATTCAGGATACATGTAATCATGTACTTCCTCTATTCTTTTTTAATCGCAGCGTCTGAATTTTACACTAGTAACACACATTTTTATCATCTTTTGTGATTTATATGTTGGAAAAAATATAGTCATGTAGGATCTTCTTAGATTTGTCTTGAAATAGACGAAGTGCTTTCAAAATATCATCTTTTTATATTTTGTACTAAAATATAATTTAAGATACAAATGTTATTAATGTAACGTTGCGATTACAATAGAATGGAGGAATCATTAACTTCTTGAACATTATAAGTCATCATAATTTAGTGGGACCTCAATCTTGCGCTTTTGACAGCAAGAGCACACATAAAACCCTATCCACCAATTCCTTTTCCTTCCTTTACCACTTTATGTACAACCATAATCATAGAGAGAGTGCTAGGGCTAGGGAGGACTAAGGTGGGAGGAAAGAGATCCCAAACTTCATCAAAAACCCTTTAACACAAAAATAAAACCCACACACAATTACGCAAATAAAAATAGGCCCATCTCGAATATACAGACACCAAAGTCAATGTTCAAGTCAAAAGTTAAACATCCATTATTAATAGGTGGGGTAAAAAAAACCAAGATCATAGGTTGTATCCCTCAATTCTAGTTGCTTACCATTCAGAGAGTAATCCCTCTTAGACTAAAATCCATAAGATAATCTTGAATTTAACAACCATAGTAAGGGGGTATGGTGGTATGAATGCACCTCTCATCATTAATGCTCCTCTTTACTTTGATTCTGTTGCCCTAATTAAAGTCAATTTCCCCTTAAACCGTCATTTTGGCTGACTAGTAGTTCTCTATTTACCTCCTAAAACTTTTCCTGTTTTCCATACCAATCAAACATCACTTATGTTCATCTAAAAAGCAAAAGAATTTCATATCTAGCTACCTATGAAAATGAAATTTTCAACATTTTACAAAGTATGGGAACTAAAGAAAAGATTCTCACAAGCATAGATAGCAATGCCGGTCAATATATTTTGTTTTTGTATTGCATGTCATAAAACATTAAGGGATTAGTGTATTCTAATGGATCAAAAAAAAATTGTACAAAAGTCCAATATTAAAGCATGACAAGGCATCAACAGACAGGCGTTGAATAAAAAAAATAGGCCTTATGATCCAACTCAGGGATTTTCAACCAAGCATCCAGTACGTATAACCACTATAAATATGTAAATTGCACAGAAGATGGGCACCAAATGAGCTAGTTTAAACAGAGTGCCACCTACTGAGATTTCTGATTACATTTCATTCTAACACTAAGAGGCTTTCTTCATCATTCTTGTTCTACCTAAATCCCTCTGATGTACACAAAAATGTCTAAATTCTAAGATAAGCAATCATTTTCTAATTTCCGCATACAGGAATGCTGAAAAGGCCGCCTAAGACATAATATCAATTAGATGCAACACACACAATAAAACAAGTACAAGAATTACAGTGGTAATAAAGTGAATATCTAACAAATCCCCTTTTCCTTCATATAATCTTTAAAGAAGAGCTAACTGGAAAATACACAAGAACCCAAAAACTTACATATTGCTGCAGAGAAGTGCTCCAAACTGCAACCAAAGCAGCAATAAAACCTTTGGTATTTACACTGACATCAGTAACTGTGCACACACCAACACCTACAAGAACAAGTCCTATGCTGAGCTTCGTATCTCTGGAGTATCGAACTTTATCGAGCACAATCTCCAACAAGCAGGATACAGGAATCATACTCAATTTAGCAATCTGCAAAAAAGGTACAAGTTCCTTCTTAGAAATGGAATAACAGCTACAGAAACTGATAACAACAGCTTTAAAAGCAAGACAAAACTAAGAGCAACAAAAATTCACCTGATAAAATCCTACTGAGTTCCACATAAGACTAACATTCATGCCCACAATGGAAAAGTTAGCAAATAAAACAAATCTCAGCAGATCTGGCCGTGGCAAATGAGAGGGTTGAATATATCCAAGCCATCTGAGAACAAGTGTCATTATAGTTGTGGCAGTAAAGTGCAATCCCATCAATGTAGTAGCTGCAACATTAAATGGAAATTTTAATCTTTCAGACTAATGATTGAATCTCCAAAATTAAAAAGAAATTTAGCAAGCATGTCATCTGAAGTATGTGGAAGATCAAACTTATCTAAAACCTGAAAAATACATTGGAACACAAAATGAAGTTGCCAGGCGCTAGCTAATTAATGCCATACTATTAAGGTCTAAATTCATGCTTTTAATTTCTGTTCCCAACTTCTCTGCCTGTTCCATCACCAACCTTCTAAAGGTAAAGTGAAGGGAGCATGGATAATTCATTACTTTATAGGGCCAATAGGGGATATCTAAAGTAATTATTCTTGAACATAAATTTGTATAGATAATGTCAGTGTTTAACATGGATACAGTGTCAAATGATGACTGCCCGGCAAATCAGTAAAACATTGTGCAACAAAGTGGATTTTAAACCTCATCTGTAAAAAATTACGATTTTGTCTCCAAGAACTGTACTTATAAATTAATAATACAAGTAATGAGTAATACTGTAGTGCATAATATTAAGCTTAAGAATAGTTACCAAAACTAAACCCATATGTGGCCATCAGAGCTTTATTGACAATAATAATTCCCACTGATGTGACAACATTGAACATCCAAGCAGATGCATCAACAGCTGCTTTCTTCTCTGCCTTGGAACTTGGAGCCATTTCTTCTTAATTCTTGAACAAAACAAAATGCTCAGTCTTTGACTTTAGTTATATGATACACACCATTTCTAGTACAGAAGCAAGTCCTTATGCTTTACCACAACATCTCTGCAAAGAGCAAAATACATATTAAAATTGGAAAGTGGCATATAATATACTACCAATAGTAGCATCACCAAACTATTCTTTCTACAATACCAAAAGGCTTAACTACTAGTATACTAGTCTTACTATAAGCGTTAGTACTGCTCGTTTACTAGATAGTCCCTTCTTTTTTGAATGTGTGATAATGTATGAGCTTTCATAATCCTCTCTATGACTATCAGATATGGGTAGCCAAAGGTAGGGTTGCAAGGATCTCAGACTCACCACAAGTGGAATCCAAAGTGGGGATTGTTGACATTGACAGTCAACAGAGAAGAACAAATTTAAAGAACTTAAAGGAATAGACAGTGTTAGACCTTCTCACACTAATTACCTTCTCACAATAATTTGTTGGAGACATCAAAAGTTACCCCAATAGAAAAATATAATATAGGTCGCCCTTAGTTATAGAAAAGATGATCTCAGTCTCATACTGTGGAACTGTGCCACACAAAAATTCATCAGCAAAAAGTCTACTCCTGGTGCATTAAATGAATGCTACATAACTGCATAAAGATATGCATCATTATCTGGAAATTTAATACAGTTCCCTAGTTTCTAGTGTCAAAGAAATCCCTTAAAGTAATGATCGCGATAACAAGAGACACAGAAAAGCTGAGGATAACAACTGTAAAACCTTGACCCTCTTCAAATGCCTCTACAGAAATAGATACAACAAAGTGGTGATTTAACAACTCAACATAAAGACAAAATGCCGAATAAAGAAAAAAAAGGGTAAAATTTAAATAGTATATTTCCGAAATTTATATCATTAAAGTGAATCCAACAACATTTTAAGAAAAATTCACTGGTAAATTAGTTCATTGTTCAAGACTAAATTGTTATTTTTGTCTCTAAGCAACTACAAACAGCCAACCAATACAGAAGTCAGGATCCATGTTCAACAGCGATATGTGTATAAAGTAGATATTCAATATTTAAAAAGGAAAAAAATGAAGAACAACAAACGAACAACTAAGGGCTTGTTTGACATTGTTTTTTGTTTTCAGTTTTCGGTTTTTTAGAAAACAAAAAACCAAAAACAGGAAACAAGAAAAAGGTATTTCCACTTTTCTGTTAGTTTTCAAAATTATCATGAGTTTAATAAATTTGACTAATTTTTTATTCATTATATGACACATATCATATGATTTTGAAAACCAAAAAACCACAATGATGCCAAACGAACCCTAGTCTAGTGATTATATAGCACACTAAAAGTCTTATTTATGTAATTTAATACAGTTTTAACTTGTACCAACATAATTATCATGTGACAACAAACGGTCTATGTTACGAAGTTACCAGTAAGGTGCATCACAACATAGATTGCGTAAAATGAAGATCTAAGACATTTCCATGTCGACAGGTTCTCTAAGACCAACTTAGGACAATATAACTCTCTCATCAACCGTCATTCCAACTCAAGCCCAAAGTAAAATTCCCAAAGCCAGTTAAACTCTAGCTCTCCACCTCCCACTAACAGACCTTGAAGAGGCCATGGTTGAAAGACAAATGATCAAGTTCTCCTAAGTCCTAACTAGATTTGACAAGATGTATAAAGTGCTCAATAGGTGTTCAGCAACGATTTTCCTTTAGGCCCACGGCTAACACCTGTTTCCCCTTTATTGGTGTGACACGAAAGCAAAACATACATTGAAGTTTCTTGTGACACAAATCTAGACACTTGAGTTTCTTTATAGCCCATTGAACAAAACCATACTTTGGAAGTTCGGATCCAGATTACATATAACCCAATCGAACTACTCCCTACACAACAAGAAATACAAAAATCAAATCTTCATCCATCACTCAAGGATCACCACAAAATTATCATCCCAATACTCCTCGAGTAATGTAAACATCAAAATCAACCATAATTATGCCGGGTTGCATCATATAACTCGAAACTTCGTAAGCCTATCTGAAAATCACTCAATCTACTGAACCTTGATCTTCCAATAGAGTAAGACAAATATCCATTAAACAAAATCAAAGTTTCCAGATTTTTGCTCCACAAATCCCCAATAACAATTCTCAAACTTACTTCAGTAAATCACCAGAAACTTTCCCAGATTAAGTAAATCACCAATCAGAAAGTCCAAAAATAAACCACTCATTTGCACATAATTAACACAAATGCACAATCCACATCAAACAAGCTTAAATCTTTGACATATTTGCACTACAAATCACTGATACAACTAAAATTACAACAATAATTCAAAAAAAAAAAACCCAGAATAAGTAAATCATCAATTCACAAAGCCCAAATTAAAATTCATGATTGCACAATATAATAATTATACCATATAGTACAACCCAGAAACCAAAAGGGATTGTAAGCAAAAACAAACCTTAAAAATTGTGAAGTGCAAACTGCAATACGAGTAGTAATTAAGAGTGAACTCTGTAGATCTGTGACAAAGGAATGAAATCAATCAAGGGAAATGCCGGAAATAATAAATGAATTGATTGAATCAAGGATTTGATTGATCGATCTCGATTTTGTGAAATTAATAATCTCTGGAAATTCTGTGTGTAAAATCACAGTTTCACAGAGAGCAATGGAGTAAAGAAGGAAAGAGGAGAGAGAAAGTGTAAATAAAGAGTAAAAGAGCGAATGATATTTTGCACGAAGTCGACAGTTAGTCTTCTTTTCTTCGCTGGATGGAGGCTTTGGTTGGTTGTAGGCTTTGGTTGGTTGTACCACTTTTTTTTTTTTTTAGTTCGGTGAATTGAATCTAAATCCTACCTTTCACTCATTTTCTCAAAATAATTCTATCTTTACGTATTCTGAAAATAATCCCACTTTTAGATATATTTTCTTTTTTCTTTAATCCCTCTTCTCCCACCTCACCCCCTTCATCCATGTCAAACATCATGACCACCACCCATCTATCACCGCCACCACATCATCACCCTAACTACTGACTTTTTTGTTGCAGGTGGGGGTTCGGGAAAGGGGAATTTTGTTTTTTGTTAGGATGTGGTAGTGGTGAATTGGGTGGGAGGGAATTAAGGGGGGCAGCTGGCCGGCTGGCTACGCTGGCGGATGGCTAGGTCCGGCTGGTCCGCAGCGGCTGATCTGGCAAGGGAGGGGGGCTCCGGTAGGGAAGGAAGAAGAAGGTTTATTATAAAAATATCCAATTAGAAGACAACACGTGGTAAAAATACCTTCTACTAATTTCACTAACAAGTAAAAGGCTCATTTTGAGAATATGGGGTATAAAGGTGGGATTATCTCCGCAATACGTAAAGGTGGGAATGTATTGAAAAGATGAGCCACAGGTATGATTATTAGTTTCAATTTTTCCTTAGTCAAACTAATAACTTTGCCATTAATATATTTAATGAGATATTAGTAAAACTATAGAATAAAAAAATTAAGGGAAATTCACTTTAGTAAACTCGAACTTTTTAATTTTCTCAGTGGTAAACGTTAAAAAAACTTATTATCAATGGTAGACCATAACTATCTTTAACAATTCATTGGTAACATTAATGATATAATTAATTGATTCCTTAACCATGGTTAGCCTTTAAAATTAACAAAAAAAAAACGAAATGACTAAGAAGCCCCTAATTACTACCCTCAACCTATTGTGTCTAATTAGAAGGTACAATAAACCAACTCCCAACACCGATGCTGCTGCGTGCACCACCTCGCCACCTCCATCACGCATCTCCAACAACCAACTGCTGCTCTTCTCGAACCCCCACAACAACCTGCAAACACAAGCACCCGTAAACAGAGCACCTCACGCCTAGCCACAAGCATCCCTCTCCGCACAACATCTTTGCCGCATTGTTGCTGCGCGCGCAACGAAACACCTCACCTGCAGCTCGCACCTAGAAATCGAGGCAGGAACTTCTTAATTTTCGAGACCCATCTCAATTTCACTACATTATATTAAACCTATTCAAACAAATTTGCAAGAAAAGAGGTTGATTTGTAGAGCTTTGTGTGCGCGGAATAAGGCAGATTCGTCGCATTTGGCGTTTAGGGTGGCAGGGAACAGGAGAAGGGAGCGTTTTTGGGGAAGGGGAGGCCGGAGGGGTAGGATATTGGCGGGGGAGTGAGGAGGAGAGATGGGAATCGGAGGTGAAGGAGTCAGGGAGGGTTGGTGGTCGCCGGAAGGGAGGGAGGGGTATGGGATCGCCGGTGGAGATGGGGAGCTTAGCGCCGGTGGCTGGGGAGGGGGTTAGGTGATGACTGGGTGCGTGGGTGGGGGGGATTGTTTTTTTTTTTTAATATAATGTTATTATTAAAAAAATAAATAATTAACCATGGTTAGGCTTAAGTTGACTAGGATTAGGCTTATAATTGCATATAAACATCACTAATATCACCATTTGACTATTATAGTTAATAGAGTTTACCATTGATAATAAGTTTTTTTAACGTTTACCACTAATAAAATTAAAAAGTTCGAGTTTACCAAAGAGAATTTCCCAAAAATTAATTTCTAAAAGTAGACATTGTACTATAAATATTGAATAACATACTACATAATCAAATCTATATATTATACATTAGTAAATATAAAAAAAATTAAGTCAAAAGTAACAAATAAATAGTGCAAAATCTCAAGTGTAGCATTTTAAAAAAATGGATGGAGTACGACCTAATTAATAAAATAAAAGGTATGTGATTAAATGAATGAGAGAGAAAGTGAGATGATTGATAATTCACTGGTAATCCAGTACCCACCCCGCCAACCCAACCCAACGCCTCAAACGCCACCTACACTTGAAACCCCACCAGCTCACTACCACCAACTGCCTGAAACCCCACCAACACCCTACCAACCACCAAAACCTAGTCAACCCTCCTCAAAATCACCTCCCAATCGAGCAACCACTCAGGAAAATCCACCATCATGAATTCCACCATATTCACCACCTGAATTAGCCCTAAAAAGATGGACAAATAAATCAATGCAAAGTATACCATATCTCATCATTTGTTTGGGTATTTAATGGTCTCAAATGATCATGAAAACTTTAGAATTTGATTATTAAAACCTCAAAAAGTTGAGTTATAATTGCAGTGATGAAACAAAAAGAGAAGGAAGAAACAAAAGAGAGTGGAAATGGTGGTTTAATTTGCTTAGTACGGAAAAGATAGGCGACGACGATTATCCATAACGACAAGAAGGGGTGTACACAATCTGACTCGGACCTAAAACTTGATCTAAACCGAACATGTTTGGATCGGATCGGACCTGGACCGGTAAATTCAAGCCTAATCCTGGTCCTCAATAAAAGAGTTTTCCGGTTTTTAGGTTCGATCTGGGTTAAAACTGGATTTTTCAGGTCCGAACCTAAAAACTTGTTTGACTGTAATTTTTTTTTATATATGAAATTTGCCTTTATATTCAAACCCTAAATGCCTAACGAATTAATAGCAGCCGCCAGCCAACTCCTTATTTCATATTACCATCTCTCTCATCCTCTACGTACTATAACCACCATCAACCACAACGCCCCTACGCAGCTGACCCATATAGCGGTGCTGCTCACCTGTTGTCCCTACTATGGTGCTGCTTCCTTGCGATGGTATGCCTTCACTCCGATCGAAAATCCTGCTCGACAACTTTCTGTTCTAGCTCAATTACAAATGATTCACAACGCCTTCAACAATTTTATTATTAAATAGATATGTATCCCTCTTTTTTATTACTTGTTTAGTATGTCTTTACATAATATAAACAATCTGGGATTAAATTTCTATGTATTTTATTACTTTAGACTCATGTAGTATTTCCATTTTTTATGTGAAGTTTTTAAATTTTTATTTATTAGTTTTTAATATAATTTTATTTTTTGTGAATTTCATTTATGTAATATATTTGTGAATACGTATTTTTCATATTGTATATATAGAAGGTAAATTATCTAATTTCATATTTATTTTCATATTATGTAGCATTAATGTAAAAAAAAAAAAAAAAAAGCAACAAATTAGGTCCATCAAGTCTGAAATCCGACCAAACCTGATTTTTCAAGTCTGGATCGAAATCGAACCAGGTGATTCAGGTTTGGTCTCCGGTCTTCAAAAACAAGATATACAGGGTCTGATCCAATACTGTCCCGATTCGGTCCAGTTTTGGACTGGTGTACAGCCCTAGTGACAGGAGGAGAAAGAATGAAATGGAAAAGGTAAGCGAGTTCATAAAGAAGAAGAAGAAGAAGAAGAAGAAGAAGAAGAAGAAGAAGAAGAAGAAGAAGAAGAAGAAGAAGAAGAAGAAGAAGAAGAAGAAGAAGAAGAAGAAGAAGAAGAAGAAGGATATGATCAATTGTGGTTGATTGCGTAGGAACTTTTGTAATATATTTCGGAATTTCACGAATCATATTCGTTCGCACCTAATCAAGATCAACATGCATAACACATAAAAATCCACATAATTCATACCTTTGACGCGTGATTTCTATGAAAGATTAACTACGAACCTGTGAGATAGAACCTCAACCAGCATTCCTCAACTTGGTCCACGGGCTAGGATTATTGTTGATTGATAATTAATTATTACAGATAAATCTGAGTAGGTATTAATTTGATTTATATGGGGTGTTGTTTTTGGCTATTAGGGTTTTTTTTTTATGATGATGATGATTAGGTGGGTTTTCGGAGCTTTGGGGGTTTCAGGGTGGGTAGGGGTTTTTCGGAGTGTATTGTAGTGTTTTTGGGGGTGTCTAGTGGTGTTTTCGGGGGAGTTTAGTGGAGTTTTCAGCGCATCAAGGGGTGGGGCTAGGGGTTTCGAGGCGATAGGGAGGTGGGGATTAGGGCTTTGAGGTCGCAGGGGGTGGGGCTAGGGGTTTCGAGGCGATAGGGAGGTGGGGATTAGGGCTTTGAGGTCGCAGGGGGTGGGGCTGGAATGCACCTCTCGCGGCAGTGGAGGGTGGCAGCAAAGGGGGAGTTAGCAACATGCAACATATTGGGGTGGAAGCGGTTCAGGTGGTAAGGGGTTTTGGGTGGTGGTTATGGTTAGGGGTGTACACAAATTGGTCTGGACCTGAAAATCGACTTGAATCGTTTGGACCTAAGTAAGTTGATACCCAAAGTTACCAAATATACGTGAGTAAGCTGATACCCAAAGTGACCAAACCGATTTAAGCCTGAATTTATAACTTGAACAAACCCTAATCTTGTACGAAGTAATAATGATGATAACAATAACAACGATATTAACACTAATAATTATATTTCCTAAAAAAACCACTAAAATTAATAAAATTACTGATTTGAATATGAACCAAACATGACTAGACCTGACCTTAACCCGAACCAAACATGACTCGATATTTGAACCTGAAAATTAACCCGACCTGAATTGTAAACATTATACACAACATGACCAAATTATACGTTGACCCAAAATCTACCTGAAATCCAAATTTGACCTAACCCGGTCGATGTTTGCCAGGTCTTACTTATTATTGTGGACTTATTCTTTTCACCTGAAATAAGGTGATCTCAGATGAATATTTCTGATCTGGTATGATTAGTTATAATCAAGTCAAAAATCTGAAATAAGTTGAAGGGAACAAGTCCTATAAATATTGTGTGGTGCAAAGATGGATGAAATAAAGTTGTTAAAAGTTTCATTAAGGGTATGTTTGGAATTATGTATTCCTATTCAATTCCCAATTTTTAATTTCCATCTCACTTTATGAGCCCTAAATTCCCATTTCTATTTATCAAACACTCCTAATATCTATCTCCATCTCAAATCCCTGCCTCAATCTTCTTCTCTCAAGCAATAAGTTTGGCTACAAATATAGTTTCGGATAAAGTTGTAGTAGAAACTTATACTGCTTATTTATAGCTACGCTGATGCTAATAATGATATTTTTGACGAGTATTGTATTTGTTACTTAAGCGTCACTGCATTGACGTATAAGGTTTGGGTTTACTAATAGTCTCTGGGTAAATGTAAGAGATGAGAGATGGTTTTGTGGTAACATTATATTTTAAAGATCAACAAATGTATGGATTAGATACAACTTTAGTTGAAATAATAACACAGTATATTTCAACTGCAGGAACGATTACAAATGTTTTGGGACGGATATAAGTTCAATTGACTCTATTTATTAATTTATTTAACACAAAACTATTTATTATGAGAAATATGATATAAAATATATGACTAATTTATCAATACCAATAATTATATGGGTCGACAATGTGCAATATAATATATACGTAGTTTCACGTAATTTGTTATATATTATTAACTTAATATATAAATAATTTTATTATAATTTGTTTGATTTTGGTTTTATTTGAACCCATTTGTAATTTAGATTTCTATGACAATCAAATTATCACACTCATTACAGATGCAGTTTGATTAATTTATGTGGACAACCTGGTTTTTTTATTAGACGATTTGTTTACCGAATTAATGTTGTCGATCGGACGACCCTTACTCTTTTTTTACAAATGTCGTTTGATTAATTCATCTGGACAACCTGATCTTTTGATTAGAGGATTTGTTTACCGAATTAGTGTTGCCGATCGGACCCTTCCTGTTTTTTTACATATGTCGTTTGATTAATTTATCTGGACAACCTGATCTTCTGAGTAGAGAGTTTAGTTACCGAGTTAGAGTTGCCAATCGGACCATTCTTGTTTTTTTGCTATGTAATATTCCATTTATGCACAAATATTCATTTATATTGTAAAAGATTACAATGGATGTGCATCATACCATCGAACATCACCACTTATGAGTTGCAAATGGATTAACATTTAGATGACTTATTTAGCAATTTTTAATCACATAATTACATGACTAAAAATAATGATGCTTTAATTTTCAAGTGACAAACCAGGTCTCGCTCACTTCTGCGATATTGTGATGCCATTTTTACCGGCGATTACTAGGAGGCGTAGACATTATAAAACCTGGCCTAAGACTATCCTTCGTTGTCCAAAGTCGAAAGCTAATGAGTCTAATCTTCAAATAAAAAATTTAATCATGAAATGTAAATCTCCAAATTGCACAACTGACTACAAAGCCACCATTACCGCCATCATTAAAGTTCATGAATTGAGGGAAGAGAATGAGAGAAAAAGCGGGAGGATAGGAAAATGAGCAAAGGCATGCAGTGGAAGTAGACACAAGGGGACAAAATTTTGAAAAGAAAATGAAAGGCATAGAGGAAAACCAGATAAAAGAGAAGGAAAAAGAAAAGGGGAAAAAAGAAGAGCAACCAAGGGCAGTTTCGGTAGTTGTTCATAAGCTACGGTAACTTAATTCCCATATTTTAGGATTTAGGGATTGTAATGGAAAGAAGAATTAGTAAAAATGATGGATTTACCACAAAAAGTTTAACGGTTTTTCGAAATACCCCTAAAGTTATCACTTAATTCACCATATATACTCATAATTCTCAAGAAAATGTCGCCAAATGTCTCGTTAAGATTCTGAATCAAGGTCAAAAGTGACAAAAAAATTATTGAAAATGCCTTGTTTTACGACCTAAAAATACTCCAGTTTGCGTGACGCATGTAAAACAAGGCATCTTCGATAATTTTTTTTGTCAATTTTGACCTACCCTTTAAGGCTAAATTGACCCAAAGCCTCCACAGAACATGGTTTTGCAAGAAAATCGAGGATTTTTTTTAAAATTGTAGATTTAACATTTTTTTTACGGAAACTGGTGACAATTTTTTTTTTTTTTTTTTTTTTTTTTTTTTTTGTTAAAGAGTTGGCGTTAAAAACCAATTTTGCGTCTTTTTGGTATTAAAAGTAAATTTCTCCAATTGTATAGTAACCCGTAAATTGTTTTCCAATAATTAGAATTTTTCAATTTGGGGTTAAATTAAAGCAATTTCATTCACTTATAAGGGGCTTTTACTCGATTTATCATTTTAAAGACAGAGTAAGCTTCAATTTGAATTATTTTTTTGGTGTTTTTGAGATTTTTTTATTTTATTTGAGTCCCATTTTTTAGCGTTGTAAAACAAAAAACGACTAAGGTACTACACCTTGAACCTTGGAAGAGACACATCGAGGCACACCAAGGAGCGCGCTTTCTGTAAGTAGTTAAGCTCCATTTACTGACGCTCTTGTGACCCTTGTGCCTAAGTGCGCCTAAGACACATTTTTTAAAACTAATCAAGTTGTCGACAATGGTGAAAATGGCAGTGATTGGGGAAAGAGGAGGAGGAAGTTTCAATGGAGAAAAGAGGAAGGTTCAAAGGAGGAGGAAGGACCGAAGAAAGAGATGGATCTATGTTTTGAGTGAAGGTTGCGTTGTTAACTTGAATACAAATACAGTTGGTTATACATTGTCTTACTCATATATGTTATTAGCGCATATTTTCTTTGCTATCCATTTTTATTACATGAAAATGTCCCTTTTAAAACGTTATTTAGACGATTTTAACAAGATTCTACATGATCATATTTTTCCTTACATATAATTCACGAAAGACGGTTAAAGGTGGGTTGATGAATAGCATAAAAGTCAAAGTGGATTAAGTAAAGAAAACGGAGAGAAAGTATATACTTCGTATTGAGTACTTATGTTTTATTTCTGCCAATTATAAAGATTGGCCAGACTAGAGATAACTCAACTAGTTAGGGTTTTTCTCTCGGTTCTAGGAGATCCGGCAATTCCAGTTCTTATTTTTCTCTAAAAAACTCGTAACTACGAGTCTACGAGTGGTTAAATCTTGGTTGCGGCGAGCTCTAAAGACTTATCAATGGCGACGGAGCTTGAAGAATTGCTGGATTTTTTATCTGCCCCTTCTCCTCCGGTAAGTTTCTCAACCAAAACCTTGTTTATTCTTTTATTTTTTCTTCAATCAAGCTTTATTCACCAAACAATTTAGCGAAATCAATCTATTCTGTATTTTTGGATGTACCCTTTGCTAAATTAATCAGCTACAATCTTCTAAAATATAGAATTGTAATAAAATAGGTTTTTATTTTTAAAGGCTGTCAAGAAGTCTTTGGATTTGGCTGTCATGTTATAAATATCATATGTGAGAAAAATCTAGTAGTGAAAAACCCTTTAATTGTTAGCATACTAGAATGTTTTGACTCAGGTGCAAGCGAGGTAGCTTAGTTAATTGGTTAAGCATATGGGAGTGGTGCCAAGGATTTGGGATCGAATCCCGTCTACATCATTGCCCACGGCGGCTCCCTATACACCAATAACCATAAGCTGGAAACCATAGTAGGTTTTGTGGTTTATATAGAGGCAAGTACTCAGGCTGATGTCAAAAACTTTTCTTTTTAAAAAATATGGCAGTAAATATATAATGGGAGGAATAGGGAGGTTTTAGAAGGTAATTTGAAGCTACATTGGTGTGCAACAGGCTGCAAGGAAATGTTGTGAGAGTCAATAAATCTTGTAAATGTCGGAATGTTTGATCTTTTTGGCGCTTGTGTAAAGTACCTCACGAGTCGACAGGCACCTGAGTTTTTGATTCAGATACTTTATGCTCTCTTGGGATTGCGAAGCCAACATCAGCCAGGATATAATATTGGGATACCTCAAAAAGTTATGATAAGACGATTAATGTGTGATGGAGGTGGAAGTAGCATGAACATATAATTTGTTGTTGAATTTGAACAGTTGAACTTGAGCATATAACTTGAACTTGCAATTGAATTTCAAGGAACTATCTTTTGATTTCCTTGAGGGGCCTTTGATGATGCTATTTTGTTATTAATTTTGAATTTGTTCTCAGTGTTTCCAGTTTTATTTTGTGTGGCTCCTAAGAACCCGTTATAAAATATGCAGGTGAAAAGGGCCGCCGTGGACATTGTTCGTAGCTTAACTGGGTCTGAAGATGGTATAAAGTCCCTTGCCCAATATTCCAAAGTGGTTCTGCAGAAACTATCTGACCTTTTGGGGGATCCAAAGGTGAAGTGAACTTCTCCCTCGACTCTAAGACTTTAACTTTTTTGTTTAGTCCTCTTGGAACTAAAACTTGCTTGGTGTATTGTGAATAGCTAAAATGGAGCAATGGAAGATAACTCTCAAGTTGCTTAGGAGATTATATTGAAGAATTGACCAAATTCTAAAATCTAGAGCATGAGTCCAGTTCTGAAATACTCAATTGTTCATGTTATCCTCTATATAAAGGGTATACATGGTCATTGTTAATGATAGTTGAGTTATTTAGGGAGGGTTATGAAGATGCATAATCATAGTGTTATAAACTCCTCTATAAATAAAAGAAAGAATAAAAATGGTTGGGAAATGTGAATAGTCCAGTTTGTCAGCTTTGGTAAACAATGGTATCTTATTTTCTGCCCCAGTCATTGGTATATTGTTTTCAATGGGCTCATGATCATCTTATATTGTTTCTTAGTTACATTCTGTTTATTGGGCTTAATGTTCTGTGCTTCTGCCTGAGAGCTACGTATTTTGTTTGTATATTAGGTAAAACATAATCTCTTATCATGGTGTCTCACGTTAAGTCATTAACTGCGTTGTAAACAATAATTTTGCAGTGAAATCAGTCATACAGTACTGTGTAAGTGTATGTATGAGGCTTACTATTATTCTAATTGCAGGAAGTATCAGAACCTGCTGCAGAATCACTTGTAAATTTATCACAGAATTTAGATCTGGCAGGCCAGATGGTATCTATAGGAATGATTAAGAAAGCCATGGACCTCTTATATAAGCCTGAGTCTGCTATTCGAAGATTGCTGGTTATGCTTCTAGTAAATCTTACTCAGCTGGATGCTGGTATTGCTTTCTTACTTCAGGTGCTTTGAGTTAATTTATGCTGTTGTCACCAATGTTTAATTTCAATTCATTATCTGTTGTTGGATTGATTCAAAGTAACTATCTATTATTTAGGTGCATGTGTTAGTTAATTGGAGTAAATAAAGATAGTGGCTAATTATGTGGAGTTTATTTTGATCAGTTTACACATAGTGGATTAAGCTTTAGTGGAGTAGTGGTTTCCTTATGTTGAGTGATAGTTTATCAGCTTATTTAAAGGGTTGTTGGGTGTATTTCATTTTATGTAGAATAGCAAAAATATATTAAACAATATTTAGTTTTGCTCTTTCATCTTCTTCTTTCCCTTCTCTCATCTCTATTTCTTATTTCAACATGGTATCAAGAGCTTTAGGTTAGATCTGGAAAAAAGAGAAGGGAAAGAGATGAAGAAAAAAAAGAGGGAGAAAGAGAATATTAAAAAAAAAAAATCTCTAAGAGGAACAAGCAACGTAGCTTGATTTCATTGATTGTTTGTGAGCAATAAGTTTTTTTTGAGAGAAATTTATTTTGTGAGTGTTTTTTATGTTTAACCATGTAAGTAATGGTTGGTTTGGTGTGGTGATGGGTTCCCTTTTAGCCCATTAAATTGGATTTTACTCATGTAAAAAAAACAAAACAAAAGAGGGCCGAAATTTGTTTAAGGTAAAGATCGCATAATCTTTACGAGTGTGAAAGTCGCAGTGTCGGTTTCCAAGATAATACCAAAGATTTTTTGTAGAAGCAAGTTGACGTGGTCAATTGGAGGACATATAATGTCAATGAGAGTTAATGGAGAGAATGTGCTTCATTAAATGTAAGATGGTGAAATTTTTTGAAGTGCATCAACAAAAAAAAAAGGTTTGGTTGTGCAGAGAGAAGTGCTCCGAGAATACCATGTTGGTGATAATGTGCATCAACAAATTATGTGTAGGTGACCAGATGTGCATCACAAATATAAACATCTAGCAAGATGTTATGAAATTCGAAATGAAGAGAGCTAGCTCTTTTAAAGTTAAGTGTGCTGCTAAGTGTTCGTGTTGAGATAAAAGTAAGCTACTTCAAGTTGAAGTCCATGGCAATATGGAATGTTGAAGTCATTAGCAAAGTTTAGTCGAGTGTATGAGACTTTGAATCAAGGGGGAATGTTGGATTGATTCAAAGTAACTATCTATTTTTTAGGTGCATGTGTTAGTTAATTGGAGTGAATAAAGATAGTGGCTAATTATGTGGATCACCAACTAATGACTTTGGAGATGATGGGGTTTGGTTTTATTGCTTTTTTGGTGGGTGAGGATCTTTATGATAATGCTTTGCTTGCTTCCAGGTTGAAGATGAGAAAGTGCAGGGGCTTAATGTGATGAAGCTTGTGAGGTCGTTTTGTAGATCTCCTGATGGGAGCAAAGGTTTGTTTGATTAGTTTGAAGCTGGACGTTAATTTTTATTCACAGTTATCAATTTTAGCAAAGAGTTAGCATGGAGCAATAAATCTTATCCTTGTCTCTTTAGAGTATAGAAATTTGATCTTGCCCAATGAGTAGATCACCAACTAAACATGTCCATTCTATATAACCAATAAAATTTCCGAATACTGTTGAAGACTACTCTAGTTGTGGGAGTGAGACAAAGTTTAAATGACTAGGTTGTGTGCGCGCATGTGAGTTTGCATGAATGATCATACAGACATAAACTGGATATAAGTAAAAGAATGACAAACACAACAAACTAGGCATGTGAAGGGTATAAACTGAACAATAAATTTTTAACAGGTTTCAAGAAGGATAGCAATGCCCACAATATTTGATCTACTTAAGTAATAACATGTCCCATAACTATAAAGTTTATGTTATGTTATGTTAAAATCTAATCGCATAATCTCATTTCTAATCGGAGCAAAACATTTCTAAATTTTTTGCAGTATACTCCTTCCTTTATAAGTACCTTTTGAGCTAGACTTGTTAGTTGAAGTAGTAGTTGGTTACATTAATATCCAAAAACCGGCTAGTGATATCTCATTACTATGATGACATTACTATTACAATGTGATGAGTGATAACTGATAATGATAGTCTAATACTTTTGTTATTAGTAATATCTCATTACTATTAAGACATTACTATCTCATTACTTATATGGAGTAAAAATGATAATTTTACTTAAATGGACAAATGATATTTGAATGCAATGATTATCTCCTTTGATGCCTTAAGTAACAAGATCCAAAAATTATTCTGCATTAAAATAATTTCTAATATCTTTTTTTTTTTTTTTTGATTAATAATTTCTAATTTCTTGTGTTACGATTTCTTCTTGATTCTCTTTCTCCTCATCACTTATTCCTTTTTGTGCTTTTTATCTGTTTTGCTGTGTATGTTTTCCCCATTGTTGGCATCTGACATCTCTGTTGTGCTGCATGTGTTATTAGATGATCCATTTGAGCATGTTGGCTCTATACTTGTGAACATTTCAAAGAAAGAAGCAGGAAGGAAAATTTTGTTGGATCCCAAACGTGGACTTTTAAAGCAGATAATTATGCAATTTGACTCGACCAGTTTACTACGGAAAAGGGGGGTATGTTAAATAAATTTGGGTGTTTTATCTCTTTGTTGATGACTTCATGCTTTCGTCTACTTGGTGCTTTAATAAAGTCTTTTGATATCCTATAGCTGGATAACAATGAAAATGCTTAAGATTGAGACTCCAGTTTCAAAGCATCTGCCTGTAATTGAGAGATTTGAGTCCTGCTTTTCAGTTAATAGAATAATAGATGCACAAACATTGGAAAGTCGTGAAATTATATTCATGTCAGGTCTGATATGCTATTATTACATTTATAAATAGAGGCATCTACTAGTCAACTAATGCTATTATTACATTATAGTATTATGTCAGAGGGGCTAAATGGGATGTATAAGGTTTCTTCAAAGTTTATTTGTTTAGTTTGATGATCTTTTTTGTTTCCTGCAACTCCTGAGAGATGTAATCTTCTTTTAGAATGCATTTAATTTACTTGGACCTCTAATTTAGAAGTAGAACAAGTTCATGTTAAATGGAATATGATCAGACATCACTTATTTGGTTGAAAAGTTTTTTTTATTTCTCAGCACTAAATTTTTTATTTCTTGACTTCAGGTCTCAGGGACTATTCGAAATTGCTGTTTTGATGCTGAAAATCAGTTGGCAAACTTGCTGTTAACATCAGAATTTCTTTGGCCGGCTCTTCTATTGCCTGTTGCTGGAAACAAGGTAACTTATGGTGTACTTGTTGAATTTCATCTATTGTTCTATGAGGCTGTTGTCATTGTTTTGCTTCATTTCAAACTCTCTATGTCGTTTGTGGTTTATGGATGCTTTTCTGTAGGGTAATCTGAATATCTGATGCTTCTAATCAGTAGTTCTATCTTCCTTTAAATTCTTTTATTTGCTCTTTTTATTTTTGTTAGATAAGAAGCTCTGTATCTCCTTTATGAACTTATGTGAAATTGGTTGAATACAAAATGCCACATATACGGTAGAGGTTTAACTATGAACATAGCATTAAACTTTCTGCACTTTCAGGTAACCAAACTGCTCACTGTAAGATGTACACTGCTTTCCACTTATAAGTAGCACCAATAATAAGAAAATGTGTTTAAAGTACCTCTAAGTGCCATCAATAATTAGAAATTATGTTTAAAGTGGTATGAAGTGATAATGACAGAGACAAGATGTTATGGAGAAGTGGGTTTACCCTGAAAACGTCAATGAGAAGTTTTTTTGTTGGGGAGTGGGGACTTCTCAAAAAGGGAAGTGGAAAGGTAAATATTGGACGAGAAGAGTATATACATTCAGCTTTGTGCTTATCTAGGTCAGAATGTCGGCCATTTTATCCCTTAACATGAGATAGTATTTGACTTTGCCTCATGTTAACTTTGTACTTTAGTTTGTCTTATAAAATTGTTTAATTTTCAATTTTTTGTATTTTGCCTTTTGCTTCAGGTATACAACCAGGAGGACACATCCAAGATGCCTTGTGAACTTGGAAATGCTCTCTCAATTGAGCGTGATCGAGTTACTGATGTTGAGATTCGTGTTCAAACATTAGAGGCAATATATCTGATTGTCTTACAGGTAAAATTGCAAAGGTTTTACTGAAAACTACAAACCTGTTTTTCTATATTGACCTTATGCAACTACTGAGTACTTAGTAGCCTATATGAATCACAAGGTTGTAGGGAGGGATTCCAATAAGAAGAGTTATCTTGCCATTTTCATTTTAAAATCAAATAAATTAAAAAGTAAAAAAAAAAAAAAAAACTTTTGTACTTTATGTCCTGCCCTTTCTTAAATTTGCAATAAAAGGCTAGTTAATACGTAGTATCACTCTTACGCACCAAAAAATGGATGTTTTATTTCTTTAAGATCGATAGTCCCTTATCTGAAGAAAGGTGATAGAATGAGCTTCCCCCTCTCCCTTTTTATCCCAACAGAGCATAACTGGACAATAGGAGAGTGGATGGATACAGCATGTATCTTCTTGGGAATTGCATTGGCTCTATCCCTTCATTTTTCTCTTGACTGAATTTGCCTTCTAATTCTTTAGTGAACACGAATTATACCAAGGCTTAAGTTGCTTTGACCCAGATACCCATGTCCGACATGGATACGTGTCCAAGTGTGTGACTTGGCTATTTTGTGAAAAAATCATTATTTAATTTGGTCAAGAGTAAAGGGTTGAAGTGTCCTATCCATGTACAAGTAGTCAAGTATTGAGGATCCAACACGGGTATTCAAGGTAAAATGAAGAGTTCGAGTAACACAAGGCATAATATTGAGTAGTTTGTTATTTTGTTAGCTTTAATCTTACCGAGTTCCCATTACAGATATATATCATCTCATATAATTGGATATGCTGCCGCTTTTCAAACGTTTTTTGTTTCACTTAATTTTTTATTGTTGGAAGAGTGAATACCTCAATGTTTGGGTAACAGCTTAAGCATCGTAGTCTGTATTAAATTTGCAGGAAGCTGGTCGAAGGGCCTTTTGGTCAGTTAATGGTCCAAGGATTTTGCAATTAGGGTATGAAGATGAGGAGGATCCAAAGGTTATGGAAGCCTATGAGAGAGTTGGCGCCTTGGTAATCCACCACATTCTTCCTATAACTTTTTTTCTTTCTCTCTCTTTCACTCTCTTGCTTTCAGGGGTTGAACTTAAACCTTACGTTTTTAATACTTGCTTATCAGTTGGTTGATACGAGTGGGACAGAATAATGGCCAAGAACAACATCAATATACATGGACATATCAATTCAAGAATTTGTGTTTGCAAGGATAATATACTTCTCCATAGGGTATAATTTTCAAGCTCGGACATGTTAATGATCTTGTAGAAATTGAAATCGTGTTATTGTGTGAAAGATCTGAAAATTGGTTCATGGATGCCTCTCATGTTAAGTGTTTTGATATTATCAATTACCTTGAAAGCTTGATATTGAACAATTTAGATACTTTATTTATGCACTCTTGCGATCCAACATATGTTTGAAACATAAAGACATAAAGTCCAACATATGTATCGTGAAGCAAATTGTGTAGCATATTGCGCAGTAATACCAAGACCATCAAAATTTGCCCAAGATAACTTTGTTTTTTTTTTTTTTTTTTTTTTTTCGTCTTGGTCTCTTCCTTAAAGTAGTTTAGGGTTTAATCATTTTACCTCAAGAGAAGGCATTCCTAGCAACATCTAATGTCTAATCTATACAGATACAACTTTTCTTCATATGGTTATCATTTATGTACTCCAACTCTTCATCCTTTGATGATCTGATCCTCCTCGTATCTTCCTAGTCTTCATCTTCCTCTTTGTCCTCGCCTTCCTTCTCTTCATCCTCCTCCTTGTCATCGCCTTCCTCCTCTTCTTCGTCATAGTCAGGGCAATCATCATTTGAGTTACTACCATTTTCTTCAGCCTCAATATCGCTATCGTTGGGACCGTCATCCTCAAAATTTTGTCGAGCATTCTCATCGTTTGTGTCTTCATCACCCTCAACGTCGTCATGCTCATCCTCCTGATATTCACCATTGTCTCCGTCGTCATCATCTTGTGTATAGACAAGCTCTGCCTCAAGGCTATGAAAAATTGCCAAAATTTTAAATTACTTGACAGCTCTACAAGTTACATTTTTTAAATTTTTTGTAACTATATCATATACGAAGTATTGGTAAGTTTCAAATCAAAGTCAGTTTGGTGAAACAACATGCTACGAAATACTATATAAAAACCAAAAACTTTTTCTTTAGTACCATATCTACTCATCTACTAGCTAGTAATAAAAGATACTAGAGTATATAACATGCTAAAAACAATATAGAGGAGTACATTTTACATATTTTAGACTAAAACAAGTAGTAAACAAGACAGAGAGAGAACCTTTGCGGATGAGGAATGACGGGCAATAGAATTAGGATCATCAATTAAGCAAAAGAATATTAAACTGTAAAAAACAAAAGAATATTAAACTTAAGCATAGAAACAGTGTCAAAGCTCTCAATTGTTTACTATAACAATTGTTTTTGAAATTGTGATTGATGACTTATAATTAACAAATAATAAATGAGTAAGCTAAGGGAGATTATATTGTTATGTGATGAAATGCTAAACTAGATGGTTTTTATAACAGTCATGAAGTTGAGACTCATAACAAATTTCTCAACAACTACCCAACAACTTAGCAAATTATATCAACATTGAAGCAACAAAGAATAGTGATACAGTAGTGTAGATTACATGTACAAAGACTACGAACACTCATTCTTCAGCATATTGCACATGATATCGAGGTTCTCTCAGGCATTCACCAAGGCAAGATACACTTTTTGAGTCAAAGTCTAATACAATCAACTATAGCAAATTAGCATGAACACTCATGCAAATTGTATGTTGATTGTCGAACCATAGTAGCGGGCTTTTTCCTGGTAAAAAAAAAAAACAACTAAAGATGTGTAATATACTTGTTCAAGGCCTGCCCAAAAAAATAATAATCTTGGCCCGACTTTGAACCCAAATTTTATGTCCATGACCCGTCCAAAATCGAAATAGGCCAATGGGCCAGACCCATACCTATGTTGATTAGGTCTAGGTAGCTATTAGGGTAGCGGGTAACTATCAATTAGTAGTAGGTAGAGGTTATTTGTCAAAGTAACAATTGATTGTACTAGTGTTTGGTAAAATTAGCAGTTGAATACTAAAATACATACTATTGTTTAAAAAAGTAGGCAAATTTGTCAGAAAAAACCTTTTAAAAGCCTCATTTTGCAAGAAAAAACCTTTTAAAGCATTTTGTGTTAAAAAAAACCACAACGATCACTTTTTTTGTCTAAAGAAACCTGAGACCACTTTTCAGGCGTTGACTCCAATTTCCCGACGTTGACTCTCTTATTTTCCTAATTGTAGCCAACATTTTATTATTTGCACTCCACCTTTTTATCTCCCCTCATTTTTTCCCTCCAACTCCACTCTCTTCTCTCTCTTCTTTGGCTTCCATGAATGCTCTGTAATTCAATCACATCAGTTCGCCTTTCTCTCTCTCTCCTCTGCATGCAATTAATTGTTCAACAATAAACTTAGGTAAGTTAAGTTTTAATATGTTGTAATTTGACTGGAAAGATAAAAAAATTGGGGCTTTTTTCTAAAACCAAAAACTTACGAAATTCTTCTTTGCCATGGCTAAAGGTGGACGAAAGGAGAGGTTTGGACGCAAATCAAGGATCCCCAATTACGTTGTTAAGCACAAACCAAGGTACGTTCTTCGTCTTCGCACTGATAAAGCATAAATTGCATAAAAATTAGGCAAAATTGTTGGTGTTAAGCAAAATAATTGCACGAAAAATGAACTTAATTCTTGTATTTGTTGGCGAATTTGTACTCTGGTGTTGTTGTGATTAACCCACAAACATAGCTTGATTGCTGAATTTGTTGAATTGATTGGTTTAAATGTAGCCCTGATATGTTGAATTTGTTCAATTTTGTGTTGGTTAATTTGTTTGTCAGGTTTAATGGTAGAGTGAATGTGTTTAAACCTTGGTTTAAATTCATGGATCCAATTAACATTAGGATGTACTATGGTGGGCATTTTGTGAGTAAAAATAACAAGACAACTTATGAAAAGAAGCCAAATGTAGACCCATCTAAGTGGGGGATTGCTTTGCGTGTGAATGTGGAGGAGGTGTGCTATTTTGAGTTTGTGTATTGGATTAAGAATGAGTTGGGATTTGCTGAGGTGGGGGATATTTGGTTTAGGAAGAAGGGTTGTACATTACACAATGGTAGAGCTAAAATTGAGGGGGATAAGGACATTTCTGAGTTTCTTGAGGCACCTGAAAAGGATGGATTTTATCATCTTTATGTTGTGCATGCTGACCCAGGTGTAAAAAGGAATTATTATGGCCCAGGTGTCGGTTTTTATACAGATAGTGAGAGCAAAGAGAGTGAGATGGATAGCAATGAGGTTGGTGAGCCATTAAAAAATTCAAAGGGGGGTCCACAAACACACAATGTGCATGTGAACCCAAGTGAAAACCCTAGATCTGATTCCACTTCTCAAAATCTTCCTCCAACTCTCACTGCTGCTCAATGTGCATTATTTAAGCTCCCCATTAAATCAGCCACAAAAATACCACAAACCCAGTTTATTGACTTAGTAACTCCTCGTACTTCCAACACCACAAACACAGTTCCTGCTACTATTCTGCTACTCCCTACTAACAGTGAGCATGCACCAGAACATGGCTTAGAATCCAACCCAGAAATTAGGCCAGAAGTGAGCAAAGAAACCAATGAAGATCAAAATTGGCAGCAGATCATTCCATTTCTTGGGAATGATGATGATGATGATCCTGATAGAGCAGATGATGAGGGGGGGGAGTTTGAAGGGGAAGGTGATGATGCAGATTTAAGTGATGATGACTATGAAGATAAGGATGATGATGATTTGTTCAATGAGTATGTAGATCATGACATAGAAGAGAGGGTTACTAGGAGTTTAGGGGGGTTGTTTAAGGCTGCAGAGCAAAATGAGGTTGACTCTGATAATGATGATGCCCTGCATATTGGGAATGAAGAAGAAATTGTTGATTCTGATGATGAGGTAGTGAGTGTTGTTGGATCTGATGATGAGGATACTATATACCCAGAGTTCAATCCTGCTAGTGATTTTAAAGGGAAGGTTTTGTTAACAAAAGGGCTCAAGTTCCCAAGTAACAAGGTGTTTAGGAGGGCATTGCAGTACCATGCAATAGAACATGGATATGACTACTACTTCTTGCACAACAATAGAGTTAGGGTGAGTGTGTATTGTGCACAAAGATGTTCATGTCCTTGGAAAAGAGCCAGGATATTGGAATGCAGTAAGGGTTGCAAAAGGAAGTGCAGGTTTAAGATTCATTGTAGGAAGTTGAAGGGTGAGGACACTTGGCAAATAAAAAGTCTGAGGTTGAAGCATATTTGTGGACATCAGACCAAGAACTCCAAGATAACTTCTCAGTACTTAGCAGAGAGGTATCTAGATGATTGGAGAGATGATCCAACTTGGAAGCTTGCAGCATTTATAAAAAGAGCAAGAAGAGAGTGTAGAGTGGAAATAGGGTATTATTTAGCTTGGTATGCAAAGGAGAGAGCATTCAAAATGATATTTGGTGATGCTAGTTTGCAATATGAGAAAGTATGGGATTATGCAGCAGCTATTTTGAAGTACAACCCAGGAAGTACAGCTGTTGTGAAGGTTGATGGAGTTGAGAAGCCTCAACCTGTGTTTCAGAGACTATATGTCTGTCTTCAAGCCTGCAAACAGGGGTTCATAGCTGGGTGCAGACCTATTCTAGGTGTGGATGGTGCTCATCTGAGAGGACCTTATCCAGGCATATTGCTCACAGCTGTTGGGAAAGATGGCAATAACAACATCTTCCCAGTAGCTTGGGCAGTAGTGGAGATTGAAAATGCTGATACATGGAGATGGTTCTTGGAGTTGCTTAGGAATGACATAGCATCAGTAGCTGATTCAGTTACTTGGGTACATGAAGCAGATGAACTCACTTATATGAGTGACAGGCAGAAGGTACATTGTTAATTCACAATTATCTTGTTATATTTGACAATAATGAGGACCTAATGCTTGTTATTTTTGATATCATTACAGGGATTATTAGATGCATTTGCTGCTGTGATGCCAGGTGCAGACACCAGATACTGCTGCAGGCATATTTGGAGCAATTTTAAAAACAAATTTCCTGGGACTGTGTACAAGGAACACTTCTGGAAAGCAGCAAGGTCCACCACAGAGGTAGTGGCTGCCATTTACTCTTATTTTGTGCTTTTTCATTTGACATGCCAATTATGAAACTGATTTTGTTGCATAAATTCCATCCCCAGCATCATTTTAACAAACATATGGAAGCTATCAAAGAGTTGAGTGCAGATGCATACAATTATTTGAAAGGGATTCCTGTTGCTCATTGGTCCAGGCATAAGTTCAGTTCAGCCTCAAAGTCAGGGATGCTCCTTAACAATTGTTGTGAAAGCTTCAACAATGTGTTAAGGGAAGCAAGAGCAAAGCCAATCCTTCAATTGATGGAGTGGGTGAGGAGATATGTGATGCGCAGATTTTTTTCAAAAAAGGAAGGTCTCAAATCATTCAAGGGTGTCATTATGCCAACAGTCTTGAAGTTTGTGCAGAGAGGAATGCAGCAAGTGTCTCACATGAGAGTGAATCAAGCTGATCTCATGGAGTTTGAGGTGGATGACACAGAGGACACATTTGTAGTGAACTTGGAATCCAAGTCATGCTCTTGCAACAGATGGACACTCATGGGGATTCCATGTTGGCATGCTCTTGCCTGCATCCACATGAGAAGACTTGAGGTTGACCCCTTCATCCATCCTGCCTATCATGTGCAAACATACAGTAAGGCATATGCTCCCTCTTTCAAAGCAATGCCTGGCCATCAACAATGGGAAGTTACTCCTTACCCTAGACCTCTGCCACCTCCTGCTAGAAAACTTCCAGGCAGGCCATCTAGTAAGAAAAGAAAGAAAGAGGCCGGAGAAAATGCAGAGAAAAAAAATGTAAAAAGGGCAAAGCAAAAAAACAAATGTTCCAACTGTGGTGGGTTGGGTCATTACAAGAACAAGTGTCCATCTCCAGAAATAATCAAAGAAAAGAAGAAGCCAGGGAGGCCCAAGAAAAATCCTGCAGCAGGGGAAGGAATGGCAGACAATGATGCTACACCAACAGCATCACAACAGCTCACTCAAGCAACCCAAGCCACTCAACAGTCCATCAGACTTTCTGCACCACAATAGGCCACTTTAGAGTTAGGATATTAATTCTGTCAAATGTTTTTTTTGGAACAAATGTCTTGCACTTTTGATGGTAACATCTGTTTGTGATCAAAGAATGTATGTGATCATTGATGCTTCTTAAAGTATTTTGTGAACAATCAGTTGATGTTGGATCTACTTATGCTAGCAGATGTCTTGAAGTATTTATGTATGAAATGAAGAATCTTGATGCAATTTCTTTGATGCTGTTGGCTGCCCCTTGTTTTTTTATGTTTGTTTGTCACACTTTTACTCAAAAAATTGTAATGCAATAACTCATGCTCAATAATCAAACATAACAGATTCCAAAATAGATTGCTTTTATATTTCATAAATAAGGGGTACAAAATCACCACTAATTACTGTTAGCATTTCACATACATTCAAACACCACCACCCCTTCCATTGTCTACTACATAATTAGCAATATATACTACCCTAAAACCACTTACAAAACACCTACATTGCTTACCTTAAGCCCTACATAATCAACAATCTAATTACCAAAATATACCTTCCCCTAAGCATTGTCACTACCCAAACATTTTCATCAACACCACACTAACAAGCACAGACACAACAACACATGTGGCAGCTAGCTTAAACCCTCCCTGCTGCATCTCTAGCCCAGAACGTGTTTGCATCCCCCTTTGAAGAATATTGTGATCTTCAAGGCAAGCAAGTCTAGCCTTCACAATTGTCAACTCGGTTGCCCTCCTATGCCTCTCAGCAAATAATACATTAATCACTTCACGCTGCCAGTCCGTTTGCTCCTCATCCAACCATTTGAAGGTGTTGCATCCTCGTTCCCCTGTGTCGTGGTCGTACTTTTTGCAAGCTTCAAACCTTCTTCCTGGATTCTCATGAGTCCAGGATGTTCTCTTAGCACAAGGAAAGCCACATCCGCAAATCACCATTTTTCCTACAAAATCATACACGAAAAGAGAGGAATTAGAACAAATAGAAGAAGAACATACCGCAATTGGGGAAGCATTAGATGAAGAATCCTATATTAGAGCGCAATTGGGCAAGAAATCGTTGAAGAACCCTAGATTACCTATCAATTGCTCAGAATTGGGCAATTGGGCAAGAAATCTGGAAATGAGTGATTTGGGGGAGGAGAACCCTGAATATATATAAGGGGGGAAAAAAGGGGCTAAAAAAAAAGAGGGAAAATCAACCAACTGTTGGCTACAATTAGGAAAATAAGAGAGTCAACGTCGGGAAATTGGAGTCAACGCCTGAAAAGTGGTCTCAGGTTTCTTTAGACAAAAAAAGTGATCGTTGTGGTTTTTTTTAACACAAAATGCTTTAAAAGGTTTTTTCTTGCAAAATGAGGCTTTTAAAAGGTGTTTTCTGACAAATTGTAACCAACATGTGACAAACACTTTTTTAACGTTTAAGAAAAACTACCAAAACGCTATTTCTACCACTAAATGTTACATGAACTAATACCTCGGCAAACAATTATATATATTTTTTCTAATACTGTATTGACCTAATGAAAACTAACCGCTACTTCAAACGCTACAGTCAAACAGGACCATAATGATATGGTATGATAACGCTAATTTTTTGTGTAAGAATAGTTTGGTGTAGTCTAAACCGCACTCTAAACAACCCTCTTCGACTATCCATTAACACATTGGCTAATCTTGCTCTTAATCTTTCAAATTTCACCCTAGTCCAACTCCCAACTCCCAATTGATAGCTAGGCGTAGACTCCCGCCACTAAACACCCGCCAACAGAAAATTTCAAAACTCAAAAAACAATGCTCACATTCCCGCCATCTTTATCTCTATTTACCCTTCTCTTTCAACCTCCTTCCTCATTTCTCATTTTCTCTCTCCTCTTTCAGCAATCAACCCTCTTCACAGAATTCAAGCCCTAATTATCATTCATAGTAATAGTGATAATAATTGATTCGATCGATAAATGGATATCACTGATATAGCAAAGAATCTAGACCTCGCCGGTAACAAGCCCGTCGTTCGTAAAGCTGCTGAGTTCCGCCGTCTCTCCGATGTCAAGTTCGATTCATCTGCTCTCGGCATCGTATGTTGTATCTCCTCATTTTTCTCATTTCTTTCTTTAGCATCATCTAAAAAGTTTTAAGATTGTTAAAATCCAGATTATTTTTTTCAGGGTGAGATTTGCAAGGCTATAATCTGCTTAGAAATTGCTGCAAACAAGTGGGTTTTCCCCTAATTTTTTGCCCTCATTTTCAATTTTGATTTTTGTTGATTGGGTTTGTTTATTTATCGAATTGGATTGTTTGTAGATATGAAGTTATATTTGATCGGCAAAATGCGATTAAATTAAGTGGAATGTCAGAGAAAGCTTACACCAGATCGTTTAATTCATTGCAGAATGTTCTTGATGTCAAGTGGGTTTCTTTTACATTTGATTTATTCTATGATTTGATTGGATGTTTTGGGGTTTAACGATTTGATTTGATTTTGTTTAGGAATAATTTGGATGTGAGAGAATTGGCAATTCAATTTGGATGCGTTAGGATTATCCCTTTTGTGCAGAAAGGATTGAAAATGTAAGTATTGTTGTATTCTTTCTAGAAAAATGTTGTATGTGTGAATGAACAATTGTTGGGTTTAATGAGAATTTGAGGATTCATGAACTTTGATTTGCCCATCAAATGTTTGATAAAATGTCTCAATGGGATGTTTTCTTGTTCGAGTATAGTTTGAATTGGTAATTTTAGTATTTACGTTGATTTGTATATTGCGTTATCTGTTGCTGTTGAGCTTGTAGATGAGGTTCTCATAGGTTGTAGAATAAGGGGGTGTGTAAAAATATGTATAAAATGTTGTGTTTGAGAGTTTTAATTGTGGTGCTTTGTTGATATTGCTATTAGGTACAAAGCCCGATTCTTTGCTTCGCTCCCAGCTAGTAGGCGAAGTAGCACTGATTTCAGTAGACCCGTGTTTATGGCTGTGGCATTTTATCTATGTGCTAAGAAGCATAAGGTATGCACTTCTTGTTCGTTGATCTAGCCCATTTCGGTGCTATAAGTGTAATGTAAGCATTTGGATTTCTATGAGCAATTGTTGCTAATTGTATCTTATTTCTTTGACAGCTTAAAGCTGACAAAGTTAAGCTGATCGAGCTTTGTGGCACTTCAGAATCAGAATTTTCTAGTGTAAGCACTATTGTGTCTTTGAACATCCTTGAATCCCTTTTTTCACTTGCTTTGTTTTGGGTGTACTGATAGTTGAACATTCAATTGTAGGTTTCTAATTCAATGAAGGACCTATGTCATGATGTTTTCGGAGTTTTGAAAGAGAAAAAGGACCCCAAAGAAGTAAAAGGGAACCGAGGTAAAAACTCAGTTATTCTTTTGATGATTCTTAATACTCCTCATTTGGTTTACTAAATTGAATTGCTCTGATATTTTGCCACTTACAGAACTATTGGATGCGTTTCCTGAAAAAAGAGGATATGATGATGGTGGCTATACCTCTGATGAGGACAATGAGGTACTTTTGAATAATTTTTGTACTCTTTACATATAGATCAAGTTACAAGAGCTAACCACATCGAACTAGCTATGTTACTTGGACTGTTCAATTCACCGCCTCAAGTACCTTTGTTGGGTCCTCAGATATTTAACTTGGGCTTGGAGACAATGAGAAAATCTAATTAAAAAAACAAGTCTAATACAAGGACTAGTACCTGTGTTTCACTAGTGTACACGATTCCAATTAGTATAGAATATTAAATTGTGCGAGAACCCAAGCTGATAATAGTTATTTGGATTTGTGGAGAGATACTCTGTTTTAATAAGTTCATCAGACCACCCGAGGCATTCCACAAACTCACCTAAGCCCTTTGCTCCATAGGAATAAAACATGATCCTGTTGATCAGTTTTGATCCTTGGGTTTTTTATTTTTATATTTATATTCTGTGAATTTACTTGAATAGCACAATCCCCTCCAAACTTTCTAGGTGGTTGTTAATTGTACCTGAGTTAACTTACACAGTTCTTTGTATTAAACACCATAGTGAGCATGTGAAAGGACTCAAGCACTGAAGCAATTGATCTTCTCTACATTTCACCAATCTAGTAAAAGCCAATCTATCAAAGTAACGTGGTTAACTAATTCGTTGTATAATTCAAGTTTACTTTCAATTTTTATAAGCAGGGTAGAAAACTTTCTCTTGTTGGATATACTTTGAATTATTTTGAAAATAGATAATTATCAAGAAAATGGTCCATTTATTTTGAAAATTAGTTTCCCATGATCAAGGAAACTAACTACCCATTATCCCACTAACTTAGGAAACCACCCATAACAAACTCACGTAAAGTAGGAGTTTTTGATGGCAAAACTTCCTATATATATGTAATTCAACGTGAGTCTCATTCAAGCAACAAGGTCACTGCATCCAACTCTCAACAATACATATACACCATCAAAGTGAGAGTGAGGGTCCAGCACCAAAGTTGAGAAGAGATTGTTCACGGTTTCGGCGTCGCGACGAGGTTGTTCGAGTCTTTGCCTTCCTCGTAATTAATTTGCAATGGCTGGAGGTATACTAATTAATTATCGCTTCCGCAATCATGTTTTGTATGTTTACAATTCAACCTATAAACATGTTGTTTGCTGTACATGATTTACATTTGGTATCAAGAGCCATGTTTTCCTCTGCCTTGCTTAGTTAGAATCGTCATCTCGATTGTGTTGGGCGATTATTTCATATATGCTACTGTATAATATGTTTTTGGATAAGGAGTATGCATGAAAGCTATGATTTTAATGTATCACTACTACTTGATGTTTCTGTGTATATCGTATTCATCATCACATATTTATATTTTTACATATCTTTTTTATTTATGTGTATATAAAGTATGGATATCCCCTCTGCATGCATTGTTTAATGTTTGTACAATATATTTGCATTTATCCAGTTACATAATTATAGTATGTGATAAATTAAAATAAAAGGAAAAGGATTTCTATTAGTGCTATTGCGGTAAAATCGTTTTCATATGCAACGCATTAATAATCAGTATGATAATTATTTGCATACTTTATTAATCTTGTAATACATCATTGTTTAAGGATTTTGTTATTCATTTTGGATCAATTGGATAATGAATTAAATTGTGTAAATGTCAAGTGTGTTAAGATTTTATTATTTAGGGAGTAGCCACATCATCTCTATTTATTAAAATTTTATATAGAAATCACATGTGGAAACTAGACATTTGTTTGTAATTAATCCTCTATGATATAATAAGACTTACCCACAGGAATTTTATTATATTAGAATGATTAATTAGAGTGAAGTATTGAACTTTGTTTCTTAAATGTCCCACAGGAAATTAAGAAATTGATACAATTTAATAGCCTCACTGTTTGATTATTATATTATGTTTATCTAATTGAGTAGAACTTTAGCCCACAGGCAAGTTTTATGTCACTAGATTTATGTATTTACATGATTTACATTGGTAAAGCATGATTTTATTTTACAGTCTATATTGATATTGAGCATTTTTATTTAATTTTTGCAGTAGTTTTACCTAGAAATATTTTTGATGTCAAATGTGACATTCCTGAACTAAGGGGTGATAACTATAAAGTGTGGAAAGAAAGAGTGCTGCTGCAATTAGGATGGATGGATATTGACTATGCTATTAGGAAAGACGAACCACCCTCCATAACGGAGGATAGCACTCAAGATGCAATTAGTCTTTATGAAAAGTGGGAGAGGTCTAACCGTCTCTCCGTTATGTTCATAAAGACTAAGATATGTGCTAGTATTCGTGGTTCTGTCGATAAGCATACTAATGTCAAAGAACTCATTAAGGCTATCGATGAGCAGTTTGCAACTTCTAACAAAGCTCTTGCTAGCACTTTAATCATGTAGTTTTCATCCATGAAGCTCACTGAGACCAAAGGAGTGCGTGATTACATCATGCGTATGAGGGATATAACAGCTCAACTTAAGGATTTGGAAGTTACCATGTCTGACTCTTTCCTAGTGCATTTTATTCTGTGCACTCTTCCTAATCAATACGGCCCTTTTAAAGTCTTTTACAACACACATAAAGATAAATGGTCAATTAATGAACTTATGACCATGTGTGTTCAAGAGGAGGGAAGATTGGCTATGGAAGAGAGTGAAAAGGTGAACCTCACAACTTCTGATAAGAAGAAAAGGGATCACACTAAGGAAAAGGGAAAGGGAAAGATTCCAGCAAAGTCATCCATTAAGAAGGAGTCTACGTGTTTCTTTTGTAAAAAGAAGGGACACATGAAGAAAGAATGTACCAAGTTTAAGGAATGGCTTAAGAAGAAAGGTAATTTTTTAGCGTTTGTTTGTTATGAATCTAATATGGTTGATGTTAATTCTAATACAAGGTGGATTGACTCTAGTACTACAATCCATATTTCGAATACCTTGCAGGGTATGACAAACCTAAGGAAACCAATGGGGAGTGAACATAACATCTATTCAGGCAACAAGATGAGTTCGCATGTGGAAGCAGTTGGGACATGCAGCTTAACTCTAAGTAGTGGTTTTATTTTGCATTTAGAAAGGACATTTTATGTTCCAAATTTCTCTAGAAATTTGATTTCAGTTTCAAGACTTGTACCTTTGGGATTTTCCTTTAATTTTTCAGATTCTGGTTTCAGTTTATCAAGAAATTCTGAAGTTATTGGTTATGGTATTTTGTCTAATGGTTTATATTGTCTTAAGTTGCAAAATGATATCACTCATAATTCCATGCATGTTAATATTGGTTTTAAAAGATGTATTATGAATGAAAAATCCTCTATGCTATGGCACCGGAGATTAGGACATATGTCCATTGAGAGAGTTAAAAGGTTAGTAAAGGATGGGGTACTTGATACTCTAGACTTTGCTGATTTTGAGACATGTGTTAGTTGCATTAAAAGAAAGCAAACTAACAAATCTAAAAAGGGTGCTAAAAGGAGTTCTGACCTATTAGAGATCATACATACGGATATTTGTTGTCTGGACATGAACGCTAAAGATCCAAAATACTTCATTACCTTTATTGATGATTATTCGCGATACATGTATCTTTACTTACTTCATTCCAAGGATGAAGCTTTGAACGCCTTTAAATTGTTTAAGGCCGAAGTAGAGACACAATGTGGTAAGCACATTAAGATCGTGAGATCAGATAGAGGTGGGGAGTACTATGGTAGATACACCGAGAATGGACAAGCATGTGGTCCGTTTGCAAAATTTCTTTAAGAGCATGGGATTGTTGCCCAATACACCATGCCCGGTTCTCCGGATCAGAATGGTGTAGCAGAAAGAAGAAATAGGACCTTAATAGAGATGGTGAGAAGTATGCAAAGCAATGCTACACTTCCACCATCTTTGTGGATTGAAGCTCTTAAGACGGCAGCGTATATATTAAACCGGGTTCCTTCCAAGGCTGTCTCTAAGACGCCTTTTGAGTTATTCAAAGGATGGAAACCGAGTTTGCGCCATATGCGCGTTTGGGGATGCCCGTCTGAAGTAAGAATTTACAACCCACAAGAAAAGAAGCTTGACCCAAGGACTATTAGTGGGTATTTCATTGGATATGCCGAGAAGTCTAAGGGATATAGATTCTATTGTCCATCTCATAGCACCAGAATTGTGGAATCGAGAAATGCAAAATTTCTTGAGAATGACTTAGTTAGTGGGAGTGATCAATTTCAGGGCAATGTTCCTGAAAAGGATCGCATTGAAGTTCCAACTTCTAATTCAAGTGATAAGATGGTTATTGTTCACGTTCCTCAAGTTCAACCGGATGTAAGACAACCAATAGCCAATGAAGTTCCACAAAATGCTGATAATATTTTAATGGATAATAATACAAATGAGGAACATTTGGATAATCAACACATTGATCAAGTTCTTTTAAGAAGATCCGTTAGAGTGAGAAGATCAGCTATTTCTGATGATTATGAGGTGTATTTACAAGAATCGGATTATAATGTTGAAGCTGACAATGATCCAATTACGTTTTCACAAGCCACAAGTTCAAAGGATTCAGACTTGTGGATTAGTGCCATGAAAGATGAGATGAATTCTATGACGTCTAATAAAGTTTGGGATCTTGTTGAATTGCCCGATGGTGTAAAAGCCATTGGATGTAAATGGGTCTTCAAGACAAAGAAAGACTCATTTGGCAACATCGAGAGACATAAGGCTAGACTTGTTGCTCAAGGGTGCACTCAAAGAAAAGGAATCGACTACTCGGAGACCTTTTCTCCTGTATCGAAAAAGGATTCTCTTCGAGTGATTATGGCATTAGTAGCTCATTTTGACTTTGAGTTACATCAAATGGATGTGAAAACAACTTTTCTGAATGGTGACTTAGAGGAACAGGTTTACTTGAGACAACCTAAAGGATTCCTCTCTGAAAAGGGTGAGCATTTGGTTTGTAAGCTTAATAAATCCATATATGGACTGAAACAGGCTTCTCGCCAATGGTATATGAAGTTCCATGAAGTGATAACTTCATTTGGTTTTGAAGAAAATATCATGGATCAATGTATATGCCACAAGGTTAGTGGGAGTAAGATCTGTTTCCTTGTGTTATATGTGGACGATATTTTGCTAGCAACTAATGATAAAGGGTTTGCATGAGGTGAAACAATTTCTTTCAAGTAGTTTTGATATGAAAGATATGGGTGAGGCATCTTATGTCATTGGCATTAAGATACATAGAGATAGATCTCGATGTATTTTGGGTCTATCTCAAGAAGCCTACATCAACAAAATACTTGAAAGGTTTAATATGAAAAATTGTTCGCCAAGTGTAGCACCTATTGTAAAGGGTGATCGGTTCACTTTGGACCAATGTCCCAGGAATGACCTTGAGAGGGAACAAATGAGAAATATTCCTTATGCTTCAGTTGTTGGAAGCACTATGTATGCTCAGGTTTGCACTAGACCCGACATTGCATATGCTGTTGGAGTATTGGGAAGATATCAGAGTAAACCAGGTCTTGATCACTGGAAGGCTGCAAAGAAAGTGTTAAGATACCTTCAGGGTACCAAGGATTACATGCTTATGTATAGACGAACAGAAGATCTTGAAGTTGTGGGCTATTCTGACTCCGATTACGGTGGCTGCATTGACTCACGAAAATCCACCTCAGGATATGTGTTCATGCTAGCTGATGGTGCCGTCTCTAGGAGGAGTGCGAAGCAGACCTTAACTTCTACTTCTACTATGGAGGCTGAGTTTATATCTTGTTTCGAGGCTACCTCACATGGTGTTTGGCTAAAAGGTTTCATATCTGGGTTAAGAGTTGTTGACTCTATCATTCGTCCAATAAGGATGTATTGTGACAATTCAGCTGCAGTTTTTATGGCTAAAAATAATAAGAGTGGAAGTAAAAGTAAACACATTGACATAAAGTATCGAGCCGTAAAGGAACGTGTTCAAGAAAAGAAAGTGATCATAGAACACATTAGTACTGGATTGATGATTGCTGATCCCTTGACCAAAGGCATGCCGGTTAATGGTTTCAAGGGTCATGTAGAAAAGATGGGACTTGGTTCCGTCATGTGAAACTTTTACTTGTTTTATTGAAACCTTTTTCATTAAGTTTTTGATATTTCTTGCATTATTTGAATTTATGTACGTACTTTTGGAAATATAGTTATTTCAATAAGAAATGTCATTTTGTTTGACCTAGAGTGAACATGAGGTTTACTCATTAAGTTATATGAGTGGTGGAAAGCTGAATATATTGTGATACATGGAAGATTAATTCTCGTCATTAGGGAATTTGTCGCTATGATTCATATATTGAGTTTTTCCGTTTAAATGGACCAAGTGGGAGAATGTTGGATATACTTTGACTTATTTTGAAAATAGATAATTATCAAGAAAATGGTCCATTTATTTTGAAAATTAGTTTCCCATGATCAAGGAAACTAACTACCCATTATCCCACTAACTTAGAAAACCACCCATAACAAACTCACGTAAAGTAGGAGTTTTTTATGGCAAAACTTCCTATATATATGTAATTCAACGTGAGTCTCATTCAAGCAACAAGGTCACTGCATCCAACTCTCAAAAATACATATACACCATCAAAGTGAGAGTGAGGGTCCAGCACCAAAGTTGAGAAGAGATTGTTCACGGTTTCGGCGTCGCGACGAGGTTGTTCGAGTCTTTGCCTTCCTCGTAATTAATTTGCAATGGCTGGAGGTATACTAATTAATTATCGCTTCCGCAATCATGTTTTGTATGTTTACAATTCAACCTATAAACATGTTGTTTGCTGTACATGATTTACATCTCTATCATGTCTAATTGGATCTATTAAATTAACAACTAGGTGAGACTGAAAGGAGCCATGTTGGCTACTTCAGAGCTGTCACACAGTATATCTAGTTGAAATTTAATACTTGTACATCTAAATCAGTTGCTGGTAATGTGTAATTTATCATTATATTACTTGCAGCCTTCAAGCTATAAGAAACGAAAGAGAATGGAGAAACATGATTATGAGGAGTGGAAATCAACTGTGGTTTCATCAATAAACCAGAAAAAAGATAAAGAGGGTATGATTTCAGATTCTATGCTACGAAAGATTAACAATCTAGCTCCATTATGCTGTTTCTTTTTCTTGACTGTTTCATGCATTCCTTTTCAGTTACTACCAAGCGGACAAAGCAAGCCCGCTTGAACTTTCCAACGATAGCTCGTGATACTCAGGATTTGAAGGTTACATAGCTATGTACACAATTTTGTCCGGTGTTAAGATTTTAGAATTTGAAGTTGCTCATACACCTGTTCGAAGAGGCAAGGATTCAGTTTTCTATCTGCTATATGATTCAGATTTCTCATCCACTTCTACAAAAGGTGTAATTGTTTCTGAACTTTCATGTTACAATGTACAGAACATATAAATTTAAGTATTTAACATGACAGAGCTGATATAATTATAAAATTATTCATATGCCAGTCAACATACATGAGCCTAAGCAACATCTGGTTCTTCTATTCTTTTTTATAAATCTGTATAGATAAGATTGTTTTCTGTAAGTTAATTAAGAAATTATGGGTGAATCCATATTTAGTGAATGTTATGCATGTGCTAGATTCTGAAATGTCATCAAATCATGTAGAGTTTATTACTGGTTGACAGTGGTTCAATCATTAATATTGGAGCTTTTCACAAGTTTATATCATTTACAAAAGAATCCACTATACTAACCGCCAAAGTATAAACAATTACATTACAGCTCATGTTTTAATTAGGAAAATCATGTTTTATTACCAGACTATTGCAGTCTGAATCTGATTAGTAGATCTAGTTTGGACTCAAATACTGTAGTCTTTTAATGTTGTGCTTATAGAATAAAGAGTTGTTATTACATTGATATTATATATTAAATCCATAATTCCCTCAAAAAACAAAATATTCTCAGTGGCTATCTGTTCCTATTTGTTCTTTACACAATACTGTCCAAGTGGCTAAGTTGATTGTTTTTGGTGAATTGTAGAAGAAAAGAATTGTTTCGTGAGATTGTGTTAGGTTTGTTTCAAAGTAAATATTAAAGATATCAAAATTTTGCAAGTTTTACTTATATTGATGATAAATACAACATATGAACATGTGTAAACTATGAAAAAACAAGTGTATAGCATAAGTGTTTGTTTAGTTAGACATAACAATACATAAGAAGTGGAAATTTCCAAGAAAGTGGAACACCAGAAGTTGTATGATTGACAAAATTATAGGAAGTAACACTTCCTATAAGATAGAGGAAGTTGCTTTTCTAAGTCTCCTTACCAACTAGCAACTTGGATTTCCTAAAAGGTTGGCCGTGCCTAGTGTTGGGCTTGCGTGCCTTGTGTTTGACTAATGATGTGAATCGAGTTCCTCTTTTTATAACTATTTTTATTGTTTTATTTAGATACTCTCTTAGGTTTATTTTACTCTTAAAGTAAGGGTTTTACAAGTGAGTTTTAATAATGTTTTAATTATTTTCTTAGTAGTAGTTATGGGGCCTTGGGCTTCCAAATTTGTATTAATTAATTAGTGGACTCTCTTGGTTCATTAATTAATTATTAAGGCTTTTTATTTAGTTTGCTTGTAGGGCAAGTAGGTTAGATTTATTTTTCCTATATATATTTGATTCATGTCAACAATTATAGTAGGTTGTTTATGAATTAAAAGTTGAGAATATTGAGCTTTTGCTTGAAGAGAATTTTGTTAAGGTTCAAACTAGTTGTCAACTAAGGTTTTGGGATCGTTGCTTCTAAGATCAAACTTAGAAGTCGTTGCCTTCTAAGACTATCTTTTAAATTTCCACCATTAAAATCACTCAAATCCTTCCACTAAATATAAACTGTCAAAAATACGCATCAACTAAGCTTGGCCCACGACTCAGCCCACCCGTTACATGTTGTGACATGACGTGTCAAAATTCCTAAAAAACAACCAAGGTAGGACCAAAACCCATGTGCTATTATGTGGTGCCTAAGCTAAATTTAACTTATTTTATTGTGTAATGTCGTGCTTCTCCTGAAATAACATATAAGCTCACTTATAGCTTGCCACGCACAGTAGTGTATCGTGTCATGCCTAACTCGTGCTCATGTCATGATGTGTTAGATTTGTGCTGGATCAATAGTGTCATCTTTATCCATATACAGAGTAGGGGTTAGCAAACCGGGTCCCCGGTCAAAATTTTAGGACCCAGATCCGAAATTGATTGGCACCAGGTCCTAAAATTCGGAACCGGAATTGGTTCCACCAGGTCCTAAAATTTAGGACTTGGAGTTGGAACCATCGGGTACCGATTCCAGTTTCGAGTACCCACTTATGCATATATTTGTTAAAATATATTATAAATTATAATACTTATATACTTTATTCTATTTTCACTTTTAGCGTTTAACACTTGTATTTATATATGCATTAAGCTATTTTATTTATGTAAGGTATATATATATATATTACTAACTAGATACATTTAACATAATTTTATTTTTAAAAACTTATTTAGTGTAACATATGTTGGGTAACTGGGTACCCAATCGGTTCCGGGTCCAAAAAATTGAGAATTGGATTTGGAATTGGTTACAACCGGCTCCTTAATTTATTACCTAGACCCGAAATAAAAAAATAAAAAAAAATTAAACCTATGAGATTAGAGATTATTCTTGTCGAGTTCCTAACCGGACCTGTCAGTTCCTAACCAGTTCCGATTCCAATTCTGGATACCCAAAATTTTTGCTCACCCCTAATATTATAGACTATATAGTAGGTACTTTGTATACGAGTATATTATCCTTAATAAAAAAACGGAATGTCACATCGCAAAATTAAACCTATGAGATTAGAGATTATTCTTGTCGAGTTTAGTCAAATATGGAGTATGACAACTAGGGAGTAGTAGGGAGGTACAAGTACTAAGTAAATTTCAGTAGCAGCATTGTCAGTATGTCACCATTACAATACAAGTCACATAGTCACATAGTCACATGTAGTGTATTGTGTATAGAGTACAATTATGTACTCCTTGCGTGATACCCCAAGTCAGTGGTAATATCTTTCAATCCAACCTAACCCAGTCAATTACGACAACATAATCAAATTATTCAAGGCCCAAATATTCTCCACCTTACATCTTTGAATTTTATTCAATTTTTTAACTTCTAGATTAATTTACCACTATTTCTTTATCATAATAATACCAATTCCAACCACAGAAAACCACAGTTTCCAGAAACAAATATCTCATTATCTCTCTCTTCTAATTTTCAAATTAATTGTATTCAAATGATTATCTACGTATTACCTACCGACATACTCTTTATACATATACAGTCAACGTAATATCGACAGTTTTAATCCAATATTGTACTCGTACTTTATGTTTTCATTAACTCTTCACTTTTTGATTTTTAATTACTCCGTTTCTTATGTGATGATTGACATACAATGTACCAACATATGGAGTATGCATATACCGTCCACGTAAGATCGATAGTTCGATCTGGTTAGGTACTTTATATGTTCATTGACTCTTCTCCTATTTGATTTTTCCGCAATTAAATTATAAAACCCTAACTACCAGCAACTCATCTCTTTCACCTTTTATCGTGGCTGACTTTCTCTCTCCTACTCTCTCAGGAATCAAATACCCCAAATTATAATTCCCCTTTTTTTCCAGTCAAATCATTTGATCCAGCTTCATAATTCCAAGCTCTGTCTCCTTCACCCGTCGTATTATCTGGGTCAGATCATAATCAATCAACCATTAATTTTTGCATTAATCGACATTAATTATTTTCTGGGTATGCGATTTTCCCCAGATTTTTGAAGAATTTTTATATTTCTTCTTCATTTTTGAGAAAAAGGATGAAGATGATTGGTGCTGAATTTGAGGTTTCCGATGAGATATTGGGGACATTTGCGCCGATTATTGTGTATTGGGTATACTCTGGGATTTATTTGATGTTTGGTTCTTTTGATAATTATCGTTTGCATTCGAGAAAGGATGAAGATGAGAAGAATTTGGTCTCGAAATCTACTGTTGTTAAGGGTGTTCTTCTTCAACAGACTGTTCAAGCTGTTGTTGCTATCATACTTTTCGCGGTTAGTCGTTTTGATCTTTGTTTTCGCCTTAATTTTGATCTGGGTTTTGTGTTCATTCAGTGTTTAGTGGATTGATTTGTGGGTTTGATTATGTTTTTTTAAGTAAATTAATGTTGATTATAGTGCTAATTTTCTTGTATTAACTGCTAATTTTGAATATTAATTGGTTAATTTGGAGTGAGGTTTGAGCTTATGATGATGAAATCAATTTTAATTTGAATGGGAACTTTTTATTGTTGTTTAATTGCATGATAATGAGTTAATGACAATGCTTTCTGTTGTATCCGAGTAATTTGTGAAATTATTGATTTTTATTGTCAAAGTGTATTGCAATTGACAAAAAATTTAGTTAGACTGTAAGTGTACTCTGTGAAGTGTGTTTAGAATGTGGTCAATGGTGGCTATAGTTTGTCTTGACTGAAAAATTGAAGGATCTTTTTGTGCTATCTTCGTCGAGTTGTTGGTGTTTAATTGGAATTTGAGTGGCAAAAATTGTTTTCAGAGGAGTGTTTGATATCATTCATCGTTTGGTTGAGCTGGAATTTTAGAACTTTCACATTTGGAGATGGAGATAAATTCCCCTTTAAGAAATTATGGCTTATTGATATGAGAAAAGTATTCTTTTTCCAAGAGAAGTGATGATTTAGAATAAGCTTTGTACTGAGGACATTTTTTAGGAGGTCTGATATTTGGGTTTTTAGGTGATGTAATATTTGGGTAAAAGCCTTGTGAAGAGGATTCCTTGTGAAGTTCTAGTACAAAATGTTGTTCCCTCTTTTACGGGAAAGTGATATCTCAATAATCTGGTTTAAAACTGATACATGAAAAGATAATGAAATTTATAGATTATGCTTCCCTAACTCCGAATGAAACATGCACAATAACTTTTGGCAAGTAGAGAACATATTAATTTAGGATATCTGGGGAAGTTGTAGATTGTAACTGCTCGCTTATTAGTAATGATGCACATGAAATTGGGAAGTAGTTCTATATCGCTTGAGGAAAATAATGTGCAACCACAACATGATTGACATTGTTTTTGGTAAGAGGGATACACTTTTGGTGAAAGTTCCAATTTTGGTAGCCCCTACGTGCGGATTTGAGAAGAAAACGGTTGTTCTCATTCAAGAAGATAAGTTAATGTTATTTGCATTGTAGCTTACCATTTTGAGTGATAATAGAATCATGTTACTTTGTACCGAGCTATATATAGGTCCTTGTGACAAAGCTTACAGTATGAATACAGCGTAGTTTGTTTCCTCTATCAGATTCTTTAATGATGTCTTGAATACAGAATAGCCTCTTTTGTAGTTTATGAGTATTGATTAATGAATAAAGAGTAGTTTGTTACCTCTGTCAGATAAAGGCATTGACATTTTTACGCAATGAATTATTGTTGTAAATATTAGTAAAAGTAATATGGTCAAGTAGGATATGTGAATAGTGTCAAAGTGGAACAAGTAGGAAAAGAAAAAAAAAAACAGTAGTAGTATTCTTGTCCTGGAGTTTATGGGAATGTTTAGTGTCTCCTGTGATACTTGGACTTTTCTTTTCTTGAGTACTCTAACATGAATATTGACACTTGACGTATCATCTTGAACCAATGCAATTTTTATGAAGTGAATGAGTTTAACAGTGAGACACATACCATAGTCACACTGCAATGCCCTTAATTCAATTAAGCATGTCAACATCACATGGGAAGAGGCAGGCACCTTAATCTTCCCAAACAACTCATGTGACCAAAACCCATCACTTTAGTTTTGCTCTGCTCCATGTTTAGCTTATGAAAAATTGAATAAAAATGTAGTAAGATACTCCCTTCATCCTGAAAAGAATTAGTCATATTTCCACTTTAGTCGGTTCCAAAAGGAATGCCCTCTTCTTTTTGTGGGTTGGGACGCTGGGTCCACTCAATGTAGTAAAGAGTAACATAAATCCCATTTTTTCCTCTTTTATGTATTTTATTTAAAAATTTGCTTCACTTCCTCTCGTATTAATTTAACTAATACTTCCTCTGTACAAAATTACTTGCAACGTATCACTTTGACATACATTTTAAGGGAAAGATTTGAGGGTTTAAATGTTCAAATTATTAAAATGAATTTAACATCGATAGCATATAGTATCCATCTTGCTTCAGTTGCTTGTGTTTCAATTATTTTGATTAATATGCTCATTTACACCATCAATTCTCTTCCTTAAAATGCTTGCTAAAGTGCTATGTTGCAAGTTGGAATATGGAACATTGGAAGTATAAAACAAAAGCTTCTTTATTCAATCTTCACTCAACAGTGACTTTCACCGGACAATTCCGTTAAAAATGGGCAATACTTTTGGCTTTTTAAGGACGGAGGGCATAGTATTAATATCTATGTTTTAGTATAAATGAAATAAATGTTCTATAACCATTGCTGTAAAATATAGTGTCTTGAGTTTGTGACGGGTGCACACTTGCCTCACCCTCACCGTACACCTTGAATTTGAGGCCTTGTTCTTTGCCTCTGAATGTAAAGGCATCGCCCAATGATGCTGGCAATCTGGCACAGTGTCTGACTAATCGTAGATGTTTTCGATTGGAGTATTAAAGTGTATATGGTAGATATAAATGGTCATATTTTGCCGTACTGTTCTCTGCCTCTATGGAATAGAATCAATTTATGCCATAATGAGATTTGGCATATAACTTATTCAGCTGTTTGGTAAATATTATAACTCTTTTTACGTGATTATGTGGCTTTGGTAGTGTTACCCAATCCCCCTCCCCCCTTTTGTGCGCAAATTTTGTATTGGGAACATGAGTATATTGGATATTACACATACTGGTATAATGGAATTTTTTGGACTAATTCAACATAATTAGGTAGTGAATTGCGTTCTGCGTACCCATTTGGTGTGTTAAATTGCACTGTGGATTAGATAAAAACACTAGGCTTTGTTGTTGTCTTAACATGTGGCTTAACTATTATGGTGTACAAGAATTGTCAGTCTCTTGTATGTGAGCATGTGGAAATGTTATCGTCTCTCATGATACTCGGGACATCCATTTAATTTCAATATGCAATTGTTGGTTCAGTCAGTCACTCTCTTAAGACTCCATTTTGAACCAATGCTCACAATCTTTCTTCTTCTTGAGTGTCTGAGTCTGACACTGAGATACAATAGCTGTGTCATGATGTCCATCTGGTTACAAATCTTGCCTCAATATATCATGTTGAGCTACTGACTGTTGCACAGCATGGGGCCATGGGCTGAGGCGCACACCTCAGTACCTCAGTGCATTAATTACACATGTGACCAAAATCTGTTAATTCTGTTTCACACTTTTTGATTGAAGTAGAAGAAACCCAAATCTTTCAATGTAATATAAATTATGTGTTTCCTTGTAAAAATAATCTTATAAGGTGATAAATAACCATATTTGAAACCTAGAATCTTGTGCTAGTGTATGTTGTGTCTGCCCCACACCTCACACCTCTAATTTGACTAATTGAGCACCTTCTTTTGCGGTCTGATCTAAGTAGTTGTAGTCTGATCATGTGCAGTGAATTCAGTTGATTAGTCTTTTCATAAATGTAATTTTTTTAATGTCAGCCCTGTACTTGAGAAATTGGATCTTGTTCTTATTGATGTTTCAAAAGTTTATAGTCTGTACTTATTCTATACAGTATATGTAATTCTTCCATGGTTCCACCAATTTAGAATTTTTTGGTGTGTGTTGAGTGTGTTAGATCTGGTAATACCGGGTTTTCTTTTTACATATCTTATATTTGGAAATGAAAAATCTATTATTTTAAAATTTAATTATGTAATAATTCTTTCAATGAATAACCCTGGATGAGAAATACACCAAAAATCCTATAAGCATGTGTTTGGTTCACAAGTTTCAGGTATCAATAACATATGGAATCATCCATCGATGTGAGGGGCCAACCCTCTTTACCTGCAAACTATAAGGTTCCAGACCCTATGGGATTTGTGGGTTTGTTCCAAACCCTCATGGCCTCACTGTGGAATTAAATAAATTAAGAGACAGAACACCATAAATACAATCACCAGCAATACAACCCTCGTCGCCAAACCACCATAACAGCTCTGCTGCGTGACCTCCCCCCCCCCCCCCCCCTCCCCCCCTCTGCCTCCGTCCTTATTTGTATGTGCCCCTTTAGTACCCTTCCAATACCACCGCTGCCAACAAGAATCACTACCATGATGTTCAATCTCTTCATCAAGGACATCAACCTCTTTGATCTGCACCTTTGATCGACCACCAGTCCCAAACCTGGTAGCCAAAATTGACCATCCATACCTACATTGTACTAAGTTGTTGAAGAGGTGTGGATTAATCTAATTGATCTACATTATTACACCTTTACCTAGTAGGAGAGACTCCAGAGGGGAAGGAGAACACAGGTGGAGGGAAAGGAGATACAGAGGCAGTGAGGGAGAGATGCCGCTGCAAGAGAAGAGTTGCCAGAGTGTGAGGAGAAGAGAGAGGCGTGGAGGGGGAGGAGCTCTGGCAGTGAAGTTTGAGACTAGGAGCACAGGGGGAGAGAGAGAGAGAGATGAAGGGGGTTCTTTTCCCAATTTGGTACTGGATACCAGGAGCCACCAAAAGAGACCTAAGGCTGTTGTCACTTGTTTTTAGGTATTTAGCTCCAAAAATCATCAATGTTCAACACATGGATGTGATTTCTCACCTGATACCCAGGATCCATACCATAAGAGGGGTCTAAGGCTATTGAGGCTAGAAGGTAATTCTACATTTACTTTTGGGATTAGTTAAATCATCAAGTGAATTGGGACAGGGTTGCTTGAGAATTAATTGTCGTCAACTAAATGACAAGTTGATTCTTTGTTTATTTAGAGCCTTGCTTTTGTTTGTGGGCCCAAGTTGCCTTGGCATTGTAGCCTAAACTGGCTATATATGTTATTCAGCTGTCTTTGCATGGGCAGTTGATGCTCATAGGTCTTCAAAGATGTGTCAGAATGACGCTATTTTAAGGACTGTATTAAAGGTCTTGCTGTTGGTTTTGGTGGTCTTAATTAATTGGTCTGCATTGCAGATATTATGCAATAAGGGTCAATTGTTAGTACATGGTGGCTAATTGCTTGTGGCCTTTCAGCAACGATTCTGATTGTTAAGCAGTTGCTTATGTGTACATAGACCTTTTTTTTTTTTTAACTGCCTTTACTTTTAATTTCTCTGTTGGGCTGCTGATTGAATTTACTGTTAAGTGGCAACCCATGTTTTACACTTAGGCTCTGTTTGGTTTGACGTAAAATATTTTCAATGAAAAATGATTTTTCATGGAGAACATGTTCTCAAGGAAAACTACAATTGCAAATTAATTTTCCTTTTGTTTGTTTCTTTACCAGAAAAGTCATAGAGAAATTGATATAGGATTGGAAAGGTGAGGATAGATGATAAAATAGTATAAAGGAGGTAAGGAAGAGGGAGGAAAATGTGGCTTCTCATCTTTTTATAAAGGAAATTATTTTCTACCATTGAAAATGTAGTTTTCCACCATTAGGAAAATTGTTTTCCACCCATTACTCAAACCAAACAAAGGAAAATGAGGTAAAATCATTTTCCATAAAAACATCTACGTCAAACCAAACACACCTTTGAAGTATGTTGCTTCCATTCACTAGGTTCCAAAAGTTTCTTGAGAGGCAACCCATGTTTTCCTGTTATAATGTATATCCATTTGCTAGGTTCCAAAAGCTTGTTTTCTACATCTATTTGATGCTTAACAGTTTAGAAATAAGTCGTTTCTGTGGGTCTTTTGTGACAGTTCCTCAGTAAGTGTTGGTAGCATGTGTATATTCTGTCTTTTTATATGGTAAATGAATAACTTAGTGACCCCCCTACCAATCTTTCAATTATTCAGGTTTTGCTGAGCTCCTATCATGAGTATTTAGTGTTTTTACCCATTTTGAATATCTTGATTGCTGACTCGAAATGCTCGTATGTAGGTAACAGGAAGTGCTGTAGAGTCTGCAAAAAATCAAAAAACTTCTATATTTGTTCTCATATGCCAGTTTGTAACTGCCATGATGGTCTTGGATACCTGGCAGTATTTCATGCACCGATACATGCATCATAACAAATTCTTGTACCGACATATCCATTCCCAGCATCACCGGCTTGTTGTCCCTTATGCTTATGGGGCTCTTTACAACCATCCTTTAGAGGGGCTTATTCTTGATACTATTGGTGGGGCCTTGTCATTTCTCGTATCTGGGATGTCACCAAGGACCTCCATTTTCTTCTTTTCCTTTGCAACCATCAAAACAGTGGATGATCACTGCGGTCTTTGGCTACCGGGTAACCTGTTCCATATCTTGTTCAGTAATAATTCCGCATATCATGATGTGCATCATCAGCTTTATGGAAGCAAGTACAACTTCTCGCAGCCTTTCTTTGTTATGTGGGACAAAATTCTTGGGACTCACATGCCTTATTCTCTAGAGCATAGAGAAGGTGGTGGATTTGAGGCGAGACCTACAAAGGAGTGCAAGGATGATTGATATAACCCACTGTATGTGCTACATGTACCACTATTCGCTAGTCCTCTACTGTCATATTTAAGCTACCTTTGGAATGTGTTTTCTATGTACATGCCGGTTTTTGTAATCTTATTAATTTGTGTCTATATGAAGTTTTTTGACGCTTGAGCAGAATTTAAATGGTGTAGAGTTGGGAATTTCAGCATTATCTTTTTCGGAATAGCCTCTGGTTCATACTGCCTTTGTGATTCAGGCATTTCCTTGGTTGGATGGTGTATTAATTTATTAGCTCAAATGTTCTTAGACCAGGATTATTAAGTGTCAAAATTCTAATTTTCATTGTCACTGGATACACTATAGAGGGAGTCATTTTTTAAGGAAGGAATGTAATCTCTGAAGCACATATCAGCTGTATGCTTTGTTACTCTTTGATCAACATATTTTTGTCAGATACTATCTTATAAATTGTGTTATGACCTTTGTACAGGCTCACCCAAATACTAGAGGTGCATAGCAAGGTCAAATTGACACCCTTCCCGTACCCCCTTTTGCTTTGAGATACGGCCTCGTAAACGTACGTTTTTTATATGATGATTTAGCATCGGCTCATCTCTCCACCTCGAAGGCCTGGCCTTATTGTTTTCAAAGACATTAGAATAGTTCTACCATGTTACTTGTTAGATCTCTCTCTATATGTGAGACTAATTTTGGGCGAGGAATGTAAATATCTGTCTCCACGAATTTTTTATCTAGTGGCTTTTCCCGATAATTATCATGATGCAACATGCAAGTTTAGGTGTTTGTCAAAAGTGTTGTTTATAGTTTGGTAATTAGAGAGTTTATTCCATCATTGACCTAGTTTATGTGTGTAAAACTCTTATATCAATGTACTTCTCTATCTCTTTCCTTTTTTTTTTCCTTTTATATAATTCTCTCATTTTTCTTTCTATATCTTTAGTCTTAAAATATCACACTTTCCATGTTGTAATAAAAAAGAATAAATGAAATACATGATATGAGAAGGTTATAGCCTATAAGGCGTTAATCACAACCCATTCAATGTTCATGATCTTTCAACTAACTTTTGAAGTGCTTGTAAGTACGAACTTTAGCTTGGTCAATGACCTGGACTAGCTTAATAATTTGGACCCACTCATAAGTGACAATCACGCACCTCACCCATTTCTATTGTTTAGGCTATGTAAATGCCCTAATTTTCTGACTTGGTTTTATCTAGTCTGGTCGAGCCTAACTCGAAATAGTTTGAAGCCATCTGTATCAACTAATAATAATTTATCATCTCCACATATCAACCAAGATAGATAGCCACACTCAACTACTCAGCCATGTATACAGGTATAATTGAAGCTGACCATCCTTATCTTAGGTATTGCTCTAACAATCAGAACTTAGAGTACATTGACAAATATTCTCTTTTCTTTAAGCTTTAGTTCTTGTTATATTTATTAATTAGATGCCGACGTTTTTGCATGGCCTTTACTTTTTAATATTGTTATATGGTTCATTTTTCTTCCACGTAAAATGATGGGCTTCCTCAAGATTGTAATACCAATTTAATAATATTTTTTTAGTGTTATATTATTTAGGCATTTAAATTGAGCAATTTTAATTGGTGGGGACTTGGGAGAATTTTTTATTTTTTTTTATTTTTTTTAATTTTTTTTTGGAGGAAGGGACTTGGGAGAATATAATAAAATTAAATTGTGAAATTCCTACAAATTTGTAGCATGAATATTTGGGTTCATACTAATTTGTCTTTAATTATGTTTCTCATTACTATTTTTGTTCACTCTTTTTGGTAGTCAGTACAGTGCTCAGTTGCATGCATTTTTGTACGCAGATAAGCGGCTATGGTAAGCTAACCATCCGTGCACGAATCACTAATTCATGGCTTCTAGCTACGGCAGATGAACTCGCTAGTACGCAAGAGCTACAGGTTAACTCGCTAGTACGCAAGAGCTGCAGGTTACTATACCTTCGATTGATTTTGTTTCTGTAGGCTCTATTCTCTTCACCTAATATATACTTAACGAAAATATACCTATCACCCCCGACCCTCTTTAGTACATAATTCTCTATATATAGAGAGGTGTTTATATAATGTTGATAATGATGTAAACATATTTATTTAAGACAAGAAGGAAAATATACAATTATCTAATGCGAATTATTTTATTAACACCTATCATACTTGATGCACCCTTTTTTTTCAGTAATTTTCTCGAGTGATGTTATCTTTACAAATCCTATCTTTTGAAAACATGAATTTTATGAGATTTGGAGTGACTAACCTCTGTAAAGAAGGTAGGATGACTACTTTTATAAAAAGCGTCATAATCGTAACATTCCAAAGTCCGTAGATGGTGGAAAGCTGGAAAACGCTTACTGCTACAAAATAATTATACTCCGGGTTAGGTGGTTACAAAATTGACATTAGCAATCAAATCAATCCAAACTCTATATGTAATAATAGATGGTGGATGCAAAGTTATTATATTTAGACATTATTGTTCAGGATTGAGACAACAACTAATTAACGTCTTCATGCTAACCTACTCTTTTATTTTGTCTCATTAAGTTGTGTTTTCTTTTTTCTTTGATAAAAAAATAAAAATAAAAAATTGACTTGCATGCACTCATCTTCATTGGAAGAACTTTTAAATTTAAACTTACCTTATGACCTTAGTCCTTACAACTCCTTCCAAATGAATAGTTAATTAATTACTATGGTTGTCAACTACCTTAATTAGTTAGTCGTCGTGGCAGAAAACTTGATATTGAATCACGTATACATATGTAGCTCTCTCTATACCCGCAAAAAAAAATGGATGATACTCTGCACACATTACATAACAAACACACCATGTTTGAGTTCAAAAAATTTCTCCTGAAAAAAATTCTATAAATTAAACTTTGATGAACAATTAGATTGTACTTTTGTACCTTGTTCATTTCACCTTAAACTAGGCTCATAAGTTCATATTACATGTGATGTTTTACTAATTAGACCACTTATGAACTTAAACAACAATTCTTCTATACAACTCCGGCGAAGAGGAACTTACACGAGCAAAACATGTATCATATAAGGGGCTTAACTTGTTACAATAGTATAGTGATTGACAAAATTAGTACATTATCGGAAAAAGAAGAGTGCTTGAGTTAATCGAAAGGTTAGGAAGAAGATTGAATATATCCAAGGTTCCTAAGAAGTTAATTATCATCAGGGCAAAAATAATGCAGGTAGTACATAAACACAGAGTACAGTAACAGATAAATTTTACAAAAATCGAAAGCTATTGAATGTACAAAAGTTCAGGACTTAAGCTTTTTCTTTGTCTATGACCAAATCCAGGAAGCTTAGCCTCTACTTGGAACCTAGTCACTGGAGTGAATGAATCCGAGAGCCTGTGCTTCCTCTGACTCTCAGAAATTCCTCTAGCAGGACTTTTTCGATGAACTTCTCGAGCTACATTCACTGCTTTCTGACTCTTACACCCTAAAAGAAGGCTAGAACCCGGCTTTTGAACCTCCTTGCTCATACCCCGTTTAGCAAATGGACTAGATTTTGAGGCTGATGACTTGTGGCGAGTTGTTGAGGGTAGTGCCCTTGATCTTTGGTCCTCTGAATCAGAAGCAATAGAGAAATCAGCAGCACTGGCAGTTACAACACTCCACTCGATGCTAGCCTCGCTAGGTGCATATGCAGTTGTTGGGGTGGTGTTGCCATCAGAGGGTATCAGTCGAGGCCTCTGAATAACCGGGTTGGAAGTACAAGACAGGCACTCAATCTCAAATAAGTCGGAACTAGCATCGCTCTCTGTGTCCTTGTATGTCTCACTAGGTGCCCCTGAAGTGCTGATCTCATCAGTTCTTGGAATAGCATCCCATGATAGCATGCTAAGCCTCTTTTGTAGGCTAAACCTCTTGCTCCCATCATCCAAATCACTAAACCCGAACACTTCAAGTGACTTTCTTGCCTCCTCTTCCTCGACATTTATCAACTGCAGGGGCAATTCCAACAAAAAAGAACATTATTGGAGGCCAAACAAAATATATATATATATATATATATATATATATATATATATATATATATATATATATATATATATATATATATATTGAGAACTTGTATTTTGAAATCTTAATAAGTAGACGACTTCAAAAAAAAAAAAAACCCGAAATTTAAGTAGGGTCAATTAACCCCATAAGCCAAACCTTGTTAACTGCTGTAAGGCTGGCAGAATCTGAGACCGGGAAGACGAAGGGTTCTATGGTATTATTTGGGTGAAGTTTGTTCATTCGTGTGATCTCAGCCGTGTCAAAGCTTGTCTTAATCGATCTCGTGTAGGTTCCTTTACTGTATCCTGCAGGAGGTCTGCCATCAGTGGTACCGCCCCTGCTACCGTGGTTAGTAAACTCTCGATCAATATCGACAGACTTCCTATTAACACAGCAAGAGCAGGACAGTAATGACATAGTCTTTCCCTGATGTGTTTTTCCATTACCTTCATTATTAGACCTAGACGGAGTCCTATGCAGACGCCTCAATAATGCGCTCTGGCTATTCGAGCTCAGTTCTGACTGACTGCTAGGAGTTCGAAACTGAGATTTCAGCTTATTCGAGTTAACTCTGACAATCTGTTCAGGTCCTTCAGAACGCTCTTCATGATTATGTTCTGACAGTTGAAATCTTGCACTTTTAGACCTTGTTGAGTTACTACGCTGCTGATCTATTATTCCACTGCTGAAGTACTTATCAGCACTGAATACGTCGATTTCTCCATCCTCGACCTTCTTCTGCCTCGAGTTATGCAGATGATCATGCTGCTGCTGCTGCTGCTGCAGAGGCTTTGAAAGTAGTTGGTTTTGGCTGGACTCAATGAGGCTACGGATGTACGTTTCCTCGGAGCTATTGAGATAGGAAGAAAAGGAGGCTTCACGAAGGCTACTATTGTTGCTTTCCGAGGACCAAGAAGGTGGTAGGCTTAGGCGGGTGCTAGTGGGTGATAGTGAAGCCATAAATGGAGTATCAGCAAGATCAGGGTGTAGAATTAGGATTAGTAGTAGATTGAGGTAAAGAAGAGAACTTTAAGTTGGGAGATAATGACTCAACAAAGAAGAGAGTTTAATTATATAAAGGGATATAAAACATACTCGTATCAAATTGCAGCAGGCAGATGGCTAGAAGAAGGCCGAAAATGACTATACCTTGAAAATGTCTAGAGAGTAAAAGGTACAAGAAAGAAGCAAAAATATCACCAATATAATGTCAAGGCCTCGTTTTGTTCAGCTTAATTTGAATTATTTCATACATAAAAAATTCTAATAAGTTTAGGCAATATGAGTTTTCAGGATATTTTTAAACAACACGAGTGTTTTATAACAAGTTCACACGCAAAAAAGTTTTTCTTTTAGTCTAATTAAATTCAGATAAAATAAGTTTAGACAAGTTTTGATATGTTGAATCAATAAGAGCTTGAATTAGATGGTTGAAAAAACACTTTGAAATTAACTTCAATGAATTGGCTTACACAATTTGCGCATGGAGACAAGACACTTGACAGTTAGACACAAACAAAGCGTATAGTCAATTTCATCCAAGTTTTTCAAGTAAGCTGGTTTTGTTGCGGTGCAATTGAGCCTATAGAAGAGTAGGACGTCTAATTTTTATATTTTCACTTAAAATATGAAAGCACTACTATTCTCTGGCAAATGATTCGTTACTTGGATTGCATAGCGTTTAATTGAGTCACATTCGAATGTTGAGTTTTATGATTCAAGCTCAATGATCAAATTAGGTCAGGTTATATATATACACGAGATTCTTTTGTCTTTTTAGAGATATTAATCACTTTTAATCAAAATAATTCACTTCGAATATTTTTCCTTGAGGTAAGTTTTGCCACGCTTCAAAATACACATCGTGAAAAAGGAGCTGTTATTCATATTTTCGACCATCTTTGTAACACCAAAATAAGTGAAAATTGAAGGTACATGCCAAAAAAAAAAAAAAGAACTTGTAACATGTGGTGTTACATTACTCACATAGAGCTAGGGAATGAGAGAGAGTATAAAGTTGAATTGTTGTGATTTGCATCATGACAGTTGGATGTGTTTACAAAAATTCAAGAAACATTTAAGTTATTGAAAGCTTTGATGTTGGCCTTGCGCTTTTAATAGTTTGATTGCGATATGTTGCTCTTTTTTACCATGCATGAAAATGACAACACCTTATCATGAGAATAAAATTACACTTGATCAACTTATATAAATATTTGATGTTATTATAATTGACATGATCTTATGACATGCACAACTAATAGAACAAAAAGAACCTGTTTAATGCGATTACATGTACAATATGGTCCCTGAATTACATTTTAGCTTCGATAATCAACATAAAGCTTGTTGTATGCTCGTTACATAGTTCTCTATACTTGTTTACGTGCATTTTGATTACAGAAAAATTCGAATGGCTGAACGAAAATTATATCATTGGTTGTATAAGAGAGACATACAATAAAGAGCAATAGGTATGATTAGTCTGAAAACTATCATATACTAGTCAAAATTATTGTATTATCGATGTTATTTGCCTATTTGGTATTCAATAATAATTCATGGTAATGAATTTCTATATAATATTGCAAGTATAAGAAGAACTTGTGGCAATCTCAAGAAACTTTAACAACATTGCTAATATAATGAAAAATTCTTTTATGATGGTCTATCATATCGTTTCTTTCTATATTACCTCGTGTCATCATCTCAAATCATTCCAAATTCAAATAATAATTGAGAAATCCGATAAACAAATGGATTAATGAAATTATAGCCATGCAATTTCACTCTTTTATTCTCCTATTTTTGATATCATTATTCCTCTTTTCAAAATATAATTCTATCTATTATGCTTGCCCGTGATACGTGGGTCTGGCTTATGGTCATTATTCTTAGAAGAAATTGCAGGTTCTTGTATTGTCCAAGGAATTCTGGTATTTGTTTCTTAGTGAAACAAACATCATCAAAATTCAAAATCCAGTCCTCTACTTTAAATACTATCCAATCCAAGAAACATTCCATGAACCACATTATTAGTGCTTTTACTTCATTATAAAATTGCTTTGTAAACCCTACCAAGTTAGAATTGAAGTAAATTCTCATTTGTAATGTTGGGTGTCGATTTGAAGCTAGAATTGAATTCGTACACCTAAAGGCGTATCTTGCTCATCTGTAATGCTTAAATGCATCTATTTTAAGCACACTCGAGTGTATTATAAAAATTGCATTTGGTTAGGGATCATTATTGTTATTCCTGATCTAGGGTAATACCTTATTCAATATTGATTATTGGTATTAGTTGTTTACTTGAATTCTAACTAACAGGAAGTAGTAGTTTCACTATTATAGTTTTTTGACTTGTTTAATTAGCTGATTGTATTTGTGCTTTACATAGGATTAATTCTCTTCTAAAGAGAGAGGTTTAAATCACTTACACTCTACTTTTATGAACATAAATTAAATCACTTCAAATACAGGTATCAGAGTATATCCATTATAACAACACCTGTCGTAATATGAATGGTAAAGCAAACATCCCACATCTGTCAATATATATATATATAAAGATCCAGTAGGGTGGGGTGAGAATCAATCCCAAGATCTCCTGAAATTGGGAGGGAAATTCTAACCACTTAAGCTATCCCTTATGACTATATTAAGAAACTTCACATGATAATGTATATATGTCATTATGTGGCAACAGAAAGGACAAAAAGAATGCGGGCAATCTTGTTGCTATTCTCTCCAAAAGAAACACACAACAAGCATATATTTTTTGACCATAAGTGGAGAAAACCATAATATATGGTAAAAAATATTAGTGGGTAATTGTGTCACTAATAAAGAAACAAAACTATTAGTACGGACTAATATAATTGGTAGAATAAATTTAAAGATAAGGAGGGCCGCCTTCCCCCACTTTTGCTTGTGAAATGGAGAGGAAAAAACATGGCATTAAATGCATAATCTTACATTTTTTTTATGGTAAAATTGAGAAATAAGGAGAAAAGATCAAAAGAATAGTGTAGACTGTAGAGATATGAATGAATGAATGATTGAGTATGGAGAGTTTTTAAGGCTTTGTTGGCTTCCTCAGGTCCCAAAATTGATTTTGTGGTTCTCATTGGTAGGAGTTGCATTTTGTTGTTAACCCTTGCTCTAATAAACCCTCACCCTCGAATAGTAGACTATAGACAAGAGTGTGCAATACACAAGGAACATATCGAATGCCGACATACGCATATGTAAAAGAACAAATCGCTATGATAAAAAAAAAATGTTGGAGATTCTTTTATTTATTACTTTGTATTATATTATAGCTATAGATATAATAATATCATGATTTTTTTATCACGGAATATAATATCATATTCTTTTACACATTTACTTGTGTTCTTTAGGTGCATAGTAACCACACTATACATCCTGGTTCACCATTTAAATTGCACCCATTCCTGCCTCAGTGAAGATGGGGCTTTGAGTTTTGGCTACGCAGGTACATATTTGAAATCGAGTGTAGAGTACTCTCTTATGAGTTATGACAATCAATGTGCAAAATGGGCAAATAGGCAAAATTTAAAAAACAATATTTGAGTTGGCAATCAGATTATTCGGATCAAATTATATTGGGTTGGGTTGTTTACTTGTTTTCATGTATGACTTGTTTAGGTCAAATTCGAGTTCAAATCGGGTTGTTTTCGATTCTATCGGGTCAATTTGAGTCAAGTCGGGTCGAAATGTAGCAACTAGCAAGTGATTTCTAGTAAAGTTTGAGTTTAAGGTATTTTGGATCGGATAATTAGGCTTGAGTTAGTTTTGCTAGGTCTACGATTTGCTAGCATAGGTGTATTTATTAGATGATGGAAAATAGAGATTAAGAAATGGAGAGGAACCTAATTGACATAACCTATAAGCTTTTTGTGATATTGGAGCAACATTTTTCTACTTTTAGGGGGTAAACTTTCAAAACCTTATAGGTTATGTCAAGGAAGTGAGACAGTACATCATGTAAGGGCTCATTGAGGTTCAGCATATCTCAAATGGACTGCTCCATCCAAAGTAGAACAGCCTCAAATGAAAATTGGAAAGGATATCGTTAAAACAGAAATGAGCAAAAAAAATTTAGAAAGATTTTTTTTTTCTTTTGACAAGACAATAAATAAGTTTCTAGTACAGATTCAACAAAAATTGAAGAGTATAGAGTACATGTGACGCATATAAAAATCAAAACTAATTAATCTTTTTCTGTCTCCTAACAAAACGATACTATAATCAGCTATTGCTTAGAAACTAATTACTAAGAAGGGTAGCCATAAATCGAAGCAGACAAACACATAGGGGCATCTAGCAGGGTGTTGAAAAAATACATTTGCTGAAGCAAATCAAGGAAAACAAGTGAACACACCCAGTAGCACAAATGTGATTTTCAATTCAGAGCGTTCATTACAGATTTGAATTATGAGATGCCGAGGGAATTGCACGGGGACTCACTAGTTTTTGTTTTGGCATAATCATTGGGTGGATGTACTATTACCTCCATCAACGGTCCAGTACTGCTTAACTGCAACCAGTATCTTCTCGGGAACCAATGGACCATCCTCGTGATCCACCAATCTCGTGTCCCACCTCATCCCAGCTACTATCTTTTTCACTTTTACCAACACATCTACTTCATCCCGAATTATTACTGCTCCTTCAGGACGCAATATACGGTCCATCTCAAGAAGTATGTCTTCCAAGTTGCACCTGCATTCATCGGATGAAAATCTTCAGAATTATAAGGACAAAATGAACAATGACTTTCCAGTAACTATAGACCACAATGCCAATTAAGGCAGGGGGTGAGGACAATAATTTTAATCTTTCAGATTCTTTCATACAGCTGAAGTTAGTTTGTAACTGCATTGTGCTTCAAGTTAAGCTAAATTGGATAATAATAACAAACAGCTGGTACACCACCGGACAAAGTAAGAAGTGGTCACACCAATAACAAATACATTTTCCTAATAACAAAGCAACTTTGTTTGTACTTGTATAATTTATACTAATAACTGCATGGGTTAGAAATAAAAGTACATTTTCCTGACTAATTCATCAAAAGACATTAGTAAATAGTAACCCATAGGGTACCACATAAAATTGCAACTCCACATGTTTGATATGGAATACTGCGATGATATCCAAAAATTTGTAATATAGTAGAATGATTACATACATAAGTAGTATTTGAAAGGAAAGAAATGTGATCAGGAATTCAGGAACCAAAATTTTAGCATTCACACATGGAAGATCGTAATATATGTAGCTTCAAATTCATGGCAACATTGAAAAAATTGAAATGACTTACTTGTTTTTGTATAGACTGAAGACGCCATTAGCATGAATCAAGTCATATGTTCTTGGGTATGTAGAGAAACCCTCACACCTGCAACATAAAGGTTTCACATCAATGGAAACCTAGAATATACATAGAAAACCACTCTGACATATTCGCTGTAGACAGCAATGTAAGAAAGAATTGCATGTTCAAAAGCTGGAAATCATCACTAACCAGTCATGATAGATGCCAACTAGTCCTCGTTCGTAAACAACGCCCAAGGTATTCTTTTCAGCTATAGTCGGCATGACATTCATAACCCACAACTTGGAAGAATGGATTGCAGCAGCAAAACCTCCTAACCCAGCATTCATATCCATTATGTTGCGGTATCTTCCAGTATCAAGTAGGCTGTTGATTCTTTTATAAGCCTTTACATGCTTCTTCCACAGACTATTGTCCTTCAAGTAATTATCAACAGATATTCCAGGGACAGATCCACTAGCTATCCTGGGAGGCACAGCATACAGCCTCTCAGGGAATGGCTTCAGCCGATCTCCAGCACCATCATTAGGAAATGGAGTGATACAAGTCTCCATTTTCTTGTACCTGGAAACAAGACAAAGGACCAAGCTAAGAAACCAAGCCAATAAAAGAAAGATCCACTCCACGGAAAGACATGGACAATTTATTAGAAGAAAGTTACAAGTCACAACCAATTTTTGCTGCTAAAAGGTTTAATGAATGCTTAGTTACACATAATATTTATCTAAAACATTTCTAATTGCCGTTAAATTTCATTCACGCATACTCAAAGCCTGCAAAAATTATTAGTATGTAGTGTAGAAGTTGCAGTAATTAATAACTTGTCTACAGGACTAAAAAAATCACCGTTGCTAAGAGGTTCAATAAATGCTTAGTTAAACATATTATTGAATTAAATCACTTTCATTTACCTATATTTGACACTCATGAAAACTCAAAAGACCATGTATAGTACTGTACTAGAATGTAATTTGAAAGTCACACGTACACAGCTCACTAACACTTTTTCTCATCAAGGAATTAATGAGATAGGAAAGAGAGGATACAAATACAGATTCTGTCAACATGATTACACTAATTATTTTCCCAAAAAGAGCTTGTTTTATTATATTAGAATTCAATCAACAAACTTAAAGAAGCTCGATGCTTGCATACTGTTAGTCTTGACAGATCCAGTATAAGAACATCATAAACAAAACTTTTGACTTGAGAATAGAACAACTCATACAACTACAAACCTGGATTCCAAAAGTACAAAAGGACAAATTCACATTTATTTCTACTTTCCAAGTCACTATGCACCAAAACTTATATCCCTTGGGTGAGAATCAGAAAGCAAGAACCTCACTAACATGCACATGTCTTATGTTGCTTGAGATGGAGTATAGGTTACACATTTCAGATAGACCTCTCTTCATTTTCCATGAAGAAAATAGTCAAGATAAGAAGATATTTCCTACAAGAAATTGTAAAAAGGCTTCGTAATAGTTTCTTGATGGATGGGAAGGAATTTCCTACAACAGCAGTTTCTTTAACACCCCAGAGGTTCTCTTCACCGATAGAGCAGCAAAGCAGATGGGAACAAAAAAAAAACATAATCCACATGAAACTCATATCTTATTTGGCAAGAGAAAAAATGAAATTTATACTCCTATCACATCAAATTTATAAGACGTTTCTTTTCCTAACTATTTTCAATCAGCCAGTCCTATTTGTATCAAAACTATGCCACATCACATTGTACTTGATGTGACAATTGATGTGGCATGAGGGGGCCATTTCTTTGTAGTGCTCCTCATACTTCAAAATAACAAAGGTATTTCTTAGTAAGGCCCGAAGCCCTGAACCCTTAATTACAAAAGCCATGCATCAATTACCATGCCACAAAAAGAGTTCAATATTCCATGACAAAAATCTTAATTCAGAGTATAGAATGATTCCTAAACTTCCATACAACACTCTTAGAGCAACAAATCCATAATAGCACATAAATCTATGAGTTACAAAAACTTGAGTTTGAAAGCACCATGCATCGGCCAAACAAAATTAAAACTGTAAGCCAGAAAACTACAGATAAAAAGTAGGATAGAGAAAAAGGAGGTTAAAAAGTAAAATATTTTAAGACAGAAGCGTACCAGACTTCATCGGGATTGGATTTACAAACGGTAGCCTGGGATTCTTCTAGTTTACTGCGACATTTATCGGCATCAAGACTCTTTTGCCAGACAGCTATTTCACCCTTCTCGTGTCTCTTTTCCCAGCAAAGAAGCTTAGCCACCTTTTCAATATTATCTTGTTCTTTCTGCAAATCCTCCTTCGGGCGTTGCCACGCTTTGTAGTTATTCTTATAGTTGATAGGAGGGCCTGAAAGCACCCAGTAGCCACCTGGTCTAAGAACACGATCAACTTCCATCATATACATTCCAGCTGCAAAAGGAAAGAACAAAAAAGTGGCATATTAGCTAATGCAAGTACAGGGCAGTATTAATTGAAAAAAATCTGTTGAGATCCTCAAGCATGGCTCATATATTTACAAAAACCGCTCCAATTACAAGGACACCACAAGTTATATTTCAAGGAACACAAAAAGCTACAAAACCAAATGATCATTCATCAATCTAAATGACAGCACAGCTCCCAAAATCTCACCATTTCCACCCCATGGAATTAAGCAACGAGAACAATGTGCCATATCAAAAGCATTTGATGGATACGGCATTTTTATTGTTCCAAGAACGCCAATAACAGCAGGTACTCCCCTTTCAAGTGCAAACTGAACTTGAGCCTCATGAGAATCTCTAGGTGCAAATGACATCGCAATAACATTTCTGCTCCAAAGGTATGCTCCCCAACTTGCAACCTAGCACATCACAAAAGTCAGCATGGAAATACTAACACTTAAGAAAATTTATTTCTTCCTAACAGATTAAACAAGAACTATATGGATAAAGGAGATCTAATGAAAGAAGAGAAACCCGAACATACCCCACATCCAGTGTCTAGAGCTGTCCTGACTGTCCCATTCTTCATTGGAATTACAGAAGCTAGCTGATCAATATATTTATCTGCTCCTTGAGGGAACTGTGTCCCACCACCAGGGAACCTGAAGACATTTCCTTCATATTGGATCCAGTTTTGAATAGCCTTCTCCACTGTCAAAGCTTTGTAAGGAGCATTCGCGAATGGTACATAATCACGGCTCTTAGGCCATGGAAATGGAGTTACATATCCCTTTGGTGCTGGTACGAGACAATGCAATTTCTCTTCCTCGGGAGGACAATGCCTTTCTCTATAAACCATATTATCTCTTGGGAACATCATCGCACGTTTTTGATCTTGGCATGGAGTGTAATCGGTGTATTTAGCCTTGCATGGCTCAAACACTTTTGTATCAATACTAGAATCCCCAGTCTTAACCTCTCCACCATGATGAGTCTCGAAATTCAAGTTTGATAACACCGCACAATCCGCCCCACTTTTAGTAATCTCCATAGCAATGCTATCTCCCTTCCCAAACCCACTTCTCTGCCATGCCCCCAATAGATAAAAGAAACCACATAAACCAACTACGATAAATATAGATATAGAACTCCTCGTCCTACTGTCACCAGATGTTTTGTTTGCCATTTTCCGCCTGCAATTGTCCCCAATACTTTCAACTTCAATCAATCAAAATATTGAAAAACAGCATAAAGAACTAATATTCATAAAACAACCAACACCTCCCACATACCCAATACTGATCCTGGGTCGATTTCGATTTTCGATTCACTAAATGTTAATCTAATTAGCTGACGGTAAACAAACAAATCATCTATATTAATAAAACCCCAAAGTTATTACAAATTGAATACTAAAACAAGTTGGATTTTCTAATCAGACGAAGAAAACAACAAAAACAATCAGTAAACTCAATTATTGCCAATTATGCTTCTAATTTTCTATTTATAACTGAATTAGTAACATTTAATGAACATATAGACAAATCAAAGCTGAACCCCACCAGATCGAGATCAAATCAAACCAAATCTAAGCTACAAATCAAAAACCCCATCTTGCAATATCCAATTAACAAACAACCCATTATAAAGAAATTAACAATGCAGCAAATTAACAACCCAATTCACAAACCTTAATATATGACAAAAATAAACAATAATTGAATAGAACTATACAATAAATATTATAAATTGAAATCAAAAACTTACCAAAAGCATCAAATAAGTGGGGAAGAGAGAGAAACAGCGGACTCAATCAAAAGAAATTCGAATTGGCGACTTCTTCTTCCTCTGCTGCTACTCAAAAAACAGAGATCGACACAGAATTGCGATGAAATCGAAAATCGTGGAAAACCAGAAAAATTGGGGGAAATTAAATCAATAAAATCAATCAAATTCAATCAAAACGAAATCAAATCAAAGAAATTTAAAAAAAAAAAAACCCTAAATTTGTTTTTTCTTTTTTTTAATTAAATTATTTCTTGAATTAATTATCCCCAAACTTTGTTTTCTGCCTACTACAGCTATAAGTAGAAAGAGTAGGAGAGCTGAAGTGAGAATTCGAGTGGAGTACAATTATAGTGGCGTTCAACTGAAGAATGAAAGATTGATTTTTTATTTTTTTTAAAAGCAAAGATTGATTTTTTAAGATGAAAATCAGATCTGATTTGTATGGGATGTGGGTCCCACGCGTTAATTACAGAGTGATGGAGGAGAGAGAAAGGCATCGGAGTTAACGGCGTGAAACAAGGGTTTGGTTTTTCTTAGGATGTTTTTGGGAGATTTTTGTCACTGTTAACTTAACATTCAGCTTGTCTACCTTTGTTAATTACAGTAGTCATTACTACTGCTGTCACTTCAATTCTATTTTACTCAATGAATGTACTCAATTTAGTATCTTATCTCATGTGCTATCCAAATCAATATGCTTGCCTTTGTAAATGAGATAGTTTCACCTCTATTTTTGTTTACAAGTTGGTGATTCCAAATTATTTTCAGGTGTCACAGCGCATCAGATTTATCTTTATTCTTGAAAACTCTATGCGTTCTTCTCAATATATTTTTTCCATCTTAACAATCTAAAAATTTATGTGGTTTTTATTTTATTTATTTTTTTATTTTTTTACTTGCAACAGTTTGACTTTTACACTATTTATATTTATGTGCTAGTTCAACTAACTTTGATTATATTTTTTAGAGCTAAACCAAAATATACATAGTCATGTGGAATCTTGTAAGATTCGCTTTTAGTTTTTACTTTTTAAATATCAAATGTTTATAATTCAATGTATTGGTAATTAAAGATATTAGCAATTGAAATACTGCATTGACAAACATAAAAATAGATTTGTTCTAAATACTATATATAAAAGGAGTAAGTATATTAATGCACGAATTTACCCTATTGGAGACTATGGAGGAAAGTAATGATAGAATTGAATGTTATATATGAAGTGATATGTACTGGTTAAAGATTATTTAGTTCTCGTGACAAGATTTGATTACTGTGAGTTTGTTCATGTATGTGTAGAGAGGGCAATAAATTAGGAAATGCTTTAGCAGCCAAAGTTATTATCTTCTTCTTTAGGGAATTGCATGGGTAGGTGGTGGGGATTTCTCTCATTAGGCAGGAGAAAGTTTTCTTGGTGATTAAGGAGGAAGAGTGTTCTTAATTGTGTATAAAATCTCATTTAGTGTAGATGCAAGAGGATAATGACACCACATGATATAAAAGAAAGACGACTAGTGACCATTTTAGTACAAGGTTGATGGATGATTGTTAACGAGATTGTCAAGATCAAAACATGTTACAAATCACCTACTAATTACCCACTATGTAACATTGAGTTGATGGTAATATATATAATGTCCATGTGTTTAAAAAGTGTATTCTACAAAAATTTATTTCTCATAGATAATTATTTTCTCAATACGGGCCAAGCTCACTTAACATGGATGTATGAAACATCATTGATCTGAAAAGCATTAGAAGGTTGATATGTTAGAGTCGTCGATTAAGTTTGATTGAAAATTTGAACATGAAATTGTCACACTTATGACCCCTCATCCCCTCATTAATTAAAATGGGATAAATATCAACCCAAAAATATTTTAATATGTTTTAATTCGTTTATTTTAATATTTAACTGAAAGCAAAATGTGAATTTAACATGTTTCATTTGATAATCCTAAGCTAATTGTTCACTTGATTTAGTTCACTTTAATACACATTGTATAAATAGATCTAAATGCACACAACTCATGCTTCAAAATTTGTAAAAGATTAGATAAATTATATGACAGGGATGCATTTTATTTCGTGGCATGAAGCAAGTGGATAAAATAAAAAGGTAACCTTTGTATTGTTGAGTGTTTTAGGCTTCTTGTCAATAATTATTAACCCACATTTTAAAAGAAATCTACATGTCATATGAAATCATTTATTGTTTCTCTTTTTATGTCATGTCATTATCTTTAGATTCAAAAAGTTGCAAATGTAATTTGTATAAGATTTGAATATGCAACCTCAAGACTTAATATTAAATGTCTTACCACTAAGCTACTTGTATGCCATCACATTTATTTTCATGTTTTCTATTGCAACAAATGATCAAAATGTAGTGAATGATAATTATAAATAAATAAATAAATAATTAAGAGTACGACTACATGACCAACTAACCTTTTTAGAGAGACTGTCTGAAAATTCTAACCTTTAATTCACATTAATTATATCACTCACACCTGGAATATACATATAGTTGTTAATGATAATTCACACTAATTCCAGGTGTGCGATAAATGTACAATATACTATATGTAGTTGTTAATTCCATGTAATAATCTGAGGTATCGCCTAGACTCAAATAATGAAATACTAGTAGATTCTAAGAGTACATACACAGTTTAATTGAAATTATCCTAAGTCACTAAACGTCTTCCTTTTATCATGTGTGGTTTCTAAAGTCAACATACATCAACCATATATCAACAAGAAGTGGTAAATTATACTTTTTTTATTTCTTCCTCTGTTTTTTTTAATGCATCACTTTTGATATTACAGATTTCTAAGCAATTTTGGAGTAGAGAGAGATAAAGAAAATAAATAAAAAGAGCCCATGTGATATGAGGGAGACTTATTAGTTAAATAAAGTGATGCATCTAATCTTATATAAAATCATCTTTAAAAAAAAATTAAAATAACCAATTCATTGATAAAAAGCTATACCACGTTTACAAATGAACTCTAAATTTAACAAATACATACAAACAAATCAATCAAAGGTTTACTTTACTTTATTGTAGCCAGGATCGTTAAATTGATCTTGTACTATGGTAGTCAGTGGTACATCTATCGCACACCTGGAATATACAACTAACCTTTTTAGAGAGACTGTCTAACTAAGGGTGTAAACGAACCGAAGCCGATCAATAAACTACTCGGGTTTGAGCTTGGTTGAAGCTCGTTCATATTTGTTTATTTTACAAATGAGCCGAGCTTGAACAAATTTTGAAGCTCGTTTAATAAATGAGTTTGGACACGAATAGGTATACTCGTTCAAATAAGTTCATGAACAACTCGTTTATTTATGTTCATGAACTACTCGTTTATTTATGTTCATGAGCTACTCGTTTGATATGATAAAATATGATATCTCAAAGGCGCAAAGTGCTTTTACGTGATAGCTTTGATATAAATTGATTATTTTATAAATTATTAACTAATTCACAAGTGTTAATTTAAATCTAAATTTTATAATTAAGATTTAATTATTATGCGAGTTTAAGATTTTCAAATATCAAAAGTACAAAGCTTATTTATTATAGAAGCTCGTTTATAAATAAGCGCGTTCATGAAAAGCACTCGTTTATCAACTCATTGAATAAATGAGCCGTTTACATACAGTTTGCAAACAATGTATTGTTCTAAATGAATTGAGTTTGAACAGTTTTTTGAGCTCATTTGAAAGTGTGAGATCATTTTTAAACTTGCCTATAAAGTTGAACCAGAACAAAGGTAAAACTCGGCTCGGCTCATTTACACCTTTTAAGTCTAACGATTCTTTACACTTCGTAGTATTTTGTAGGAAGTACTAGTTGCCTAGTTGGTATACTCTCTCCTTATCTTCCTTCCTTTTGCACTTCAAATCCAGAGTCATCAGCAGTTGATTCATCACTCATCAGCCATCCACTCTTCTTCTTCTATCTCAAATTCTCTCTTCTCCTCCACTTTCCACCATTAATGGCGTCAACCCCATTAACTTCTACTTTTTCCTGCAATTTTTCAACCAATCTAAACTCAAATTCTTCCATATTTCGACCAAAACTATGCACCCACTTTTCAATTAACCGCCATTTTCACACCCTTTATCCATACCCTCCTCAGAGCTTCTTACTTCCCAAATTCACTGCTAATGAAAGATCAAAGACTGGTACTTTATCACGTTTACCACCAGTTTCTTGCTCTTACAATTCCCAAAACGGCAATCCTAAACCAAAGGTATCCATACCCTAATTAAATATTGATTATTAGTTTATCCCTCATTAATTACATGTTTCAATTGTTTAATTTTTGGATTATGTATGATAAAATTTGGAGGAATTTGGTGGGGTTGTTTCTGTTTCTGGGTTTGGGAATTGTTTGTTTAATTGGTGGGATATATTGATTGATAATTAAGTGTTCTTGAGTGTGCATATAAGTATATAATCTTGGAACGATATCGAATTTGATGGTTGTGGGATTGAAATCTTATTTGAGGTGTGTATGTGATTAGATAATTTGGCATTGTATTGAAATTTTAGTAATTGTTGTTGTTATGCAGGGAGGTGGATTGGACTGGCCAATTTTGAAGCGTTGGGATGTGCCTTGGCCATGGCAAACCGTTTCGCTTACGTCGCTTGCTTGTGGAATAAGGTTGTTTTTCCCCATTTCTTCACGCCCTTTTAAATTTTGATGTATGAATTTTTCTGTGGTTTGGGTGTTGTGTTACTTTTGGGAGTGGAGTGTGGTGGAGGAGAAACACACTTTTAGTAGGAATAGGAGGATGTCATGAGAAAGAGATAATTAGATGACAAAGGTATTAGTGGTTTTGGAAAGAAAGTTATTTGGTAGATCATTGAATCAAGGCACTAGGCTACTTTGCTATGACCCAACCGCATACGTTGATAGGTGAATGGTGATGATGTATCTATCTGGACTGGTGTTTGTTTCCATGTGACCATGTGTTTAGATCAATATGTTATAGAGTTACTTGGTAGTCTCTTTTTGTTGAATGCTTTTTTTTTTTTTGTTGAGGAGGTGTAATGGAGTGTTGGAATCTATACCATTTCGTTGCCATTCTTAATGCAAATTGCTTGGAGGGAGCACATTGAGTAAAGAAAAAACTACCACGGATATTAGAAACTGTGATTATGTGAAATACACTTGAAAGGTTCTTTATTACAAAATGTGGCCAAAATCTTGATACTCGTGTGGATAGATAATGTTTACTAGAAGAAGAAGAAGAGAATAGAAAGACTGATAGTCATTTGTGACTCAGGAGTAAGGACGATGACAGTATTTAATTTTGGAGCAAAAATGGAATTTTCTCTATTGTTATTGACCTTTTTAAATAGAAAGAATAGAAGTTGAAAATACAATTGATAAAGCCTAGGCTGGGTTGTGATTGAAATGATTCTATCAGAAATCTGTTTAAAGCAGGTCTCCAAATTTTAATTACATATATCCACATCATTTTATGTAAAATGTAAAATCTTATTGATTGAGAATTTGAGGTCAATTTATTTTGGTAAGAGTGGCAGTTAATCATGCTGCATATATGCATGGCTATTTTTTAAACTGTGACTAGAGTGGAATCGATATATTTTCTATGACAAAGGCTGTCACATATGATATTTTGTGGTGTAAAGTTAGATTGTTTAGCTTCTTTGTGGGCTGAGGCTGTTGGGGCTTTTCAATATATTTTGCAGGGAAAACCAAAGATATTGGCTATTGTAGTTGGGGATTTTTCAGTTACTTGAGGACATCTTATCCTCTTTTTGTACTTTATTCTGTGTAGTTCTCCTAAAATGTTTTACTTATCAAATAATAATACAAAAAAGCACATATGCATCCGGTGGATCTTTCACCATGATAGAGGTTCGTTTACTACAATATCTTACGTGAATGTGTAACTGATGTGATTTTAGGCAGTTTTGTGGTAACAGGTTTGATAGAGGCGCAGGCATTGCCATATCTTGGATTTAACTTTGGGGATTTGACGTTAGATGAAAAGGCAGAACTATTGTTTCTGGATCAAGGGTAAGAATTTGAAAAAAGTAACATTGTATATAAATCATTATTTGTGACTTCGTATCATGTTTTCTGCTACCTATGTTATGTTGGATTTATCTGTTTATCACAAAACCATGATTAGCTGTATAATTATTCTATTGAGCATTCAGCATATTGCTACAGTTCTACAAATCTAGCAGGAAAATATGAACCAATAAACTTCAATGGAAGGTCTTCAGTTGCTGCTATAATCATTACTTACTGAAAAGTCACATCACTAGCAAATAGTCATTACAATTTCAAGTTCTGGCCTAATAACGCAATTAAGGATATTTAATAATAATACATTTGAATTAGAGTTTAAAGTAAGCTAAGTAATAGCTAAAAATAAATCAACTTGCCAGTGAATAGATCAAATGAATTCTGGGATCCAATCCGAATTTTTGGAAATCAATATCCAAATCCATATCCGATATCCGCTTTTTCGGATTGGATATCCGATCCGAAATGAAAACTCGGACCGAATATCCAAAAGATCGGATTGGATGCGGATCGGATTCGATAGTTTTGCATAGGTACTAATGTGTAGGTCTTGGCAAGTGTAGATAGCAAATATTTGCATGGCTGCATTTATGAATTTAATGTCATACCTAATGTTGTATGTCACACCATTTCAAATTCAAGTTGTTAGATCCTTGTGAGGTCGAGACTTGAGACATTGAAATTTGGTGAGAAAAGAAGTTGAAAACCCTGTGGTTGAGAAAAAAACATTTGGTGAACTTCCATTGATTCCAGTTTTGGTTTCTCTTTGTGATCTCAGAATTCAATTGCACCAAAAAATTTTAACATATAGGACATTTTTTTATTGTGCAGCATAACTACAGCAGCTGTTTTAGGAGTCCTTTTCAGTCTTACCAAGTCCTTTCAGCCACTTCCTGATGACCTCTATCGATATGGTATTGTTTTTAATTTCTTTCTTTGGCATCTACAAGTTCTAGTCGGCTCTAGTGAATCTAACCATTAAGGTTATTCCTTGGATCTACAAAAGCTTCTTTAACGATTGAAATATTTAAATAAGAATTACTTTTTCTGGAAATTGTTTTCTCCAAATTTATGTTTTAAATTAAGACTCTGCTTCACTGATTTTTGAAATGATGCTATAATTTGGAATGAGATCATAATATTCTGATATCTGTGAGACTCAGAGTTTTGTGTGAATGAATGTTGTCAGATTTGAGAGAACCGTTCAATCTACGAAAAGGATGGCTGTTATGGGCTGGGATTGGGTTTGCTGGGGCTCTTGGAGCCATTGCATTGACAGGAGTAGCTCTGTCCTTCTTTAATGGTGAGAACCCACAAAGAGAGGTTAGAATTATATGCTATGTTATATATTGCTGTAATTTCTGAATTTTTCTCACCTGAACTACAAAATGAAGTGCTGCTTTATTTGTTCTTCATTCATCAAACTATGTTTGTCTCATTGAACTTCTCATGGTCTTTAAGATACTAATTATATCATTATTTCAAAGATTCGTAAGTCTGATCAAAATGTTAACTTGGACACATTGGAATAGAAATTGTACTCGTATTTGCATACTAACTGAAATGCTTATAGTTATGTATGTATGTATTATTTTACCTTTGTTCTTATTATTTAATCTTTCTTATATGTTATATTCCTGCGTTTTTTTTTTTGTTTTTTTTTTTGCATTCAGGTTTATTCCATGTTATATGTGCTTACTTCTAGATTTTGTTGACTGTATATGATGATTAGGTAAGCTAGAGGGACATGCTTTCATGTTGCACAATAGTTCCTTCTATTATAACCCCTGGAAGCTGGATGCTTCTCTTTATTATTTTGAGACTTCATTATGTTTCTCATGAGTTTATTAGTTATTAGAACTCTAATCTTCGTAGGAATTCTTACCAACTTACGTTCTTTTTTCAGACTGATGCTCTGGTTCGCTTGTTGCCATTGATTGGATCATCAGAAGTTAGGTAGTTTTCAGAAAATGCACCTTAATCATATTTCTAAGTGTACTATTTGATGATGCTATCAAGATTCAGGAGTGCTGTACTTCTGGTCTTATAGGCACAAAATCTGTGGTTTAGAGCCTTGACTTTTGAACATCTTATTTATTGCCTTTTTATCAACTTATTTTTTTTTCTCAATTGTTTTCAGCACAGTCTGCTTGTTGGGAGTCACTGGCTTTCTTGCTCCACTACTTGAAGAAACTGTATTTAGAGGATTTTTTATGGTATCCATGACAAAATGGTATGCTGGACTAATTTCTCTAGACTTCCAGCTTCTTTTGTACTCGATAATTCTATTCTTTTTTTGGATATGTGTGGCTGGAATATTTGTTTTAGCACTTATGCTGCATAGTTGATATTTACGCTAAAATTGATAGTGAGGATGTAATGGTTCCTTGCCCCCTTACTAAAATATACGAGTAACAATTGAGGAAGGTTTTTGCAATTATATCTATCTTGTGTATATAGGAAACTGTCGAGCAATCATAATTTTTTTTTAACTGGCTGCAGGATCCCAACTCCGGTAGCTGTGGTAATTAGTGCTGCTGTATTTGCACTTGCTCATTTGACTCCTGGTGAATTCCCCCAATTGTTTGTTCTTGGTATGTCCAATCTTATTCTCAATTTTTATATATGGTTACTCATGTCGCTGCACAAACTATAGTCATATATAGTGAGATCCATGGTTGTTGAATGTGATTTATGCTCTAAAGTAATTGATTCAGATGATGCCATATGATGGAAAGCTTAGAGAGAATGAAAGAAAGTTTAATTACATTGATGTGATTTTATGAGTTTATATAGTACATGAGTAAGCAATAAACTACGACTAGATACATTTGACTAGGTCCATTAACTAAGAGTTAGGGATATAATTTGACTATCAACCTTTTTTTTTTTTTGAGGGAATTTGACTATCAACCTAAAATCCTAAATGAGTAACTTAAGGGATTACACAAACTATAAACAGTACCTAATGATGGTAAGTCATCATAATCCTTTACAATTTGTACCTGTACTAAATGGAGAAAAGGTTCCAGTGTATTAAATGGAAGATTGCAGTCCTTCAGTTTTTCTGTATTTTGAAGCAATAATTTTCAGTTCCTGCATTGCTTTAGATTGGTGTGCCACGGATGTTCTCAGTTCATATATATTTACATATATAGTGTTCTAGGTAATCGAATAGGAAGTCCTTTATGTTTATTGATGTTGCTTTTTGAAAAAACTAAAAATAAAAGCTGAAAAGCCAAAATCTCGGGGTTAGACTATGGGGAAAAAATCAGTCATGACTAATGGCATAAACAAGTATTTTTAATGGCCTCCTTTGTGCTCTATTCATCTAGAACTTTAATTATATCGAGATGCTGAATTTTACACAAGTGAGAAACATTCGTCACAAGTTTGCATAATTTTGCAGGTACTGCTTTGGGATTATCATATGCTCAAACTCGCAATTTGCTAACTCCCATCACAATTCATTCGCTCTGGAATTCTGGTGTTATCTTGCTCCTTACATTTCTTCAGGTACATTTTGCATGCCTTCTCTTGCTTTATGGTTCGTAGATGGGTTCAACTGAAAACCAAAAGGCTCATGTCTAATAAATTTCCCATTGCGGTGCTATTGATTTTAGTAGATCCTCAGAGACTCATAGGCAGTTTATATCTCTAGTGTAAAGTTTTGTGCCTTGTCATTTTTTTTGCTTCACAGAATTTATGTCCTGTACAGTAGCATAGATCTGCAGTCATTTGTAGGGAAGATGTAGTATTCTTTGAAGTAGTATTTGTAGATGAAGACTATTCTCAATTTTTTTTTTTTTTTTGGTAAATGATTATTCTCATTTATTGCATTCTGTATTTCTGTTGAATGGAACAACATTTGATAAACTCGTAAGTCATTAGTCAAATATGTAAATCACTTGGGCAATTATAATAAGGTAACACCTCTTTGTCTTGGATCTATAATATTTTCCATTCTCATGTCATAATTTTTTTATTTAATTCTTTGCAGCTCCAGGGCTATGATATCAAAGAACTTTTGCAGTCTCAGTAAGGAAATACAATAGGGAAACAGGTGTGCAACACCGCCACTTTCACGCCAATCCAACCTCAATCTTGGTTGCCTGAATTTCTTAGGTTTTTCCTTTCTTTGGTCGTTTTGACTTTCGTACTTAGGTGAAGCGCATGTCTTATACTTGTTCTTAGATCTTGCTATGTTGCGAATCTAATAGGCAGCCTACTATTTTTTCAAGCCAAGACCTGTAAATGGATAAGTATATACTGCTAATAAGTCAGGTGTACATGAAATTTTAATGTTGGTGGCCTAATAAGTCATATATTGCCCTAATTGTACAATATTATTGTTTTATGAGACGGTGTGTATGAACTTTGGTCAGAGTTGATATTTGATTTATTTGTTTCATCCATAACTAACCACAGTTTACTTGCTTATATGCTGCCATGCAGCCATGCTGGCTCTTCAGATTGAAATTTCCAATGACCCTGACCGTACCCTCATGGTTTTTTGGTCTGGTATTTGCGGATCAGACACTCTGAGAGTAAGGGGGAAGGGTAAGGGATTCCCACCCTCAAAGTGTCTCTTGGGGATTGAACTCCCAACCTCAAAGTTGGAAGGTACAATCCTTATCACTAAACCAAGCTTAGCTTTGTTATATAATTCATTCTTGTCATTTGCCAAATCTTATTTAAAACTACAATGTATTTATTTGGGTATTTGATAAATTTTACTGGGCCGAGCACAAGTGCACATAGTAGGAGTGTATGTTGAAATTCCATATTTTGTGGGCCCAATAAATGTTGTGCAGATAAAAAGGAGAAAAAAAGAAGTGAATTTCACTAATATTCAATGTTTTTTTATTGCGATGGTGAAGGTGGAGTTTTACCACCATCTTTTTTTATTTTATTTAATTTTTTTTTTTGGAAGGGAATTTTACCACCGTACTTAATTACTTCGGCTATTTCACTAAATGCCACTGAGTAATTTCGAAATTCACCAAATGCCATCGAATTTTTCAAAATTCATCAAATGCCACTGAGTTTTAGTATAATATCACCAAATGCCATTTTCGTTAGTTGACCGTCATTGTCTGTTAGTTGACCCCACCACTTGCCACGTGTCACCTTATGATTGGCCCGTTTTAAAAAAAAATAATTAAACAAAAAAATTATAAAAAAAAACCAATAAAATTAAAAAAAAATAATAATACAAAAAAACCCAAACAGCCACCCTCCCTTTCCTCCATAACTTCCGACCAATACCACAACAGCCACCCCCCTTCCCCTACCTTATCCCGTCGCGACCCCCTAACCCGCGAAACTCCACCCCCCTTCCTCCACCACCTCGAAACCCCACCCCCCGAACTTTTCTTTTGTTAATTTTGATTTTTCGATGATTTTAATGTTTGTGGATCCGATGTTGATTTTAATTTATTTGTTTGTGAATTAAGGTTTTCTCATTTTTTCGTAGTTTTTGTTGGGCTTTTTGGGAGATGAACAAGGAACGACCGCCTGAGTTCTTGAATTAATTCATCTGGGTTGTTAAGGAATTGAAATTTGTTTTCGATTTCGGCAAATTTAATGTCGAATTGTGATTTACCTTATAAGAATTCAATGTGATTTACCTTACCCCTTCCAATTGCTCCATTGAAGCTCACGCTAGGCAAGGTGTGTGGGGTGAGTTCGAGGCTGCACAAGGGGAGGGGAGGTGGTTTCGGGGCTGGTAAAGGTGGTTCGAAACTAGGCAATTGGGGAGGTGGTTGTGTCAAGGTTAAGGCAGGGGGTTTGAGTGGGTGGTGTGGCTGGGAAAGGAGAGGGAGTACGATTCCGAGAAGTGGAGTATGGTGGTCGGAAGTGCCGGGGAAGGGGAGGAAGAGGGTATTCGTGGTGGTTGTGGGAGAGTGGGGTGGTGGCAGTGGTGGAGATTGGGAGGTGCTGGTGGTTGTTTCTTTTTTTTTTTTTTTTTTTTAATTTTTGTTATTTTTTTTTAAAAACGGACTAATCAGAATGTGACACGTGGCAAGTGGTGGGGTCAACTAACGGTTGTCAGTCATTAATGACACTTGGTGAACTTTTTTAAAACTCGGCGGCATTTGGTGAATTTTGAAAAGTTCGACGACATTTGGTGAATTTCGAAATTACTCAATGGCATTTGGTGAAATAGCCGTAATTACTTATTATGTGTTGTACTACGTATAATGGATAGAAAGTTAGAAACCCTTTTCATACTCCTGTATCTTATATCAAGTTAAGCTTAGTTTAATGGAAAAGATTTCAATTTCACTAAGGACACTTAAAGGGTGGAGATTCCTTATCCTCCCCCCCTCACTTTTAAAGTGTCTTACCTGTAAATTCTAGACTATAAAAGCCGTGAAGGAGGTTTGATCAAGATCCTTCTCTTTACCTTTTTTTTAAAAAAAATCTCTTTTATCTTATGATATTCTAAAAATATTAAGCGATAAAATAGTTTATTATTAACACGTCTAAAACACAAACAAAATATGTGTATTCATTGAATGGTTTGGTGATTCGTTGTTTGATTAGTATTTGAATATTTAAAGTATGTATTAATTTTGATGTCTTTAATAGTAAATCAAAGTTTATGGTTAAAGTTATACATTAATAATATAAATGTCAAATCATTATACCTTAATTAAAAAAAATAAAAATATAAACTCCCTCAATTCTTTATTATTCTACTCACTTTATTTTATTTATGATATACATTCTTAGGCTCTTAACCATTTATCCCTTTAAAACCACAATAATTAGAGCAACTCCGATCCAATGGTTGTAGCTAGGGGCTGCTTGTAGTTTTTAATAATCCCTAGCTACTGGCTTGACCATTGGAGCTGAAAAATGCAATCTGCTTGGGAAAAAACTTGTCAAAATAGAATAAATAAAATGAAATATCAAAAGAGCTAATTAAAGAATTGAGATTCATTTAGATAGTTATCTAATAGCTAGCCATTAGAACTCAAAGGAACTAAAATGACAATTAGCTTAAAAATTTATGTGGCACGGAAATTAGCTTGTCATTAGAGATTTGGAGTTGCTCTTACACACACTTGATTAGCTTTTATTTTATTATTCACTTTTTTCCTACACTCCACCCACCATTTAACATTATCATTCTTAGGCCATATTCTTTTGGACTTTTCTGCATAACTTTTCAGTTCAGATCGTTTCAGTTCAGTGTAGCAAATCTCAGTCTAAAAGAACGAGACTTTACTTTATTCTACTTTCTTTTATCTTACACACACTCACCTTTTTTTTTTTTTAACACAAGGAATATCGTAAATTTGTAAATTTATACGAACTATTAAGTGAGTTGAATATAAAAGAACATAGGGAGTAATTATCGACCAATTAATTAGTTCGACTAATGAAAATATAAAAAGAATGGAGTTACTCCTTTGACAAACCAAGTTTAATCAAAAAGGAAATGGACTTGGTCATATAATTTGGACATTAAATAATAAACATGAGACAATGGAATAACATTGAGATTAATAATAGAAATGCTTGGAATTCAAGAGTTTGACCCAATATTTAAACTCGGTTGCACGCTTGGGTTCATGTAACAGACAAAAAGGGTTGCAAACGAGGGGCATAGATTTTTGTCAAATATAAAAAAATTTGAAGTTCCCAAGTTTGAGTCCTTTTGACTAAACCGGGTCTAATTTTCACATTTAATATGTTTGGTTTTTTGGTACTACACTTGGTGTATACCCATTGGATAATTGTTTATTACTTGGAAAATTCGCATTTTACTAGAAATATTTATGAAATAAATGTGATTGTTGAGGAAATTGGAGTGCAAAAACACAAAATTTCAAACATTAACTATAATTGATCTAACCATGAAATTTTAAACTTATTGGTACGATTAATCGATAATGATGTGGGTTAAGTGAAATTGGTATAATCGATGTGAGGAATCCCATGCCATTTTATGGGTCATTTTCCAAAGCCCACCAAATTAAGTGTAAGTTGACTTATGCCCAAATCAATAATTTGTTTAACTTAATTAATTGGTTTCGTCAACCATTTTCAAGACCTTGGGTGTGAATCATTTTACCTTTAATTCATAAATTAGTTATTCTATGATTTTGGAACCTTCACCTAAGCTTAAGAGTGAAGTGTACAAATTTAAATCCCAACATTTTGAATTGTAATAATCCACTACGATTTTACAAAATAACAAAAATATTTACATGTTACTCTTCCTGTCTCTTTTTGCTAGAGTAAGTATAAAAACTTTTAGTAGAAACTTGGCCTCATAATAAAGCTATCTTGTTCTCTCTCTGTTCATATTTGTTTGTCGCGACCTATTTTTGAATCATTAATTTGAGGATAGAGGAATTTTAATGATGAGGAAACTTAATAAATATAATAATAGCAAATATAATTACGTGGGATCATCTTAGGTATGTTTCAATGTGTAGATTCAAAATATGAGCTTTTTATAAAGCGTAGTCGAGAATGTTAATGATCAAATATGTGCATTAAAAACTATGCAAAAAAGCAAATGGGGCAAACAAAAAAGAATGGAGGGAGAATAATATGCCGCATATGACCGTACCTTTGTTGTATTTAATTTATACAAAAGAAGAATTTATTCATATATGATCTTGTTATTAATTTGAGTCTTCGCGTCTAAACTTGTATTTTCAAAATATATTTATTAATTGTAAAAGTTATACACTGTCATGTTTGAAAAGGTAAAGTGTATTAAAATTATCATAAAACTAAAACACATGCAGTAATATATACAATACTTAGTCATGAATCTGTGGTGGTATATATATATATATATATATATATATATATATATATATATATATATATATATATATATATATATATATATATATATATATATATATTTGTGTGGTATTTGTATCGTATATAGATAATAACATCTTTATACGTTAGGGTAACTATCTCTTATATTTATATTTGAGGTTGAGGTGTTGGAGTAGTGATATTTCTCCCCATAACTTTAATTTTTTGTGGTTTAGGTATTAAATTCATGATTCTTTTTTAAGGATTTTCTCTTCTCTTGCTCTTGAAGTGTTACCTTAATTATATTTTCTCTTGTATTTTCAAGATTCAGTCTCTTGTGGCTAGAGACTTTTGTTTATACAACCTAATTTTTCAGTTTTGCAATTATAATAGTTTTAATCAAATGAATGCAAAGTCTTCCATTTTCCCAATTTATTTGCGTTCTCTAATTAAAACATATTATAAAGAAAAAAAAAATTTGTGTGAAATAGTGTCCAATCAATTATTATTATTATTATTATTATTATTATAGAAAAATAACAAAAACCTACGAAGTCAATCGATTTACAAGAAATTAGTGGGGAGCTGAGATACAATCTGGGCCCCTACCCCTACCCCTCTAGCTATAGCGAACCCGATCCTGTTGAAGATGTGAGCAGCTGCACGAGCACCAATATCATGTATCCTAAAGAACGCCTAAACCCGTTTCAGCAACGTAACGACATCCTTATCTAATTCCCCCAATAAAGAAAAGGAGAAAGGAAGAAAACCATAGCCATATTATTATTATTATTATTATTATTATTATTATTATTATTATTATTATTATTATTATTATTATTATTATCTCAAAAACAGACAAAGTCGTACAACCTACAATAAATTAGTGGGAAGCCGAGATACAATCTGGCCCCCCACTCCTCTAGCTATAGCAAAGCCTACCCTAGTGAAGATATAAGCTGCAGCACGAGCCCCAATGTCTTGCGTCGTCGAGAACCTCTGAACCCGCTTCGGCAACGCAACTGCCTCCTTCTCTAATTCCCTAAGTGAAGAAAAGGAGAAGGGAATGAAACCGTATCCAATCAGCCGACAACTAGCCTCATACTTCACCCGCTTCCGATTAGCCGCATCAGCTACAACCCGCCCAGGAACAAAGTCAAATAGCCCTGTCTGTGTCAAAGGAGAAGACCCTGTTAAGTCCACACAAACATCGCGACCACGATCCCAGGGATAAAGTAACACATCAGCAGGTCTGAGGGCCCCGTCATTCCCTCCAGACAATTCAACCCTATGTCAACCTCCTTTCTGGCTGAAATCCCAGATCTGTAGCAGATATCAACAAGGGTATCCCGGACAACATTATGTCGATGTTTAATACCCACAATACCAGCACACAATACCGCGTGATCACCGAAAATATCCCCAGTAAAAACCCGAGAACAAGCAGAGCACGACATCGAGATAGAGAACAATGGAACATCCATCCTATAGCACAACACACATTGGTAGGTCTTTGTGTTCATTGTCTGTCCCAGCCCAGAAATAAGGACTGCCCGAAGCCAAGCAGAGGTGTGATCTCCCTGCTGCGATTTCCATGATGCTGATTGCCGAGGAGACAAAGAATATGCGGATTCTGCAGAAGCGGTAACCTTTGTGAAATATATATCTGCCAATGTCTTCATGAGTTTAGGGGCAGCGACCTCACTAGGATTACTCATAATGTCAGACTCCACTATTCCATTAAACAGACTCAACGTATCTGCAAAGGCTCGTCCAAGACCAACAATGCCAGCATGTCGTAAAAGCTGTGTCTGCAACCCATATTATTTATTTATTAATACTATTATTTAAGAATGGATGTAAATATATGGAAGCAATCTGCATGGAGTAACAACTCCACTTGCCTATATAAATATATAAGTACTCCATATAACTCACTTCATAAGGGGTGGTAGTTACACTAGCATTAATTTTGATTATGTAATTAGTTACAAAAACCAAAGGCTAGTTAAGTTATTTACTAGCATTAGCATAGGTCATTTGCTGCAAACCCCTTGTATTAGCTACTATTACTAATAACTCTTTAATTATGTGCGTAAGAGAGTAATTAGTGGGCCACTCTTACCACCCATTAACTAATTTTGTATATTATACTACACCTCTCATAACTCACTGCAAGGAATCTGAAGTAATTTGACAGATATAATTAAATAAATTTATAAATAAATAAAAATGGTCAAATAATCTGACAAGTCAGTGGAATAGAAGCTCTGAAAGAATGGAATAGAAATGGAGATTTTCGGATCTTGAGAAACTCATATCTAGCTACCTATTACTTTAGATTATGTAATGAGTTAATTAATTGAAGGCATTAATTAATGTTAATTTTTTTGTTTAGCATAAGTTCAAGAGTACGTGGAACTGAATAAATTTAGATTATGATTTTTGGCTTCTTGTGTCTCAAAGTCCACGTACTCTTAGACCGTCACACTTATAATTAATATTCAAAGCTTAGGTTATAATATTAAATTTTATTTATTACTCTCCTGAGATTGCTTTGTCTTGATGCAACCTTAAATATTTATCAGAAATTTGAATGTAAAAAATTAATTATTGTGTACTAATTGACACAAATGGTGATTTCAATGAGCTGTTTATTTGCTTGTTTCATCCATTAAATGATAATAATTTCATTTTTTTTTTCCATTTATAAAGGAAAAACATGAATAGGTTCATAAGTACATATATGTGTTATAGTGTAAAGTTGAAGCATAAGATTCCCTCTAACTATTAAATGAATGATTAAATACTTGTTACATAGCTTATTGTAATATGAAGCAATAATTAGAGATGACACAAATTTGAAAAAAATACATACTGATATTGGTCGATCATACATGACGCGCATAAAACTGAGAGAATGATAGATAATATTTGACTATGGCGCATTATATTAATGTTAGACGTAGAATTGTAAATACTATATACTCTAATCAAGAGAAATTCATAATTATATTAAATAACCTAATAAATAATACAGGGTATGAACTAAGAAAGTTGGTTATAAAGACAAATGACTAGCTAGGAACAATCAAGAGAACTACCATATGTGTCCTTTACTGGAAATTAGTTTTATCCTTAATTCTACTAAAATTTACAATTAATTTTGCCGAACAAACCTTGAATACATGCGACAATTATTTTAGAAACAAGTAATAAGTTAGCATAAATTATGTTTTCAATCTCATTTGACTTACAGTGTGTTTGGATAGATGATTGAGAAGGAAAAGAAGGAAAGGGAGTGGAAGGGGAGGGGAGGGGAGGGGAGAGAAGAATGATGAGTTTTCCTTCCAAATCTCTCCATTGTTGAAGAGATCAATTTATTACAAATTAATCCCTCCATTTCTCTCTCCTCCAATTCCCTCTCTCCCTCATTTGTTAGAGGGAGCCCCACTTCCTCATCATGAGGAACACTTTTGTTCTTCATAATGGAATTTTGGAAAATAATGTGATATTTTTCACTAGTGGGGACCGCCTGTCAATTTTGGGTGGACCTCTCTGCTCTTGACACATACCCCATGAGAAACAAAACTTGTTCTTCACAGTGAGGAACAGGGAATAACTCCAATTGTTATCCAAATAAAAGATTGTCTAACCCTCCAATTCTCTTCCTTTCTTTTCCCTCCATTTCCTTCAATCCAAACAAAGTGTTAAAGTCGGTTTCTTGGTAGTTGTCACTTAACCCCATGAGCTCATCACAACTAGAAGTAGAAAAAAAAAAAGAAAAAATTTCATGAAAGTCACCAGAAAAGGCGGCTGATACTTCGGGGCTAGCTCCCTTAGAAGGAAGCATATAATGAGCTTCAAACTTTGTAAACTTTACTCATTCTAGGAATCTAACTCTTACTTAGTACTTCTTTCACTCTTTTTTCTCACTCTTTAGAGTGTTTCATGCTATATGTTTTGACTTATAAAAATTCTTAGCTTCTAAAACAAACCTTTTGCTCAAGATCAAAAATATATTTAAACATCTCCTCATAGCTTAGATACCTTAAAGATTAAGGAAAGTTAATTTAACGGATTCGACGGTCCAAAGTAATGGAAGAAACAATGATTAAAGATTGTAGTATGAATGAGAAAACAATTGAAGGAGAGAAGGTAGACGAAGTTCTTCTTCCCGGGTTTCGATTTCATCCAACCGATGAGGAGCTTGTAGGGTTTTACCTTAAGAGGAAGATTCAACAACGTCCTCTTTCTATTGAGCTTATCAAGCAACTTGATATATATAAATTTGATCCATGGGATCTTCCAAGTAAGATATATTTTATTAATTATCAACTTATATTACATAATGTACCTTCCATGTTATTGTACATAAAGGGAAAAATAAACCTAGTAGATCTTATGAACTGATATTAATAAACTTGCATGCATTTTTACTTGCATGTTTTTCTTAATTAGTTATAATTTTCATAACTATCATGTACTCTTAAACCTTATTAGGCTTATTCTATATTATATTTTGATAATATATCTTGACTTTTTTTCCCCTTTTTTTATCTATGACTCAATCCGTTTCTAAATGAGTAATATTTTCGCCTTTTAAGGCCGGGCTTTTTAAACTCTTTATCTTTACATAAAGGGTTTTTATTTTTCACTCTATTTTGATTTATTGTTAAGAAGTTGAAAACTTTTTCTTATATATTTTCTATGTATGACAAAATGATAAAATAATGTGGATTAATAAGTATGTTATAAATCTTTTTTACATCAACATACTACCTATTATATGACTTTTATTTATTGGTAAAAAAGTATAATATTGACAAAGTGATTAACCAACTTCATGTTTTTGCATGCAGAATTTGCATCTGCAGGGGAGAAAGAGTGGTATTTTTATTGTCCAAGGGACAGAAAATATAGAAATAGTGCAAGGCCTAATAGGGTTACCGGAGCAGGGTTTTGGAAAGCAACCGGAACGGACCGTCCGATCTACTCATCGGAGGGAAACAAGTGCATAGGGTTAAAGAAGTCCTTGGTGTTCTACCAAGGTAGAGCTGCCAAAGGGGTCAAGACTGACTGGATGATGCACGAGTTTCGCCTCCCGTCTCTTGGCGACGCTACACTTACGAAAAGATGCGTGGATAAAAACCTTCCTGCTAACGTAAGTATTTATATATCATGTTTTTCCTCTATCCCTTGTCAATAATATTCACTATATATTACGTTGTTAATAAATGAGAGTGAGGGATGACTCAAGTGGTTAGAACTCCCCTCCCGATTCCAGATGATCTTAAGATCGATTCTCATTATCCGCCCTTGTGGCTTTCTAAACACCAAAAAAAAAAAAAAAGGTGAAATTATTTCTCTTTTATTTGCTGGGGGATTGGGGTGATAAGAAAATAAACTTAGTCAATGTAAATGTATCTTATGTAATTATTATTATATTTCTTAGTAATAACATGTAAAAAAAAATTACTACTATGTAGATTCCCACAAGTTAATTAAACCGGCCTTAACTTGCAAAGAAATTATGTAACGAATTGAATAGAGCCTTTCATCGAGAATGAGTGTAAAATAAGTTACCGGAGTTATTAATTTTCTCACTTCGTGTTAGTGTACATACATTATTATTATGTTTATCGTCCAAATATTTAAGTACTAATATTTAACTAAAAAGAGTGAGCCGGTGAGGTCAAAACGGAAGTGGTTGATTCATAAGGGAAGAGATAAATCAACAAACAAGTTTGAAAAGAGAGAACAAGTAAAGCACTAGAACCAAGGGTAAATATTATGGACAAAAATGACCGTTGCAAGTAAAAGTTACGGCATAAACCTAACAATCGTCCTTGCATGGAGCAATAACCAAGAAACCCCAGAAATTTCGTGAAACTTAGCTTTGTGGTTTGAACAAATACAAGTTTATAATAATTTTCTCTTTTTCATGCTCACCTAAACTTCTTGATTGAAACAAAATTACAAATAATTCAAATGAAGTACGTACTAATAAATAAATTAGTTAAAATATCAAGGATCTCAAAAAGAAAGACCATAAAAATTAGAGTAAAAGTTATTTTGATTATAATTATAAAAGTTTAATAAATTAATTAGTTAAGCTAATATTTCTTTTGGTTTAAACATGCAGGATTCATGGGCAATATGCAGGATATTTAAGAAAACAGGCCCTACAACTTCAAGGACCCATTTCCATTCTTGGGTATCTCCTTCACCTGACCTGACTCACCCGAACCTTACGTCTCGTTTACCACCATCTAGCTCTTGCAACAACCCTAACTTTAGCCCTGATAACATGAGCAAAACTAGTTGTAGTTCTCCCATGCAACAACCAAACTCTAGCAACAACATAAATGAATTAGACCAATTTTTGGGGTCACCTGATAATTACTCATCATTCTTAGATCAAATACCAACTTTCAAACCAATTTACCCTACTACTAGTACTTATAACACCGATGAGACAATATCGAACGATAATAATTTGTTCGCGAATATAGCAACCTTGTTAGATTTTCCACCTTGTTACACCTTGCCTCAACTTGAGGACCCGTCTGATCCGTCCAATAAATCGAACAACATCGATACCTCATCGATGTTACTAAACATGTCGTCTTCAGTTCTCGGAAATTTTGATAAGCATACGGATGGGAACGCGGAATTCGGCATGCTGCCTAATATAAATGGACAATGCCATGATTTTTCACCGGTCACATTGTCACAAGAACACATGCAACGCGTGAACATCGAAGATGATGAACAAATCCATCGTGAATATTGTGGTGATGATCAACAAGATTTTGCATGTACTTTGTTGGGCAATTTGAATAATATGTTATATGCTGACGATAATGGCCATCAATGGGATGTGATTGAGACCATTGGTTCAATTCCGATTTCGGACTTGTTGCCACCGTTGGCTATGCCTGAGACGTGGAAGTCATCCTCCTCTTTGATATGGGATTGTGCACCACCTTTTTCATAGCAATAATAATGTCATAACAAGTAGTGTAATAGTTTTGTTAGATCTTAGAAGTTGTAACATCATTTTAACTATTCTTTGCTTCTTTAATTTCTGATCGATTAGATATATGTTAACTAATGCCAGGGACTAATAATGGAAAAGATGAATTAATATCAGATGTGGATGATTTTACAGCGGCCATTTGAAAAATGAATACCATATTATTTTAATGATATATAATATGATCGGTTCATTTTTTCACGTTATAAAATGGCCACAATTAGTCTTATAATATCTACAATGTAAATATAAATTTAAAAATTTTTAATCCAACATAAAATAAATATTTTTTGAGAAACTATAAAATAAGAATAAAAATTACATAAATGAAACTAAAAATTTGATAAATAAAAAAATATTGATAATACTATTTAATACCATTAATAAAGTAATATAACTAATTACTTAGAAAAAATATGTCGATTATGAACTATATAATCATTAAAACATTATGATAGTCATATTCAAACAACTACTGTTAGTTCGTCTAGGTTAGTTGTCTTTGTTTATTTCATATTCATAAGCTAATTAATAGTTCGAACTTTAAAGATACCCTTAGCCTCTTAACATTCCCAACAATACATAAAATTTAATCAAATAAATATCTTAATTATTACGTACAATAAACTTTGTTTTTTATTTATTCCTGGTGTTATAATAGACGGAGCACAAAGACGAGGAGGAGGTAGAGGTGACCTTCAAACATGTAAAAAATTGAGGTTCCATCATAAAAACCCATTATGAAGTATAAAGGTATATTGTTCACGCTTGCAACTTACAAAATACTTTCTCTATATATATACACGGACTACTTTTAAAATATCAATTTTTATATTGTAATCATTATCTCCATTAATTGATATTTACAACTTTGAAATTTTTTATCTCACAAATAATACTCCAAAGTTGCAGATAAAAAATAATAAAGATAATAGAATTAATTAAAGATATTAAAAAAAATACGTCCATTGACAAGTGTCAAATTCTAACGTTGCAATAAGAAAAGAATGAAAAAAATATTCTAAGGAGTATTTTTATTTGTTTAATGAATATGCGCAAATTGACAAATATATGGATGTACCTTGGAATTTGCCCCATCCCTTATGTTCTATTTATAGTATTCCCTCTGTTACCTTATACTGTATTTGTTAAACATTGAATTTTACGATCTCCCCTGTGCAACTTTGAGCTATGTATTCAATTTTATATGAATAAAAATTCTAAAAAATTGCTATTTAGAAAATACGAATACATTTCAAGATGAATCTAATGATATTTCATATAATATAGTTTTGATAATCATAACTAGTGTGTGGCCCGGGTGATGCCCCAAATTATTACTTTAAACACTTATACTTAATTGAATAGATAGGTTCATTATTTATTTATTTATAATTATTTGTGTATTTATAATAGTTTTTCATTAAACCTTTGAATAAATTATTTATTGAAAAACTATTGACTAATTATATAAACATGTCCTTCGTATCTAATTTATAATATCATGAAAATAAAGACATAATTCTTATCAAAATAATTAAATAAATAAAATAGTTTATAACAATACTTAATTTTCCTTGTATACATTAATTATCTCATCAATGAGCATTAATAGCAAGTCGAGTATAAAAGAATAATTAATCAATAGATGAGATGGTAAGACTTCTAATGCATATTTTTGTGATTGTGAGTTCAAATCTCATGATAGACTTTTTTCATTAGAATATGTTCATAATTGAAAGAACATAGCGAGGGTGCCACGTGGCACATAAACGTTTTTTGGAACGCTTTTAATATAGAAGTATAGATAAATAGATTGGGAATTGCTTTAGTCCAAATTTTAAAAAGTTGACCTTTAAAGTCACAATGTAAAAAATAAAAAGATAGTCTTTCTCCAAAAAAAAAAAAAAAAATAAACAAAAAAAGAAAGCAAACGAGTTGCAAAACTAACAATAATGAATTTGGCAGCTAGGCTAACCTACAGGCCTTATTGGGCCCAGAGGTGGATATTGGGCTTCATTCAACTTGATGGGTTTAGATGAACATAAACTGAAAATACTGGTAATTATTTATGGCTAAACCCTATTGTAGGGAACTATTCCTACACCCCCACAAAATGCACCGTACCACTATTCCTCACAATTCACCACAATATCCTAATTAAAAAAGCTGTCAGTAACCTCCCCTACCCCCCCCACACACAAACACAAAAAAAAAAAAAAAAAAAAAAAATCAAAAAATCAAAAACTGTCATTTCATCTCGATCTCTCTTCATTTTCTCTCTCATTTAAATCTCTAAAACTTCAACAATGGCGGACATTAGAGACGAAATCAAACAATTGAAGTAAATTTCACCAAAAAAACACAAGCGGAAATCAAAAGAGTAAGTATTAATGTTCATGTTTATCGTAAAATAAATAAATAAATAAATAGATACAAACCCTAATTTTTTGAGAATTTGTTTGTGATTGTGTTTCGGGAAACAAATTGATAGTTCAATCGCTGAAAATGTATCAATGTAAGTATTTATGTTAATTATTGATCAATTTCCTACCTCTTGCGAGTTGACCTCCGTCAGTGACTGTTCACTTTAAAGGCTAGCTTTCACACTCCTTCTCTATCTAAGATCCATAGCAATTACACAAGAATTTCAATTCATCTTCTACTACTATATATTAGTATATATATTCTTAACAAGAGGACTGTTCTCTTAGCAACGATTATATAAATGTAATATTTTCACGAGTTATTACAACTCCATCTCCATAATTTGAAGCTTGCACAATACATAGCAAATATTCATGGACTAATATAATAAGTCACCATATACACCAATACATTAAACTCTTGAGCTTGCTTATGTTATACAAGTAACTCTTATTCATATGCATACAACATACGAAGTATATAGATTTTTTTTTTTTTTTTTTTTTTTTTTTTTTTTTGATGTTGCTAAGCAAATGTCTTGGATGGAAGAAATCCATGTTGAAGGGAAGCTTCCCATATCTTTTCAACATCGAAAATCTCATCACCGCATTCATTCACATTCCATCCTTCTAAAGCATGTACAATTCCTGCCACACGCCACGCGCTAATCACACTTCTTGGTAGCCAGTTCTGCTTATATATGTACACATACACCCAAAACACAAGCAATTAAGAGCTTCAATTGAGGAAATATACTCACTCGATTAAGATGATTAAATAATAATGGATTGTAAGAAGTGGGAAGACAATGCACAAATTACCTCACAAGAATGCAACTTTCCGAATGATTTAGGAGCCACCAATGATGGTGTGTTGAGATAGAAGCAATCATTTCTTGTTTTCTTGGGAGGGAACTGAGAGAAAGGAACAAATATAGTTCCCTTCGATGCCATAGACTGCTCGTCTTTCGTTAAATCTTCTCCGACTAACCATACCTGCATCAAAGAGATAAAATATCATCTCCGAGACTAAAAACTTTACGTACTGGTCACAAGAATTTAGTATCCACGCATATCCATATGTTTGACTTCATATATATTTATTGGTTCGTAGCCATTATATATGTGTTCGGAAACATTATTTTTGGAGTCTGCATGCTACCTTCTGATTATATATTAGAAGATTGAATGAGCAAAAGCATACCTTTTGATTAAAGCCATTTGTGATAAGAGCCAAATTGGAGCCATCTTCTGTTGTCAAAGACTTTTTAAGCTTCTCATATTCAATTTTTCTAATGGTAGTAACCTAAATATGATATAAAAGCATAGGTTAATTTCATATACTTAATTGTACATATATATTGAGATTCATCACATCAATAATGTGGATATTAATGGATTTTACTACAACAGTACATGGCCATAAAAGGCACAAATTTACTACCTGGATGCCCTTGTGACACAGCGCCGAAACAATGGAATAAGCAACCTTCGACAGCCTACCCCTAAACATAACCTGGGAAGTTCCCACGGGAATGCTATTAAGCACCACCGCGACTACTAAGCTACTACCATCTACCACTTTTACTTTGAGCTTAGGGTGCTTTTCCAAGTAAATTTCGCCGTTTCTATTGAAATCTTCCCCCCGAGAAGTTAGTGGTCAGAAGATAAAAGTTAGCTATATATATTTCATTGGTTTAATAACATAACATAACATAACATAAAATAAAAGAATAATCATAACTTAACTTGCCTGATTTAAAAGTCCTAGGCTTACTACTTTGATTCCTTTCTCCTCTGCCTCTAGTATGGCTTCTTCAATCAACTTGTTTATAGCATCTCGCTTCGTTTGTAGGAGATACTACACCAAATTTTCCAATAAAAATATATACGTTAGTTCCTCACTCATATAAAAATGTCAAATGGCTAAGTGAAAATTACTCACTTCTTTCTTAAAGCATGGCACAATCCATAATTTTGCCTTAAGCTTCTTAAATGTGTTTCTTTCAATGATGAATGTCCTACCATAGGCCCAAGTTATAAGCGCAGACCAGCATGTGAGAGGCCAGATTAGCCACATATACCATTTGTAGTTCAAAGGCTTCGAGGCAAGCGAGGCAAACCCAAGCCGGAGATGATAGACAGACTGCAGAGTTGTCAGATGCGTAAGGTGAGCCACATCCGGAACATCTTCCGGCTTCTTCAGAGAAGTTTCATAAACTATATCTGTTGATTCATCCATTGTTCCATAGATGTAATCATAGAATGGCATGAAAAGACAGTAATTTGTCCTGAAACGGGTGTGATGCAGAGAGTGATACCTGTAAATAAAAGCAGAAAAACAGTAAGCATCAAAACAGACTACTCAAAATAAGAATTATATATATACTTTTTGTGTTTAGAGAGCCACAAAGGCAGAGGTGAGAATCGATCCCAAGATCCCCTGAAATCGGGAGGGAAGCTCTAACCAATGGAGCTATCCCTCACTCTCAGTAAAAATTATATATGCATATATATGACTTACTTTTAAATAAAGAATGAGGTAGATAATACGTATACACAGTGCTACTCTAGCACTTATTTGAACTTATTTTGTCTGAAATAAGTAAAACAAAATAGAGCCTTATTACTTTTGTGCATTTTAAAATAGATGCAAGAATTGTATTGTATGTACATGTTAAGTTACTTACGAGGGAGTGTACATGAGATATTTGAGTGGAGGAATCATATCAAACACCCATTTCGGAATGACCTCAAAGTTGCAATGACCCATGTTGTTCATCAAGTCGATGTAAGTGATATACAACGCCACAGTAGCTATAGAGACAGTTCGCGTGAATGTCGTTACTAGCAATGGTAATGCAAAGATAACATAATATGCTATGAGTTCAGCAAATGGATGAATCACAGCTGCAACCAAAAAAATATTGTCCTAGATTAAACATATATAATATGATGAGTAACATATAAGGTCTAGTTGAATTGGTTACTCCACCTATTTCCAATTGATATAACAGTATGTACAACTCAACATTAATTAATCTTATTTTGATTCATGTACTTCCTCCACTCATAATTATCTGCAACATTTGTCATAAATGGGTGCTTTCTATTATGTGCAACAAATTTTTTTCTTTCCCCTTTTAGTAAATTTTAGAGAGTAAAAAGACCACCTTACCCTTACTTTTATTTTTTTAACTTTGTTTAACATCTTTTAATTACACTCAATTTTCCACCTTTTTCCCACTCATAAAAGGAGCCCTCAATTTTCCACCTTTTTCCCACTTACTTTAATCCACCCAAAAACAGAAAAATAAGGGACCACTTCTTTCCCTCCTTTTTTCCATTTAATTAAACCCACCCAAACTTAATTTAACTCAACTAAAAGTTTTGCCTAAGAGTTCCCAAAAAGGACGTTTGGTGCAGATAATCGTGGGCGAAGGGAGTATATATATTTCAAGATGTTTGATCATTATATAAAATGATTTTGTGTCGACTTACCAGTATGGGGTTGAGATACAATAGAAGAATGGTGATGAGAGTGGTAGCGAGAGTAAAGGAAGTGATGGTGTAGAGCGCGATGTAACCAATAGTAGAGGAACTCAACAGGACCAATGTGAAGTATGAAAACTACAAGGAGACCATCCATTCTCCATAAAGGCATGTTCTTTACATCCTCTAGCACCCAATATGCAATATAGAATAAGATCCCATTAAGCAGAATCTGGTCATCCCTGATTGTATAATTTACCACATACGTACAAAAAGGTTTCATATTTATACAAAGAAAGACGTAAAAATAAATAAATTATATAAATATGTAACAGTCGTATATTGACAAATTAAGAGAAAAGTGTTCGTTCAATTACTTTTTAAAGCCATGAGATTACTCCCCATATTGCCATTAAGAGAGTGGAATAGTTGGAGTCATCTAAATAATACTTCCTCCGTTTTTTTTAGTTGACACGTTTGTTTAGTCACGTTTGCCAATGCACAACTTCAACCATTCATATATAGCTTTAATTACCAATAAGCAAAAATTATGAAAAATTGATATTTTGAACATATATATCGTGACGAATCTAACAAGATCCCACATGACTATATTTTTTTTATTACGTATAAAGCACAAAACACGATCAATTGAGAGTGTGTGAATAGTTTTAAAGTCAAAACGTGTCAACTAAAAAAAACACGAAGGTGATATATCCTATGATTATTTACTAATCTAGATCAAACATGGAGCAACCAAATAACAACATTATTGATACTATTGCCAAGGAAATACAAACAACGAGGATGATAAATTACGTTACCATTTGCTTTCCCTATCAACTTGCTTGAAGTCGATACTCCTATCGACAATAAGGTTGTTGCCTTTTGCTGTTCGATATCGAGACAGACTTATCCATAGCTGCTGGTGAAGCACCCTCCATAGCATAAAAAAGAATGCAAAGAGATAAAATGGTTTTCTCTCCTCCGATCTCTCTAAGTACAAGTATATGCTATGAATAATCCCTGGTGCCACTAAAACATACTTCAACCCATACAATTAAATCAACTAGTTAGAGGTTATTTTTAATGTCATTCGATCAGCAATCAGCATACATGAAATTTTATATTTGTAACGATGAAATTTTGTTGATTAGACTCTTTTGAACGAAGATGTAACATCCAGGAGTAGACGCCTTAGAAAAAGTCATACTCCTGGTATTAGAATACATTATTAAAGTAAGTCAATATATTCTCTACTGTATGCCAAAATAAGTCAATAATATATTCTCCACTGTATTAAAACACAGTGAATATTTAAGGATCATGCCAAAATAAGCCAAAACAAGTCATACTCATGGTTTTAGAATATAATCCAATCTACAAGTAAATCAAACTTAGCTATATTTTTGTGAGTTTGATCATGGATTTCGGAAGCATAACCGAGTTTTTAAGCAACAAAACTATCTTAGTTACCGGTGCAACGGGCTTCATTGCTAAGAGTAATTTCTCTATTTCCCTTAATTGATTACTATTATCAGGGCTGGCTAAGGGCCTGTGCTTAGCATAGAGCCCCGAATTTTGAAGCATAATTGATATATTTATTTTTATTTATTTATTTATTTTTTTTTTTAAGAAAAAACTGCTTCTTTCTTTTTCCCCATTAAATCAACTTTCAATTAAACGCTTAAATGGTGTTCAATCTTCAAGATTATACTAGAAGTGATCAAAAAAGTCGTAACGAGCCGGGCCTTAACATCATATTTTGTGCCCATACCCGCAAAAAAGTAGCGGTTTATTCGGACTGGGTTCGGAATTTTAACTTAAAATGTGTTTTAGGCTTGTCCAAACCCGCCCTATTTTAGGGTCGGGCCGATGTTGACCACCTCTAGATTATACCTCTAATTACTCTCTCTCCATCCGTCAATCTTGTAATTCCATTAAGGTAATACTTATTTCAAAACCTTCCATATTATTTTCATTCTAATTGCTCATGAATATTTGAAATTTTTTGTATTTTACCACCCATAAATAACCCACTTTTTAAAATTACCACCTAAAAAAAATTTATTTTAAATTACCACTCATAAAAGACAAAAAAAAAAAAAAAAAAAAAGATTTTACCACTTTCCTTTGGGTTCGATAAATTTACAAAAATTGATTATAAATGCCTCGTTTTGCGTACTAAAAGATACCTCAGTTTGCGTGACACACACAAAATGAGGCATTTTAGTTAATTATTTTTCAACTTTGACCTCAAATTGGGTTTTTTGGGCAAAAATGACCTCCCAAAACTTCTAAAGAGCATGTTTTTGGCACGAAATCAATTTGTTATTTTTTGTAAGACGTTAGATTTAACGGTTTTGGTGATAAATCTAATTTTTTTTGTCTTTTATTGGTGGTAATTTAAAATAATTTTTTTTTGTGGTAATTTCAAAAAGTGGTTTTTTGTGGGTGGTAAAATACAAATTTCCTAAATATTTTTTTTGACCAAATTTTCGATACCACTAATCTTCCTCTCTCAATCGTCAATTAATTAATTTGAAGTCATGTATTGCGACATTGCTGTTATTTTTTTTAGAAGATGGAAGTTTTTTATTATTTGAGAATTTTTTGATTATTCTTGAACCATGCTGGATTTCAGTTTCTGATTGCAACGCATTTATTATTTGTATTTCAAATGGATAAAATTTTATCACCCTATATATTTAAATCGATCTTTCTTTTTTTTTTTTTTTCTCAAAAAAAATAAATAAATAAATCAGATTCATACTTATTTTATTATCTTTAAACGATTTCCAGTATTCTCCATTTTTAATATATGCTCCAATCTCCTCTTGCATGGGTATTTTTGATTTTTGGTTGCTTTTGGGAGGTGAAGGAGATGAAACTTTGAAGTCATGTATTGCGATATTGCTGTTATTTTATTATTTTAGAAGATGAAGTTTTGTTTCGTTTTTTTTTTTATTTTTTTTATAATTAATAAATACGGAGTATAAGATTATACTTCATATGCTTTGTATCTAGCATCGGGACTTTAGTCATAATTTGAATAAAGTTTGACTTAAATTTTTTTTTTTTTGGTTTCATATACAAAAGTATATACTAATTTACGAATTTTATTGAATATATACTAATATTTGATTATACGTAGTAATTTTAATACGGTTTAGTTATTTATTTTTTTTATGAATAAATTATAAATATTAAAATACATTTTCTATCATTAGGGGCACTTTTAATATTAGAAGCCTCCAAAATGTTTAAAACGGCCTGACTATTACATACATAAACATGGTGTTATTATGTGCATGCTAGTTTAACAGACTTCCTAAGGTTATTTTTTAACGTGTTTACTTTCATATGTACCATGAATTGCATGCAGTACTTGTGGAGAAGATACTTAGGGTTCAACCAAACGTGAAAAAGTTGTACCTTCTTGTAAGGGCTAGAGATGCTCAGGCAGCCGATGTTCGGCTGCAAGATGAGGTATACTGCGACCACAAAGTTATATATAAAATTTATCGAACTACTACTACATGTACATTATTACTATTTATTTTCCTGTAACATTAACTTTGGAAGTACGTGTAACATATATATCTTACGTCATATATTGTTATGTCTTGGACATAGGTGCTAGGCAAGGAGTTGTTCAAAGTGTTAAAAGAAAATTTGGGAACAAATTTTGAGGCTTTCATGTCGGAGAAAATAAGTGTAGTTGCTGGTGATATTTCGTACGAGAACTTGGGACTTACTACTAATCAAATGAAAGATATGTACAAGGGAATAGATATAGTTATTAATGTTGCCGCAACTACAAAATTTGATGAAAGGTATACATATTTATTTATTTTTTTTTTTTTTTTTGAGAAATGATGAAAGGTTATATTAAATTAATTAAATTACGGATTTATATTAGATTTCAACCTTATGATCCATGCATGTTTATAAATTATTTAAAATATATACATAAATAGTAATACGAGTAGGTTATTTTGAAACGAAAGAAGTATAGTAATTACGTGTGAATTGATTTTAATGAGTGTAGGTATGACATTGCACTGGGCGTGAACACCCTTGGAGCAAGAAACGTCATTAAATTTGCAAAGACTTGTGCTAATATACAGTTGCTCATCCATGTCTCAACTGGTACATGATCGAATTCAAAGGTTTTATCTGATGATTTTTAATGATCAGATCATATATATAATTAGCTAACAAAATTTAATTAATTTCGTATTTCAGCGTACGTGTGTGGAGAGAAAAAAGGATTAATATCTGAAAGTGCATATGCCATGGGTGAGACACTAAATGGTGTAAATGGGTTGGATATTGATTTTGAGAAGAAGCTTGCTGAACAAACATTAAGTAATCTTAAAGCCAAATATCTTTCCGAAAAAGAAATCAGACTAATGATGAAAAATTTAGGGAATCAAAGGTATGAATTTTACAAGTATAGACAATTTAATTTGATATATGGCTAACAACATTAATTTTATTTATATATCGGACGTCCCAATTAAGCTTAATCTCTATCTAAATAGATTGAGTTTAACCTTGAGATCATGGTTTGAAACCTAAGTCTCTATTGAGAAATTTTGAAAGAGAAGTTCTCAATTTTCCTTTGCCAATCTAATTCTATGCTAGATCGTGATCTAAAATTTTCTCCTCTAAATTGATTTTCTGATTTAACTAAACTTAGACCTTAGATGTTTATTAACGTGTAATTTTCATAAATTTTTATGTATATTGAAGATATTTAGTAATAAACAAACACAAATAATTAAAAAGATTCGGTCTAAATGTGATTTCGCGATATGATATGATGTGATCATTTTCGAAATAGTAAGTGCTCAATTATGCATGTACTTAAATAAGATGAAGTGAAAACACCTTGAGTTCAATGCTCTCATTAATCAACCAAAGGTTATATTAAAAATGTTTAGAGCCATTTTGTCCTCTTTTCATATTAATGCCACATTTTTCGTATAATCAACCAAAGGTTATATTAAATATCTATAGGTTCATTGACACTTCAAAATGATATGATATTAGTGTTCATATTTACTACGTAAATTAGGGCAAAACATTACGAATGGCCAAATACTTACGTTTTTACAAAGGCGATGGGAGAGATGCTTGTAGGGAAATTCCAAGGCAATTTACCAGTGGTTATCATGAGGCCTACCATCGTGTGTAGCACATTGAAAGAACCCTTCCCGGGTTGGGTTGAAGGTTGTAGGTATATATTTTTGAGCTTAATATCATGTTTAATACGAAATTCTTAAGAATATAATCTTATGTAACTATTACTAAATCGTGTTCATGATCTATATACTACTGATGTATTTATTATACAACTAGCTAGTTAGTCACACCAGCTCAAATCACTCTACGCGATTTGTGAAGTTAACTTTGCGTGATTCAAGTAAAGGGTGAGTAAACCGACTTAATATATATTATTACATCGACGTAGTATGCTAGGTTTCCCTATGTGAAAACCCGAGCTATTTACTCGGTTTTCCTTAAAGTTTCGAGTTAGGTTGAATATGCCTTTCTCACAATCAATAATTGGGAGAATGTTTTTCTTTGTATTGAGGGTAAAACGGCGCTCAATCCTCTTAGGGATCAACAAACCTAGTATTGTACAATATATACAAAAAACAAGCCACTAACAAACTTACACCTGGGCTGCACAATAGAACAAAAGAAAACAGCTAGCTGTATAGAAAACAGAGAGCTGTACATAAGCAGATACAAATACAAGAATACTAGCGCATATGGGTTTTCTTCATCCCCTCCTCAAGGTGGACTTGATGATGAGACACAAGGCCCAACTTGAAAGATAAGAACTTATGTTGCTGCTCTAAGAGAGATTTGGTCATGATATCTGCTAACTGAAGAGAGGACTTGATGAAAGCAGTAGATAGAAAACCTTCTTCAAGTCTTTCCCGAACATAGTGACAATCCTTTGAGAGATGTTTGGTGCACTCATGAAAGATAGGATTGTTAGCTATGTGCATTGCAGACTTGTTGTCACTGTACAAAGGAATTGGTTTAGGAATAATGAAGCCTAAATCCTCACAAATTCCATCCACCCAAACAATTTCACTGGTGGTTTGTGACATGCTTCTATATTCGGATTCACAAGAAGATTTTGAATTTGTGGCCTGCTTCTTAGTCTTCCATGAGACCAAGCTTCCTCCAAGAAAAACACAATAGCCGGTTAAGGATCTTCCTATAAAGACATAAGATCCATTATTTGCATCACTGTAACCAATCACTCTTAACTCCGAATTGTTCAGATAGAAAAGACCCCAGTCTGAAGTCCCTTTCAAATATTTCACAACATGTAAAGCTGCATCCCAATGAGGCTCTCTAGGATAGCTCATGAACTTGCTCAATTTCTGTATAGAGAAGGAAATGTCAGGTCTGCTTAAATTAAGATATAGCAGCTTTCCTATTAAACTCCTGTACTTTTCAGGATCACTCAAAATTGTGCCTTCATGAGTAGATAGCTTAACATGTTTTGGAAAAAGGTGCAGTGGCAGGTTTGCAGTTACTTAACCTAGTATATTCCGACACACCAAGCACATATTTTCTCTGATTCAAGAGAGTTCCCTTGCAGGTATTTGACACCTCCAAACCAAGAAAGTATCTTATTTCACCTAATTCCTTTATAGTGAACTCCTCATCTAATTGTTTCTTCAAAATAGAAACATAGTCATCATCATCACCTGTGATAAGGAGGTCATCAACATAGATTAATACAATGGTTTGCTTTCAATTTCTCACTCTAGTAACATATTGTAATCTCGAGTTGACTGGTTAAAACTTCTTTCCTTTAGAAACTTTGTAAGTTCCTTATTCCACTGTCTTGGAGCCTGCTTAAGGCCATATAAACTCTTCTTGAGTTTACATACCTTCCCTTTAGGAGCTTTTGTATATCCCTAGGATGGCTTCAAGTAAATTTCTTCATTAATAAAGCCGTGTAAGAAGGCATTATTGTTCTCAAGCTGGTGAAGCTTCCAATTCTGGACTGTTGCCAAGGCAATAAGAATTCCGACTATAGCACACTTGGCAACTGGAGAGAAAGTATACTTGTAATCCTTTTCCTTCAACCGTCTATCTCCCCGATCCACTAACCTTATTTTCAATCTCACCACTTTTTCATTTCTATCAAACTTGACCTTGTAAACCCATTTTGAGTCCAAAGCTTTCTTGTCAACTGGAAGATCAGTGAATTCCTAGGTTTCATTACTCTCTAGAGCACTCAATTCTTCCTCCATAGCTTCTATCCACTCTTTTCTCTTCGAAGCTTGAGTGTAACTTGCTGGTTCTGTAGTTTTCAATACATTGTTAAGAGAAACAATGTATTCTCCATCATAGAACTCATTCTCACTGAGTTTATGAGCAATAAAGGAAGGAGATTGATCATATGATCAGTTGAATTACTTGGAGGTAAATCGACTTCAAAATTCTTAAATTTATCTTGGAAGTTTTCTATCCCTGTTAGATTTTCTCACTACAGGAGTTAACTATTCTGCTTCCTACAACAACTCTTGCAAGTTTTCTTCAGTTTGTGGTTGTTGTTCTTTTTCAATGGTTGCATCCTCATCAACCTCTTCCCTTATGTTTTCTTCATCTTCACTTTCTTCATCTTCAAGATTCATTCGGACATCTTGGTTGACTAAAGGAATGTTGTTGTACATCCCTTTGTTCTCTCCTCCTTCATTCTTTAGGTGCAGATATGGGAAAATCTACTCCTTAAACTTCACATGAACACTGGTTCTTTTCCAGATTATAGAGCTTATATCCCTTTTGACCCACGGGATATCCAATCAAGATAACTCTAATTCCTCTTTCGGCAAATTTGTCATTGTTTTTCTTTGCTTCACTTGCATAGCATAAGCAACCTATAGTCCTGAGGTGCTTATAATCTGGTTTCCTTTTCCACAATCTCTCAAAAGGAGTATTCCACCCTATAACAGCACTTTGCAGCAAATTGATGATATGAGTAGTTGCAAGTATACACTCACCCCAGAATCTTTAGGAAACCTCGCATGTATTCTCAAGGCTCTTGTTGTTTCAACAAGATGCCTATGTTTTCTCTCTACTCTCCCATTTTGCTGTAGGACACCAGCTATGCTTGTTTGATGAGCAATGCCCTTTTTAGCAAATATTTTGCTGCATTCTGATTGGACTATTTCAGTCCCATTGTTTGACCTAATGGTTTTGACTCTTGTACCAAAATGGTTCTTAATGTAAGCAAGAAAGTTTTCTAACACATCTCTCACAATTTCTTTGTTTTTCAACAAGTGCACCCAGATTCCCCTACTATAATCATCTACAATGGTCAGAAAATATATAGAACCATCTATGTTTGGAGTTCTATATGGACCCCACAAATCAACATGTAATAAATCAAATATTGCAGATGCTATACTACTGCTAGCAGGTAAAGGAAGCTTATGGTGCTTAGAAACAAAACAAGTATCACAATAAAAACTTTTAACAGATTTGCAATTACAAAAAATCCAAGTGTTTCATCTTAGACAATAATCCATGCCCAAGTCTAGCATGCATAACATCTAGAGTCACTGAATTATTACAAACCAAAACATTAGAATTATTTACCAAGCTTGCTGTTAAGACAGTCTTGCTTGTTGATTTCTTGTTCCTTAACCGCTTCCTCAAAGTGAACTTGTACAGGTCATTTGTAATCTTCCCAAAAGCCAAGCTTTCTCCACTAGATAGTAGGGTCTTGAAACACACACCCATTTTGATAAAAGATTACTTTAATGTTGCTGCATCTTAATATCTTACGTAGAGGACATCATAAAGAACAATTTTTGCTCCTAACTTCACAGTTTCTATTTGATCCACCTTCTTTATTTTCCCATCTGGTAAGATTACCATAACAGGTCTAGACAGACTTCTCAGGCTATAAAACAATCTTTTATTGCCACCATATGATCTGAAGTCACAGAGTCAATAATCCAGAGTTGCAGTCAAAGTTTTCACGAAAACTAGCCACATTTGAGTAGGAAATTATACCTGCAACATTGCTCATGTTATTTCCCTTCGAATGACTGCTTCCCGCTCCTTGTTTCTCGTAAAAACCCTTCATTACTTCCTTCACCACTGCTGAAATCATTCCTGCATCTGGCTTGCTGCTAGAGCCACTTCCAACATCGTATTCATCTTCATCCAAGGGAGAATCCATCTCCTCTTTAAGCTTCCCAACATTTGCTGCAGTTCTCTTACCTTTATACCAGTCAAGAAACCCGTAGATTTTAAAGCACCCGGACCTTTCATGTCCTTTCTTTTTACAATGGTCACAAGTAACATCAGGTTTTGGTTTTCTTGCTTCTCTTTTCTAGTACATGCTCTAATTCTGTTTTGCAGGAGCATACCCTCGAGTTTCCTTCTAGGTTTGGAATGCTGAGGCTTTTGCTATTTCTTGCATATCACCAGACATCTTCTTCTGCTTTTCAGTTTGTTGCATCAAATGAAAAGCTTTGTTGACACTAGGGAGAGGGTCCAAGCTAAGAATGTTCTCTCTAACATTCTAGTATCCTCTATTCAATCCCATCAAGAATTGAATCACCCTATTTGTCTCAACCATTGCCAGAATTTTCTTGTACATGCTACATGTACACTTTGCCGCAATCCCACAGGTACATTCCGGTATTGCCTCAATATTGTATATCTCATCCCAAAACTTCTTTAACTTACAGTTTTAGTCTCCTATAGACATGTCTCCTTGTTCGAGTTTTCCAAGATCCTTCTTAAGTTGATATAAGAGAGGTATGTTGCTCTTAGGGTACCTCTCAGTCAACTCATCCCACAGTTGTTTGGAAGTTTGAATAAGGCTCAAACCTCCAGCCACTTGATCTGTCATGGATATAAGATCCAGCACCTCACCATGTAGTCATTTCTCTCCCACCTGGTGTAATCTTTGTGGCTAACTCCTGGTTTTGCTACCTTTCCTTTAATAAAACCTTTCTTGTTCTTAGCTCCTAGAGCTAGCTTCACATTTCTGCTCCAAATCATGAAGTTTGTTCCATTAAACAACATTGTGTCAAAGATGTAGCATGACTATCAGAATGTGACAGGAACAATGGGTCTTGATAGTTCATTTGAACATCAAAATTCTCATTTTCTGGCTTTTTGGATGATTAAAGGCAAGACGATTGAAGAAATAATAATAAAATCACAACTTTCAGGCGGATTTTAACTTGGAAGCTCTGATACCAGGTGAAAACCCGAGCTATTTACTCGGTTTTCCTTAAAGTTTCGAGTTTTAGGTTGAATATGCCTTTCTCACAATCAATAATTGGGAGAATGTTTTTCTCTGTATTGAGGGTAAAATGGCGCTCAATCCTCTTAGGGATCAGCAAACCTAGTATTATACAATATATACAAAAAACAAGTCACTAACAAACTTACACCTAGGTTGCACAATAGAACAAAAGAAAACAGCTAGCTGTATAGAAAACAGAGAATACAGGGAGCTGTACATAAGCAGATACAAATACAAGAATACTAGAATACTAGCGCATATGGGTTTTCTTAACCCTACCTATGTTGTTGGATTTTAAAACTAAGTCTCTCTAATACAATAGCTCTATTACGTACTATTGACCTTAGTGGTACAGACTACAAAGTAGTACGAAGTATTAAATTTTCCATTTCTACTTACTTGATTGCAGGACTATTGATAGTGTGGCCGTGACCTATGGAAAAGGTATCCTAAGTATCTTCCCTGTGGATAGGAACATTGTCTTAGACTTGGTCAGTCCTCCCTTATTCTTTTTATTTATTATAAGTAACCGTCTCAAATTACTTTCTCCATTTGACTTTTCAACTTCTAACTATAAAACCTTATCAGGTATATAAAATCAATAATTTAATTTATATGATTATTTATGCGAATTTTGGCAATAAGTTTAATGATGCTAACCAATTAATAACTATGTAGATACCTGCGGATATGTTTGTGAATTCGATAATTGTGGCAATGAAATCCCATGTCTGTAAACCTTGTTCGACAATATATCAAGTCGGAAGCTCATACAGAAATCCTGTAACTTTTAAAGAGTTGCATGACATTCACTATCGTTACTTCACTAAAAATCCATGGAGCAATCGTGAAGGTAACTCTGTCATAGTTGGGAAAGGTCTTGTGTTGAGAAACATAAAGATATTTGAAATCATTCTCTTCGTATGGCAATTGTTTGTTCAAATCGTAAGTTTAATTTTGTTATACAATTCAACAATAATGTTTTTTCTTATCTTTTAAAATTAATTATTATTCCAATTTTATCTAATTACTCAATTTGTTTTCAGATTCTATTATTTGCTACTAGAATGGGCCGTAGTGACTTGCAATGTACCTTGTTTAATTTCGACAAAAAGCTGAAAAAAGCTATGAAATTGGTCGACTTGTACAAACCCTACTTGTTCTTTAAGGGCATGTAAGTTCAACTTTTGAGCTTCATAATAACATAACTTCTATCTTTAACTCTCTAGCTATTCAATTCTTATGCGTAGTAAGAGTAATTGTATCCTTGCTAATGAATGGTTTTCTCTTTATAGATTCGTCGATACAAATACCGAATATTTGATCAAAACTGCCCGTGAAAATGGTTTGGATGAAGATGTGTTTAACTTTGATCCGTTGTGCATCAATTGGAAAGACTACTTCATCAATATTCACATTCCATCAATTGTTAAATATTTGTTCTAGTTGGTATCTTTGTTGGATTTGCAAGGCCTTCAATATGTTATTAGTTCATTTTCTTAAACGATCTAGTAACATGCACTTCTCGGCCTCATTTAAACAAAGAGTTGATGTATCATATATATAATACTCGAATAATCATGTATGTGCAAAATTTTATTTACGAAGACTATATTGTATAATTAAATCAATAAGAGTGATTAATTTTTAATTTTTCTTGCTACATCGATGTATCATTATTTCAAGTGTTTTTATCAATAACTAGTTTTTAGGCCCGGGCAATCGATGCGCCGTTTTACTGCATTATTTCCATGATAAAAATCTTTATTAATAATATTTAATTTTTATAGAATGGAATGTAATATGGTAATAGCTTAGTGATTAGTACCTTAAAGTTTAAACTTAAAATTGTAGGTTCAAATCTTGTAAGAACCATATTTTAAATATGGTAATCACAGCCAGTCTTCCTTCCTAATTGTATTAGTTTTGTTGTTTATTTATGCAGGGATACAAATTTGGAAGACACATCTTATAGATAAGTGGAATTAAGTTTCGGTTGCAAGTTGGAAATATTTGTCTTGCATATTTAATTTGTTTGTCTTGCATATTTAATTTGTTGATCTTGAGAACCACTTACATTTTTCACCTTTGTGATTACATTTTATCACCTTCGAGATTACATATCTATGAGGCTTTGTTTAGAAAGGTACAAAGACATCTATAATTATAAATTAAGAAGCAAATCAAAGCGATGTCAAATTAGTCTAAGAATTGTTTAATACTTGTATTTAGAATCCATATCTCATTAGGAATTGGCGCCGTTGCCGGGGAATGTGATTATTTTGCTATCTAATTTAAGAATTTGATCCTTCCTGTTTAATTCTTTTTTAGGTACAATAGCATGGATTTGTTGTTAAAAGAAGAATAGGAACTCCTTGACATAGAGAGAAACTTAAATTCTTAAATTACAGAAGATGAAGATGAAGATGATGAGGAAACTTAAAAGGATGGTTAATTATATGGCTATGTCCAATGTCCTCGCAAGACTTACAAAAATTCAACGCCTAAAACAAGTGGAAGAAAATAAGAGCAGATTTGTTCAAGTTCCTTGTGGAACTACTGATATCATTGTTCAGATTTATATGCAAAAAATCATCATTGTTCAGATTTATATGCAAGAACTCATCACTGTTCTAATATATATGGAGGAACTCATGGTTTATAGGAAGTGAATTATTACGATTATGATTTATGTTTTGCTTATTCATATGAGCATCCTTCATCTGCATTTTGATATGATTGTCCACTAAATCTTTCATTTGATGTTAATTATTCTTCATATATTCATGACCCTATGCATGACCAAGTTTCTAAATTTTCCTTAGCCAATCTTGTAGAGCAATTTGGAAGGGATACTAATGCTCGTTTAGACTCCTTAGAAAAGATGATGGGATAGTTAGCTACTTTTGTATGTGACTTAGGGACCAAAACTTTTAACGAAGCTACCTTGATTCCTAATGACCCTAGTGGGAAGACGCCAAGTGTGGAGGAAAAGGAAGAGGAACTTATTGAGGTTGAGTCACTTAACTATGTATGAGGAAGTTATGGAAACTGAAACTAAAGTCAATAATTCTTTAATGCATGATTCTTTTGTAGAACAACCTGATGAGGAACTTGATAATTCAAATGGAAATTGTGATTTTGATTATTCCTTGTTTGATGGCGCAAGTCGTAAAATTTATTTGAGGATGAAGTTTCTACGCCTATTATTCATGTTCCTTCTTTACCTACGATGCCATGTACGTTAGAGTCTATTTTGTCATATGAGCATGTTGTTCCTTTAGTTGAGTCTAATGTTGTTCCTTGTGATCCTTACTTTTCTTTTAGTGAAACAAAGGATGAGTGGATTAACATGGAAGCTTTTTATCATAAAACTGAATGGAATGAGAAGTTTCATGGTAATTATGATCTGGCCTGGATTACATACCTCGTGTGAAAATGAAAATTTTCCAGATTTGTAAGCTGATATTCCATTGGCCAGTCACATCTAACGAGATGGCCTTAGCGGTGCTGGAGTTTGATTGGAACAAGCTGGATGGTCAAGCCTATGACTTAAAATAAGGGCGTTGCTTGGGAGGCAACTCAAGGATGTTTCTTTTCCCTATCTTTTATTGCTTTTTAGTTGTTCAATAAAGTCATGGTTTCTTGCTTTTGTTTCTTTATCGCATAATGCAAAGTTCTTACATTGAGGACAATGTAAAATTAAAGCGTGGGGGAGAGGAACATGATGAGAGCAATATGTGTTTTAGGATACCACCTCGAAACTTCTAGGAAAGACTAACTCTTAGGAAAAACATTTAGGATACCACCTCTATGTTAGAAATACTGCTAATAAAGAACAAATTCTAATCCTAAGAATTTGAGAAATCTGAAATTACAGTGTAATATAATACCAATTACAACAACAACCAAACACCAACAAGTTTAGAAAGCAAAAATTACAAAGTATCAAACTAAATTACAAGTATGAAAAACTATACTTGCCTCACTCCAAGCCAAATGAACTTCCAAGAACACGAGAATACCATGGACCACGTGAGTCTTCGATACTTGATACTCGCCTAAGGCATGAGAACACTTTCCTAAAGCGTTAATTTCCCCCACAACGGTGCTTGGGTTGAACTAGAAATACGCTTTGAGATACAATAGACGAACTCTACACTTTAAGCACTTAAATGTGTAGAATGATGATCAAATTCTCAAACAATTAACTTAAATGATAGAGGATTAATGAAAAGATTGCAAGTTTCTTCAATAATGGTGTAGAGAGGGAAGAATTTCAGAGAGGAAGATAATTTTCTGTGTATAGATAAACAAAGGCTCCGATACAATATAAAGGAAATAACCGCAAACCTGTAGAAGAGGGAGGAGGCGTAGGCGCACACGAAGAGGCGCGGACGCTCCACCACAGAAGCGCGGGCGCTCCTCCCCGTTTTGCCAAATTTCCAATTTTTCCAGAAACCTGGCGCGACAACCCTAGGCGCGGGACGCGCCTCCAAAATCTGCCAGAATTTCCAGAAATTCAGCGCGAATTTGTCCTGCTTTCGGAGCGGGTCGCGCCTGCTTTTCACGAGCGCGCTAACAAGTGGAGCGAGCTCTCCACTTCAACACTCTAAATAACTCAACAATCCTCCCCCATTTAGAGTGTTCCTTTAAAACCTTCTCTACTTCTATCAATTAAGCTTCATCTCATGCTTAAATGTCAATGTCCTTACAGATTGAATTGACACTTAGTATAACAAACTTAACGACGATCATATCCCATGATTTCCATATGAATTGAATCACACGGATATCTCTAACCATTCGAAGGTGTAATACACACAAGATAACTCGAATTTAACATCACTTGACACTTTTATACAGCCATGTGTCCGTGTCTTTCATAAGTTCATCAAAGTCTATATGTCCAACTAGACTTCTTGAAGCGGCTAAACTTCGAACTTATATAGGTAGGTTCTCATATACGTAAAAATGTCCTTGTGACAAGACACCATCATCTAGAGCTTCTCAACTCTAAATCTTTGAGAACTTTAAATAAACTCTACCTAGCACATCACAAGTACGATAGCAATTTGGGTCATCAAATATTGCTAACAAACAACAAAAATGTAATTCAACGACATTGAATCTAAGACTTGATGTTTATTCAAGCGTTAGATTGAGTTTCACAAATTTGTGCTTTAGGACATAAACCCATTCCAGTCAAAGAAAATATGATGGAATGTCTTGGCATTGCTTTAGTAAAGCAATCCGCCAAATTCATTTTCATAGGAACATAGTCAAGACTTATGACCCCATCATTGATAAGCTCTTTCACTAGGCTATGCCTTAGTGAAATATGCCGAGACTTACCATTATACACTTGACTATATGCCTTTATCAAAGCCGAATTCGAATCACAATGGATTGCCACCGGTTACATTGGCTTAGGCAATAAAGGCAACTCTAACATGAGATTTCTCAACCACTCAGCTTCCTTACTTGCTGAGGCAAGAGCTATGAATTCTGCTGCCATAGTGGAATCGACAATGCAAGTTTGTTTCTTGGAAGACCATGAAATGACTCCTCCCCAAACATGAACACCCAACCACTTATAGAAGATTCATCCTCTTTGTAAGTGATCCAACTTGCATCAGAATATCTTTATAAAACCGAAGGAAATCCACTATAAGACAAACCATAGTCCAATGTACCCTTAAGGTACCTCAAGACCCTCCGAACTGCAAACCAATGCTGTGCACCTGGGTTACTAGTAAATCTACTAAGTTTTCCCATAGCCAATGCAATATCCGGTCTTGTACTTGTCATGACATACATCAAGGATCCAATTATCCTTGAATACTCCAATTGGGAAATTGTTTTCCCCGAATTCTTGACCAATTTAACATTAGGTTCCATGGGGGTATTCACCGGACTCTTATCAAACATATTAAACCGTTTGATCATCTTCTCAATGTAATGAGATTGACTTAAAATAAGTCTATCATTGTCCCTAATAACCTTGATGCCCAAAATGACATCCGCCTCCCCCAAATCCTTCATCTGAAAAGATGAGGTTAAGAATTCCTTGGTCAATTCTACCTGTTGTAGACTTGTACCAAAGATAAGCATATCATCAACATATAGACAAATGATGACACCATGACCTTTGTCATCAAATTTTCTATATATACACTTATCAGCTTGATTCACTTTGAATCCAAAGGACAAAATCGTGTCATCAAATTTTTGATGCCACTGTTTTGGTGCTTGTTTAAGTCCATACAATGACTTAACCAATTTACACACCTTATTTTCCTGTCCTTCCAAAACAAACCTTTCGGGTTGTTTCATATACACTTCTTCCTCTAGATATCCATAAAGGAATGCCGTTTTGACATCCATTTGATGAATCACTAGATTATATACCGAAGCCATTGAAATCAATAACCTTATTGAGGTAATTCTTGCAACTGGTGCATAGGTATCGAAATAATCAACACCATGCTTTTGCCTAAAGCCTTGGATAACCAATCTGGCTTTAAATTTCACTTTGGAGCCATCAAGCCTCCTTTTCCTAGTGAAAATCCACTTGTAACCAAGAGGTTTGCAACCGGGAGGTAAATCCTCTAAGATCCAAGTGTCATTTCCCATGATGGAGTCCATCTCATCATTTATAGCGTCTTTCCAAATTGCACTATCTTGGGAAGATATGGCCTCGCTATAAGTTTTGGGGTCACTATCCACATTGAAACAATATCACTATCCACATTGAAACAATATGGAGTAGTAGAACTAAGGACATCCCTAGATCTTTCAACCAAATAAATTATGAAGTCATCTAGAGGATTCCTAATTTTCCTTTGTCTTTTACTTCTTCTAATATGAGGAGTCTCATCCTCATTATTAGATGAACCTACATGAGAATCAAGTTGATCGTTATAATCAACAATTTCCTTCCCTTTGGTACTTACTTGTTGATCCTTAGGTCTACTCATTGATGAAAATTGGTTTTCATCAAAAATTGCATCTCTTGACTCAATAATCGAATGTTTCGAAATAAAGTCACTTTGTTCTATAACATAGAACCTATAGGTTTTTCTATGCTCAGCATAACCTATAAAAATGCATTCCAAGCCCCTTTCACCGAGCGTTCTCTTTTTGTTACCGGGCACTCTTACAACTGCCCTACAACCCTAAACCTTGAGATACTTCAAGTTTGGTTTCCATTTGTACCAAAGTTCATAAGGAGTGGAATCCTTTCCCTTAGTGGGAACACAGTTAAGTATGTGACAAGCCGTCAACATAGCTTCACCCCAAAACCCTTCAGTCAAACCGGAGTAAGATAGCATGGAATTAACCATTTCTTGAAGAGTTATGTTCTTCCTTTCAGCTACACCATTTGATTGTGGTGCATAACCAGCTGTAGTCTCATGAATAATACCCAAAGATTGGAAATAAGCAGGATCATAATACTCCCCTCCCTTATCGGTTCTCAATCTCTTATTAAAGATTATACTTGCACTTCTACCTCTTTCTCATAAATATCAAATTTAACCAAGGCTTCATCTTTGGAATATAAAAGATACACATAGCAAAATCTTGAAAAATTATCAATAAACGTAACTATGTATATTTTATTTCCCAAAGAAGGTGTACTATAAAAGTGACATAGATCACTATGAACCAATTCTAAGATCTTAGAACATCTCTCAACTTTCTTAAAAGGAGTTCTAGTGATCTTATTAAGCATGCAAGTAGAACATTTATTAAGAGAAATATCACATGGAGGAATTAACTCTAGTATGGACATGAAATTCAACTTATTGTAATTAACATGACCCAATCTAGAATGCCATAAATAAAACAAATTCACTCCATTGTCATTACCAACATTCATACAAACATCATTCAACAATACACACTTCTCTCTTAACGAGAGTTTAAACAAACCATGAGTCAAGTAACAACGTCCTATAAAAGTGCTACCTTTAGTAATAATACATCTATCTACTTCAAATACTAGCTTATATCCAATTTTATTCAGGGTAGGGCCTGATACAAGATTTCTAGAAAGATCCGGAGCATATAATACATCCCTAAGAATGATACTATTACCCGAACTAAACATCAGCTCAACTTGTCCTCTTCCTTGGACCATTATGGAAGAGTTGTTCCTCATATAGAGCTCTTCACCATCAACAACCTTGTGAAAGGTTTTGAACCAATGCTTCACCTTGCATACATGCCTTGAAGCCCCCGAATCCATCCACCATGAGTCATCATCCTGTACCATAAAAATGTTAGGATCCGTTGCATTTAAATCCATACCGGAGTTAAATTCAACCTCATGTAAAATATTACCTTTGGTGGATGAGTCCTTGCTCTTAGAAGCTTGACCCTCCTTGGATTTTTCCATTTTCTTCTTGAAAATGTAGCAATCCTTCTTGCGGTGTCCCGTCTTACCGCATTCCCAACAAGAATTCTTGTTGTTGTCCTTCTTTTTTCTTGGACTTTCCTTTGGAAGAATTCACATTCTTCCTTTTTCCACTAGTTGAAGCACTAGATTTACCTTCTTCCACCACATTGATGGTAGAAGAGCTAGGATTCCCATCCTTAGCCTTTTCCATGGCCCTAATCCCTTCTTCAATTTGAAGATGGGTGGCCAACTAAGACAATGACATGTCCTCTTTCTTGTGTTTAAGCTCATGCTTAACATTTTTCCAACTAGAAGGCAGCTTATCAATAATACTCGAAACAACAAATAATTCATCAACATTAATTCCATGTTGTTTCAAGTTACAATATATACGTTGTACCTCATGAAATTGATCCATAATTGATCTACCATCAACAAATTTGAAATCATTAAGTTACTTACAAGAAATTTCTTGCTTGAAGTATCCTCCGCCATATACTTAATCTCCAACAACTCCCATAGCTCCTTAGCGGACTCAACATGTTGATATACATCAAACAAATTGATAGGTCTTATTTTGCACATGTTTTAGGTGGGTATCTAAGCTCATTTGATTACAAAATTAGAGATCTTTGGTGCATATTTGAATTATTTGCTTAAGTTGTGCTCTACTACTCTTCGTTTGTGTGTTTTGATGAATTTCAGGTGATTTATATGAAAATGGAGTATGGTTGGCTAATCTTGAGTATAATAATCATGGAGTATGAAAACATATTGCTTAAGAATATCAAATCATGTGTTCGAGACAAACTTGAGTGAAAATGAAGCAAAACGTTGATGAAATACTTGGCAAATATGACACCTGTTCACTATTATGCTCATAACTTTTGATATACAAATGATAATGGAGTGATTCAAATGCGTTGGGAAGTAGACTTGAAGACCTTTCCAACGACATATTACACGCCTCAAACGGAGCTCCGGATATGAAGTTATGACTGATTTAAGATGAGTGATACGCGCAGCAGAGCAGGCACGTCTGTGCCTGGAAGTCAGTAGCCACAACAGTTTATGCACGCATAGAGGCACGTCCGTGCCTATGGAGAGGCACGTCCGTGCCTCCTGGAGTCCTTGTGCGCCAAGAAAATATGTTTATCTTTTTATCTTCCTAGGCCTATATATACATTAAGTAGTGTTTTATCATTAATCAAGTTTTATTCTAGCCTTTTATTTTACGTTATTAAGAACTAGTTCTCTCTATTTTATTTTCTTTACTTTTGTAATTCAAGATTCAAGATTTACACTTTCCGCCTTCAATTCAATTCAAGATTCGGTATTTTCTTTTAATCTCTTGTTTCTTAGTTATGTTTTCTTCAATTATTTTTGTTATTGCTTATTTTCATTATGAGCGAGTAGATTTCCTATTCCAAGATCTAGGATAGCCCAATTATAATTGATGCATGAATTAAATCTTTAAATTCTCTAATGACTTTTGCAATTGCTATGCTAAATTGATTGTGATTATGCCAATACTATGTTAGACGTAATCTTAGTATTGTGATTATTCCATTGTTTCTATCGCAACGAGAGTTGGGTTTAAACGGATTTGAGTAAATCAATTTAGGGTTTGATTCTCAACACAAGAGTAGTTGGGTTTGATGATTGGGAAGTTAGAGTAATGTGTTCAATGTCTCTAATATGCATGATACCATGAGAATAGGCTTGATTGTATGTTAGGGAAGCCATTGATACTCGAGAGAGGTCTTTGGTATTTATTAGGGTTTACTTTTCCCCGTTCAATTGGAATTGTATGTTAGAGGTAGAAATATAATTGCATCATTCGTAATTGTGGTGATACTTGATCTTGGATGTTTTAATTATTTGATTTCTTCATATTCTTTAGTTTAATTTCGATTTTTCCACACATTAGTTCCTTAATTATTCGATTATTATTGATTTCTGCTTAGTAGGAATTTGAGTCTATTTAATTATTTTTGAACCTTAGTCTCTTGGGATTCGACCCTTGCTTGCCGGTCTACATAGTAGTGGTTAGTTAGGTTATTTTTGTTAGGTACGCGACACGCCTATCAAATTTTGGCGCCGTTGCCGGGGACTAACGGTTTCATTTGATTATTTGTGATTCGTCCTTGCTAAGCTTTATTTGTTGCTTCTGCTATTATTAATTTTTTTTTCTCTCTTATGAGTTGAAGATATACATGCCTTGGAGATGGATGATTTATTCTCACGTCTTGCTTCTGGGCATTGTTCTTGTTATTATCTTTATCATGAAAATCCTGATTTCCCTTATAGCGAGTATTTTGTTCGAGCTCCGGATGATTTTAGAATCTTTCCATTCATATATGATTATTCAGAAAAACTGTTTGTTTTAAATGAAATTTATTGGAGGATTCATGATGAATATTATCATAATTTGTATAATACGTCGGAGGAAGAATCATTGGTTGAAAAACCGATGGTTAAAGAGTCATTGGCTATAGAATCAGTGGTTGAGGTATCATTGGTTTCAATAGAAGAAGAATCATTAGTTGTAGAACCTTTGGTTGAAAAGTCAATGGTTGTAGAGCCAATGGTCGAAAATTCTTTTTCTTTTGCTAATGAACTTATTCGTAAGCGTAAAATAATAGGGTCGTTATTGGGTGATGATAAAGAACAAGACTACCTCCATGTTCGTTCTATTAATTCTAAATTTTTATCGGAGGAAGTAGAAGGTTATGGTGTATTTTCATCTTTTTCTTTTGATTTTTCCTATTACCTTGAGTTTTCTTTGTGTGCTCCCAATTTTCTCTATGTAAAGATAAGTGTGCTTGCAATTAAGCCCTATCTAGTGCTTAATGAAATGTTTGCAGGAGCGTTTGATAAGTTACTCAAGGCGTTGAATTCTTCCGATTGAGGAGGGATGGAGTACGGTCGAGCGGGACCTTAATAAACTAGCGCTTTGCGGGAGAAAACCCGTATTTTATTGTTTTTTATTTTAGTCTTTTCTAATTTTTGTGTGTTTTCGTTTTTTTGGTTCTTAGAGAGGTAAGGAGAGTGTATCTTATGCTAGTGGGAGTTTATATTTTTGTAGGTTTTGATCTAAGAAGGCTGATTTAAAAGGAGAAGAAAGCTGGATTGTATTGGGGTTCGCTCGGGCAGAGCTCGCCCGATCGGGCGCGTGTACAGATCAGCAAAACTGCTCAATTTTGACAGGCCATAACTTTCTCGTTACTTATCGGATTTTTGCGTGTGACCTGTCGTTGGAAAGATCTTCAAGTCTACTTTCCAACCCAATTGAAACCACTGTATTATCAATTATACATCAAAAGTTATGATCAGAATAGTGCACATGACTCAATTTTTATCTTTTTCCCACTAACACTTTGTTTCATTCTTGCTCAAATTTGTTCCAAAGAGATGCATTTGCAATCCTCGAGGCTTTGGTGACATTATTTTGGTGATGGTGATGAGGAGTAGTCACCTTGACTACTAGCTTCCCTTTAAGACAATGAGGACATTGTCTGATTTAGCTTGGGGGGAGGTTCTAGTGTACGCATGGTATACCTTTCACCCTCTCTCTTTTATTTACATATTTTATATATATATATATATATATATATATATATATATATATATATATATATATATATATTCATTTGGTGTGTTTAGACTAGTAGTAAGATTTAGTGCTTTAAAAAAAATAAAAAAATTCCAAAAATACGTTCCAATGAATTATGAATCATGCTTCCCTGTGCCCCTTGATGAAAATTTTTCGAAATTGTTTTTATTCTTGGTTATTGATGATAAATATTGTGGATTAGTTGATCATGATTTGATGTTTGATTGCTATGAAATCTTAACATGTGTCAATTTTGTCCAACTACCTATGAATATAGTGCTTGACTAGTTGATTTGGTTAGGAATGTGTGTTAGTTCCTGGTATGTCAATGAAGTTGAGTATTGGTTTATAACTCTTAGTAATGTTTATACGACTCATTATTATGCACATTGAGGAGGACGAAGGCATTTGTTTTTTTAGGTAGCCTTCAAAATTATTAGATACATTTGTTCCCTTCTTACTACCCATGTTGTTGCTTGTGCCCTTTTATTGTTTATTTAGCCACATTACAAGCCTAATTTGCCCCATTGGTTACTAGTCCCAAGCTTGGCTTGGGGGAGCTATTAGTGAGTGAGGTGAGGGAGTTTGTAGTGTGCACATAATTTGCACAATTTTGGGTGAATTTGAGAAATTATTTATTTGTTCTAATTTTTTGTGGATTGGAAAAAAGAATTGAAAAATTATTGTTCAAAGCTGAAAATTTCCAATGTGAGATAAAAAGAAAAAAAAAGAGCAATTGAAAAAAAGAAATTGTTTCAATGTTCAAGTGTTCTAATGAAGGTTGCTCAATAGAAAGAAAAAAAAGGGAATAATTCAAATTGAAAAGAAAAAAAAAGAGTTCGAAGTTCGTTTGTTCACTCTAGTTTTATAGTGCTATATTTTGAATATATGAGTGAAATTGTAAGTGTTGGGTATTTTTATTATAATTGGAGGTTTGGTGAATTTTTGGTAGGGTTGAGTTGTGTTGGAGATGATTTGGTCATTATTTAATTTCGACCTTGGTTTTATTTATTAGGATTTGGCTCCCTTTAGCATGGCTTTACTCTCACATTTTCCCAAATATTTCCTACCCTTTACCCTAGCCTTACGTTACAAGCTTTGAAGACCTTCTGACCTTTGTGCATAGAGTTGTATGAATGTGAAATTAGTTGTTTATCAATGCAAAGAATGATTTGATGTATTTCGAGTCGACTATTAGGTTGAGTGCTTGTTTTCTTAAACACACGAGTGCGTGAGTTGGGAGGGAATTGTTCACATATAAAGGGGTGGTTGGGGAGCGATCGAGTACAATTTTTACTCGCCACATAAATGAGAGTTGAGTGTGTGAGCACTAGTCTGGAATTCTATATGCTCTTGTGGTTTGCTCTATTTGACAATTGTTAGGGAAGATTGGTATTTGGATGGATGTGATTGATTGACTTTGATACATATTTGTCGGATTTACCTTGAATCATATTTATTGATTTAAATTGTATTTGGGGTGAAGTTTTGATTTATTTATTCATTGCTTTGCTTAGGGACAAGCAAAGGTTTAACTTGGGGGAATTTGATAGGTCTTATTTTGCACATGTTTTAGGTGGGTATCTAAGCTCATTTGATTACAAAATTAGAGATCTTTGGTGCATATTTGCATTATTTGCTTAAGTTGTGCTCTACTACTCTTCGTTTGTGTGTTTTGATGAATTTCAGGTGATTTTTATGCAAATGGAGTATGGTTGGCTAATATTGAGTATAAAAATCATGGATTATGAAAACATATTGCTTAATAATATCAAATCATGTGTTCGAGACAAACTTGAGTGAAAATAAAGTAAAACGTTGATGAAATACTTGAAAAATATGACACCTGTCCACCATTATGCTCATAACTTTTGATATACGAATGATAATGGAGTGATTCAAATTGAATTGGGAAGTAAAATTGAAGACCTTTCCAACGATATATTACACGCCTCAAACGAAGCTCCGGATATGAAGTTATGACTAATTTAAGATGAGTGATACGCGCAGCAGAGCAGGCACGTCCGTGCCTGGAAGTCAGTAGCCACAGCAGTTTATGCACGCATAGAGGCACGTCCATGCCTATGGAGAGGCACGTCCGTGCCTCCTAGAGTCCTTGTGTGCCAAGAAAAGATGTTTATCTTTTTATCTTCCTAGGCCTATATATACATTAAGTAGTGTTTTATTATTAATCAAGTTTTATTCTAGCCTTTTATTTTACGTTATTAAGAACTAGTTCTCTCTATTTTATTTTCTTTGCTTTTGTAATTCAAGATTCAAGATTTACACTTTCCGCCTTCAATTCAATTCAAGATTCGGTATTTTCTTTTAATCTCTTATTTCTTAGTTATGTTTTCTTCAATTATTTTTGTTATTGCTTATTTTCATTATGAGCGAGTAGATTTCCTATTCCAAGATCTAGGGTAGCCCAATTATAATTGATGCATGAATTAAATCTTTAAATTCTCTAATGACTTTTGCAATTGCTATGCTAAATTGATTGTGATCATGCCAATACTATGTTAGACGTAATCTTAGTATTGTGATTATTCCATTGTTTCTATCGCAACGAGAGTTGGGTTTAAACGGATTTGAGTAAATCAATTTAGGGTTTGATTCTCAACACGAGAGTAGTTGGGTTTGATGATTGGGAAGTTAGAGTAATGTGTTCAATGTCTCTAATATGCATGATACCATGAGAATAGGCTTGATTGTATGTTAGGGAAGCCATTGATACTCGAGAGAGGTCTTTGGTATTTATTAGGGTTTACTTTTCCCCGTTCAATTGGAATTGTATGTTAGGGGTAGAAATATAATTGCATCATTCGTAATTGTGGTGATACTTGATCTTGGATGTTTTAATTATTTGATTTCTTCATATTCTTTAGTTTAATTTCGATTTTTCCACACATTAGTTCCTTAATTATTCGATTATTATTGATTTCTGCTTAGTAGGAATTTGAGTCTATTTAATTATTTTTGAACCTTAGTCTCTTGGGATTCGACCCTTGCTTGCCGGTCTACATAGTAGTGGTTAGTTAGGTTATTTTTGTTAGGTACGCGACACGCCTATCACAAATCATCCTCCATCCCATTGAGAATATGACCCCGACATATAAAGTCATCATTATCCCATTTCGATTTCTCACGCACATCCTCCATGGTTTCATTCTCATGTTCCACCGGCCTAGGAGTGCTAATTTTATAGGCAACCTTCAACGATGTAAGAAGAAAATACATCTTCTTCTTCCATCGTCGAAACTCCACACCGTCAAACTTCTTGAGTTTGACAAAGTTTGTGGTAAGTTCTTTCACACTAGACATGTTGTTTTAATTAACGCTTTAGATTGTTAGAAATAATGCTAATAAAGAACAAATTCTAATCCTAAGAATTTGAGAAATCTGAAATTACAATGTAATATAATACCAATTACAACAACAACCAAACACCAACAAGTTTAGAAAGCAAAAATTACAGAGTATCAAACTAAACTACAAGTATGAAAAACTATACTTGCCTCACTCCAAGCCAAATGAACTTCCAAGAACATGAGAATACCATGGACCACGTGAGTCTTTGATACTTGATACTCGTTTAAGGCGTGAGAACACTTTCCTAAAGCGTTAATTTCCCCCACAACGGTGCTTGGGTTGAACTAGAAATACGCTTTGAGATACAATAGACGAACTCTACACTTTAAGCACTTAAATGTGTAGAATGATGATCAAATTCTCAAACAATTAACTTAAATGATAGAGGATTAATGAAAAGATTGCAAGTTTCTTCAATAATGGTGTAGAGAGGGAAGAATTTCAGAGAGGAAGATAATTTTCTGTGTATAGAAAAACAATGGCCCCGATACAATATAAAGGAAATAACCGCAAAATCGTAGAAGAGGGAGGAGGCGCGGGCGCTCCACCGTGAGGAGCGGGCGCGCCACCCTCCAGCGTGGGCGCGCCACCTTCGTGCGCGGGCGCTCCTCCCCGTTTTGCCAAATTTCCAATTTTTCCAGAAACCTGGTGCAATTTTGCCAAACTGGAGGAGCGGGCGCGCCTCAAAAATCTGCCATATTTTCCAGAAACTCAGCGCAATTTTGTCCCGCTTTCGGAGCGGGTCGCGCCTGCCTTTCACGAGCGCGCTAACAAGTGGAGCGAGCTCTCCACTTCAACACTCTAAACTTCTTGGAAAGACTAACTCTTAGGAAAAACAGTAATTTTAATCTAATTGATTTTTGAAAGAAAAAAAAAAGAAAAAAAGAAGAAAAAAAAAGGATGACGTTTTTGAAGTTATGCATAGAGCTGTCAAAAGCTAACCCGACCCAAAAAATTTACCCGAACCCGATTATTAACCGACCAGTTTGAACCCGAAAAAATGGTGACCTGAATTCGATATGACCCGACCTAAAACCAACCCTAGACCCGAGTTAACCTGAGTATTTGAGACCCGAACCCGAACATGAACCGACCAGAGATGACCCGACCTAAATATAACCTGTAAATTATTAACCTGAACCGAACCCGAGTAGAACCCAAGAATGACCTTAACTCGTTTTAACCCATTAAAACCCGAATTAAACCCGACCTATTATTCACATGACCCGAATGTAACCCGACCTGTTATTGACACGACCCAAACCCGACCCAAACCCGACAAGATGTATGACCCGACTCAAGCATGACCCGGGTTCCAATTATAGGCTATAGTTCCCTAGTATATTGCCGTATATATTGTTATATAGTCAATGGAGATAATTAGCTTGATAATTATCTGCATATAGTTGGCTAGAGTTAAGCCTATGATGATTGACGAAGGCATGTACATTGTATATATGCGGTTATTCTCTTAATAATAAGTAAGGAAAATGTTCTCTCAATCTTTCATTAAGAGTCAGATTATATTGGCATAACCGCATAGGCTTGTCTATTATCATTCTAAAATCAATTATAGCCATAGACGATGTAGTCTTTTTGGGTCTAATTCTAATAATAACTTGGAATATTATTTGCTTTCCCTTAATTTGCTTGACTAATTTCCTTAATTTTTTTCAAATCATTTTGACCTGGCTCGATTTGGAAGAGATACCCAAGAATCATGATCGAATCTTTTACTAGCTAAATAATATTTAGAGCAAATAATAACTTAGGTTAATGCCTTAAAATTTATTGGCTTTGTGAACACCAATACATGAACTATTAATAAACCGACCCGAAAAATGTACAAGAACCCGATATGACCCGAGCTGAAATCAACCCGAGACCCAAATTAACCCATTATTTAAGACCAGAACATGACCCGACTTGGAAATGACCCAACCTGATTATAACCCGCAAAGTATTGACTTGAACCGAACCTGACTCGAACCCGAGAATGACCCCAACTCGTTAAAACCCTAATTAAACCCGACCTATTATTAACCCGACCTGAATTAACCCGACCTGTTACTGACCCGACCTAAACTCGACCTAAACCCAATAAGATCTATGACTCGACGTGACCCGACTCAAACATGAACCAACCTGAACTGACCCAAACCTGACCCGTTTACCCGAATTGACAACTCTAGTTATGTACAAAAGATTTCCGTCTCTAGCAATTGTGACAAGTAAAGGTAATTTTTGTATTTAGACTTGTAAGTAATTTGGAACACTACTTTGTCGGCTTAAGATGTGGTGATGTTGGGAAGGAAATTTGCTTATTTAATTCATCTAATTAGTACTTGGTGTTTTCTTTGGTGACTTATCACTACTCTTGGTTACTGGAGAATTACTTGACTTTGTTAAAGAAATGAGGGAGAAATGGTTCAAAAGAAAAAAAATGAAAAGTGAATTAGTAATCCCAAAGGTGAGGAAATTGAACCATTATAAAAAATAATAGAGTGATTTTTTATCAGTTCCTTAGATAAAAGAACTAAGGAAATGCAAATAAAAGCCTCAAAAGCAGTGGAAAAAAGCAAAGTATATAGTACTCCTTTGAGATCAATGGGTGGCAATTGCAATGACACATGAAAGGAAATGTCCATGTATTTGTTGGTAGGTAAGTACTTCATGTATGAGAAAGCACCAAGGAATCAACTGAAACACTATAATGGTTCAATTTGACTAACCTAATTCTATGGGCCAATAATACACTTGCACTTGAGCACCTAGATTGCTTATAAGTTAATTGTGTTACGTTTTTTTATTTAAATTACTAACTAGAGTATGGGAGGAAGTTGTATGCATAGCTTGCTAATCTAACAAATTATCCTTGGTGTTCGTTGTATGAGAAAGTTTGCTAATCTAACAAGAGATGTGTTTTAATTTATTGTTGAGTACTTATATATGAGTCCATGTCTTGCAAGAGAGGTTACTTTTGTGGTACATAGTTTATTATCTTTTATATGAGTGCTTTCCTCGAGGTTGATCAAAGATCAACGACACCAAAATTTGATGTGCTGTCGAAACGCACACAAATTAATAATAATTACCCTAAGACTACTAACTTGTAATTAGTTGATGTACGGGTTGATCCCACGAAGAATAACTAAGAATAAGATCCAAAACACTTAACTAAGACTCAAGACAACAAAAGAAACGATTGGGGGGGGGGGGGAAGGGGGTTTAAGGATAAGGAACAACGAATAACTAAATCTAACTAGGAACTAAAGCTAATAGGAACAAAGAACAAAAACACTAAAGGAACTCGAGATACTCAGCAACTATACATAGAAATCCACCATGCACATGTAAAATCCCAGACATATTACTTAACCCTTTAGAATAACTTGACTTATGGGACAAGTTCCTATGTTTTCCCTTATTAATGCTTAGATCCCATAAGACTTCCACTAACCCTAACCAACAAATAACCTTATACTACGAGCAAGGAATTTAACGTGTTGATAGCATTAGGAACTAGGAAAATATCAAGCCTAGACACCATGAAATATTATTGGAATGTGATTTCACCTAGACCAAGAATTACTTTAAAGTTAATAGAGTGGAACGTCCTCCTATACAATTGGTTGCTACTTCATTAATGCTCCCAAGCAATTACAAACTTATTATCATTAATTAGCGATAGAAATCAGACCTAAGCAAATTGTTAGTTGTACACCTACTTATAAGAAATTATCATTCATAGAAATAAACAACAATTCAAGAATACTCCAAAGCATTAATTATTGAAACCAACAATAATTATCTCAAATACATATTACACGGCTTCAAACTAATAGATATTGAGCATAATAAGCTAAGGACTCATAACATAAAGATAAGAAAAGATCGAAAAGAAAACAAGAACCAATCAAGTTCCTCAGATTTGGATATGAGTTCCTCTCAGGTTGCTCTGAGTTCCTCCGCTACAATGTATCACGAACAGTGACGAACGACTCCTAACCCTTGAGGGGTTTTGGAGTGAAGTCCCCCTTCTCTCAAGCATTCGTCTCTCTTCTCTAATTTCGTGGCTTTAAATAGGCTAAGAGATGAGTTGTCATCTTTCAAAGATAAGGAAAGTCGTTAGATAAGATTAGGAAAATATATCTCTTTCTATATCTTAACCAATTGATAAGATATTCTATTTATTCATATATATCTTTTCCAACTAATGTAGATCTTGTAAATTATTCCCCAAGACTTCCCAAATTCATGGATTCAATGAACCTAGACGAACAAAACGTGCCCAGCAAGTTCCTTTCAGCGTTGTCAGTTTTCCAAGTTCCTTTGCAGGAACTTCCACTCGTGTTTGACACTAGTTCCTTTATTTGGTTCATCTTTTTTTATATATGTATATTTCGTGCCTAAATTATTGCTACATGTTCATATGTCTGCAGGTTGCTAGGTTGCAGATTATAGGTTGCCACGAAGCCAATGATCTGGTTTCAAGTAATCAAAAGAAGTCAAATGAAGGTCTTTCCAAGGAATATTCCAAGAAGATCCATGTTGAATGAGTCAAGAGGAGCGCCATGAGAATCGGAGCCAGTAAGCTATAGCTAACTACTTACGAAGAATAAGTCAAACTACAACGGATAATGCATGAAGAATGTGGCATAAAACTCGAAGTAGAGCCTGACAACTAACCTTGGATTCCACGGAATGAGGGAAGGAGCCGTTGAAGTGCCTTAGGAAGATTTTCTATTATAAATATGACAAGAATCATTGTACACAGGCATCACACAATCAATAAGCCTTACATCTCATACCAATTAGCAATTATTAGCAACGTTATAAAGCTATTCTAAACCTACATTATACTTGTATCGAATTATTAACCTAGTGGTTGGTGGACTCATAGTCACCCGTAGTTTTTACCCTTATTCCTGGGGTTTTCTGCATCATCATCTTGTCTCTCTTCCTCCCTTTCCTCTTTGTTCATTTCTTGTAGGTCATTCATTCTCATTCCTTGAATCTGCATCATCATTTGCACATTAATTAATCTAGTTGTTGTTCAATTGAACATGGTCTTATCTGGCAGTCAGATTTTGACCTAAAATTCCATGATCGTAGTTTTTAGGTAAATTTTGTATTTTACCACCCACGAATATCCAGTTTTTGAAATTACTACCAAAAAAAAAAATTCATTATAAAATACCAACCAAAAAAGAAAAAAAAAAGAAATTTAGATTTCACTACCAACAACGTTATCTAACATTTTAAAAAATTCTTTGATTTTCGTGACAAAAACATGCTCTTTAGAGGTTTTGGGGGTCATTTTTGTCCAAAGAGATGTCAAAATTGACAAATAACTATAAAAAATGCTTCATTTTACATATGTCACGCAAATTGAGATATTTTTAGTACGCAAAACGAGGCATATTCATTAATTTTTATAAATTTTAACTTCAAATAAGACCCAAAGGACAAAACATCTAAAATTCTAAAAAAACGTGTTTTTGGCACAAAAATCGAAGAAATACTTTTTAAAACGATTGATTTAATGGAAAGTATTAAATGGTGGTGAAATATAAGTTTTTTGTCTTTTTTGGGTAATATTTTAAAATAAAAAATTTTTGGTGGTAATTTTAAAAAGTGGGTTATTTGTGGCTGGTTAAAATATAAAATTTCCTAGTTTTTGTGAAGGAAATCTTTATTGGATTTAATATATTATGTATTTATTAGATTTGATTTTTTTTAATAGATGACACATTATTAATGAATTAATTTTACAATTAATAAAAGTTTACAATTTTACTAAACATAATTGAAAAATATTAATTACTAATCAAAATAGTGCATTAGCAATAGTTTAAAATGCAAAAGTGAGAAACATTATAAAACAGAGAGATATTCATTCAACATTATTGGTGTGTTGGCCTCAATATATAGCTAAATTAAAATTAGAAACCAAATCCAACACTAAAAGCATCAATGGACTTGTTATAAATATGATTTAGCACTAGAATGTAATAACAGCGACACTAAAATTTTACTGTTAATTAATTCAAGGAGGAATTTATTCACATTACATGACATGGAACAAACACTGGCCAAATTTATAAATTAAACATCACATAACCTGTGAAGTTTGGGTAAAAGCTTTTCTGAAACGTAAAGCAAGATTAACATCATGATTCATGCCCAAAAGTCCGTTCTCAAAGATTCCAGCAAGTTTGCATAAGACATTGTCACAATGGAATATCTGATATTCATCTGGTTGGACATAGTTGAATGGTACAGTAATACTGAATGCACTCGGTCCGAGCGACTCAGTAGTACCTGCAGCCACATAGATATGGCCGGTTGCATTATCCGTGGTTAATCGCCACGCTAGTGGTTTCGTGCAGGTGGTAGTGTCGTCGACAACATAGAATTCAGTTGGACCAAACGGAAGGTACTTTGAGCTTATTGGAGAAGTGAGTTTGAAAGGGTGGCCATTAGATGAACCATCTTTCTCTTGGGCTATAAAGAGAGGGCACGCCGAGGTTTGTGGTTTTTGTGCTACGGTGAGGCCTCCACCATTGGCGGTTCTCTGTGGGATGATGTAATAGGTTCCGCCATTTAGCAATGGTTCACCATCCTCGTCCGTGATATAAGCAAACGAGGCGGCCATAGTAGGGAGAGGAAAGAGTTGGAGCAAAAGAAGAGCGATAATTGCAATTGCTGGTTGGAGAAAGGTAGTCATTTTCTTAAGAACTTTTGAGCTTTGGTTGCTAAGTTGTTTGAAGTATTTTGGAAAAGTAGGAACTAGTAGAAGTTGGTATTTATAAGAGGCTTCATCTAATGAAGCTAGAAAAAATTATTTGATAGGAAATGTTATGTTAGTTACTCCCTCCGGTCTTATTAAATCGTTAGCCCAATTTAATAATTGACTACTAATCAATATTGCCGCATTCCTACTAATCCGAAATTTTGCTTCTCATAATTACGAGGCTATGGGATCCAAGGTCAAACCCTGTTTAGAGACATTTTGCTTAGGGGATCGGGATTCCCTTACCCTTTATCCTCACTCCCAAAGACCTAAACCGTTGTATTGGGTTGGATTAACTTGTAAGGTACTTGTGTGTGGTTCCATTCAGTACGTAGGTTCTTTCTCTTTATCTACCAAAAAATAAAGTTGCCCTGATTGGCCTCAACTTAGTTAAACTTTCTTTTTTCATTTTTCCCGATTAATATTTTTTTTCTACTTCCTTTGTATGAAATGTCTTGTTTTTATTTTCATTAATTTGATCGTTTACATTATATAATCTCGACCTCAAATTCCGTGCCACAAAGCTATGTTGCAAATATTTAAAAATAGATGAAGTATATGTTAGTTCCAATCAATTAACTTTTCATGGTTTCCAATACATATCTTAAAATGTAAATTTTTTCAAATCTACTATTTATGAAAAAAATTACAAAAATGTGATATTATAAAATTGGAAACTTTTTTAATGAGTACATAAGATTTTACATTTTTACATGACTATATTATTAAGAAACCCAAGCAAAGTAAATTTTCTGACTTTGAGGTCACGAGTTCGAACCCCACCAACTATATGTGTTTGGGAGAAGGGAGATTCCCTTACCTCCCTCCTCTACTTTCAAGCATTGACCAATGGGGATGAACTAGCTTCACCTGTGAAAGGTGTCGGTTCATTATGGTCCTTCATCTTACCTCAAATTTTGCAAAATATTTTTTTTTTTTTTGAAATAAATTAATATTTAACTTATTTTCATTTATTATTTTGTATTGAAAATTCTAGCGTAGTGTATTTTGTATGAGAGGGAAAAAAGTTTGTGGCATTATATGGACTGCGCATCATATTGCATAGTCACCCAAGTAGATAAGAAGGTTGTGGCTTGTTGCTAATGCTAGCTAGAGGCCAATAAGTAGCGACGTGTACAGTGATAGGATGAAACTTAGTTTTCATTGTACTACATTTGCAATGCCAAAAACGTGGATATATATCTTTACCTATGTACTCGAAAATTTTCGGACCACAATTGTGGTAGATGTAGAACAATAACTTATTTGGCGTTAATCGTACAAACTTGATTGATTTTAACTGGATTAAGTACGTGTAAGTCGTGTCAAAGGTGAGTTTGTACACTTATGTGAGATTGCATTATAATTATTTCTTAATATCCACCAAATTTTAAATTAATCACTCTTCCTTCTTTTACACGCACCGGCAATTCTCGGAGAAAACCAATAGACATTTTACTCAAAGCACTTATCAATAAGTACGAAAAAAGAAGTATGTGATAATTAAGGGAATCATAGTGAAGAGAAGTATATGCATCAACAAGTACAGTTGTGCAGAGAGAAGTGCTCCGAAAACGAGGCATTGGTGATAATATGCACCAGCAAAATTATGTCTGTGATGAGATTTGTGTTAAAAATAAGCTAATAGCTAATCTAGAAAAATCTTGTAATTTCTAGTTAAAGCTATTTTACAATATTCTAGAATAGGCTTAAGAAAATATCTAGGAAAAATCTAAGAAAAAATCTAGCCTAGAGGGAAGTCCTAGATAATGTTAAGTCACCTAGAAAGATCTAGAGTAAAGGTATAGTAATATGTCGGTGGAAAGAACCGACTTACACCTACTATAAATAAGAGTAGGAGTAGCCATGCAATGTAATTCACTTCATGCAATAATAATTTCATCCTTGCAACCCATCACGTACTACTTCCACTTCTATTTCCAACATTTGGTATCAAGAGCCACAATACCCATAGCCTTCCTATAATATCATACACATATTATCCCAAACTCAACATAATATATAATGGCCAATAATAATGTGAGTTTTCCCATTCCAACTTTTGGGGGAGAAAGTTATGATTTTTGGAAAATTAAAATGAAGACGATGCTAAGGTCATATGGACTATGGAGCTATGCCGACAAAGGTTATAATGAACCTGAAGATGAAAGCAGCCTAAGTGATGCTCAAAGGAAGAGACTTGAGGAGGAAAGGATGAAGGATGCAAAGGCATTATATCTCATACAAAATGCGGTGAAAGATACCATTTTTCCAAGAATTATGAGGGCTAATACAGCAAAGGAGGCATGGGAGATTCTACAACAAGAGTTCCAGGGAGATAGCAAGGTGAGAAGTATTAAACTTCAATCTTTAAGAAGAGATTTTGAAAATTTAAGGATGAAAGATAATGACTTGGTTAAAGATTATTTTTCAAGAATTATTGAGATTGTTAATCAAATGAAATCATATGGAGAAGAAATTTCGGATGAAAAAATTGTGAAGAAAATTCTAGTATCATTAAATGACAAATTTGACAATATAGTTACAATAATTGAAGAAACAAAAGATTTATCCAACATAACTGTTGAACAACTTATGGGATCTCTGGAGTCCCATGAACAAAGAAAAATTCGTCAAAGTAATGATGAAGACATGATGGAGACCGCGCTTGCAGCAAAATTTTCCCTTAAACCAGGGGAAATCAAGAGAAATGGGTCCATGAAGAAGGTCGAGGGTGAAGATGAAAAAGATTCACCAAAATACAAAGGTATGGAGAATAAATTATTTTGTAAAATTTGTAAGAGAACTAACCATGATAGTGCAGATTGCTACTTCAAAGGAAAAGCACAATGTTGGATATGCAAAAAGTTCGGCCATGTTGGAAAGAATTGCAGGTTCAAGAAAGCTGATGTGGAAATTGCCAATTTTGGCAAGGAAGATAATGAAGAAAGCTTGTTTTGAAGAAGAAAATAAGAGGTTGCTAATGACAAGTGCATTAGCATAAATATTTGGTGACATGAGCACCAAAATTAAAAGGAGAAATAAAGGAGATATATTCGAAAGGAGAATTTGGGAGATCTCTGGTGACACGAGCATCAGATCAGTTAGAAAGATGGTAACACGAGTACCAAAATTAAACAACAAAATTAAGGTTGGTAACATGAGTACCAACACAATGACAAGAAGAAAAGTCAAGATTAGAAGTTGTCGGTGACAAGAAAAAAGAAACATCATCAGAGGCCGTTGGTGACAAGAGCATCAACAAACAATCGAAAGAATATTTTGAGAAGACGACGTACAGTTTGGTGTACAAGATTTTTCAGATTAAGGGGGAGTGTTAAAAATAAGCTAATAGCTAATCTAGAAAAATCTTGTAATTTCTAGTTAAAGCTATTTTACAATATTCTAGAATAGGCTTAAGAAAATATCTAGGAAAAATCTAAGAAAAAATCTAGCCTAGAGGGAAGTCCTAGATAATGTTAAGTCACCTAGAAAGATCTAGAGTAAAGGTATAGTAATATGTCGGTGGAAAGAACCGACTTACACCTACTATAAATAAGAGTAGGAGTAGCCATGCAATGTAATTCACTTCATGCAATAATAATTTCATCCTTGCAACCCATCACGTACTACTTCCACTTCTATTTCCAACAATTTGCATCACAAAATTTTGTAAAAGCAAAGGTCAATCGTGAAGATCAGATAGCCATTGTAATCTAATTTGAAGCAAGGAGCTGAGTGCAGAGAATAATATCACATCATGATACTATTCTTGATATGCAAATCACGGGCTAGCTAATATCACTCCATTTCCTTGATTGAGAGTATACTATCTTTTATATTTGTAAAGTATATATTATCTTAGACTTTGTGATTGATTCTCTTATTGTATAGCTTACGTGATTAGTGCCTTAGGCTTGTAATATATATAGCATGTAATTATTCTTTATGAAATACAATTCCACCTACTCTTACACTGAGGTGTGATGGAATATCTGCTTTTAATATTGTTAGTGGGTACTTAACTCCTAATGTATAGGAATTTGCTCTCTCCTAAGTGATTAGTTTGTGTTAGCAACGTCTAATGAGTATTGAGTTAAGCAGTGGCGGAGCCAGAATTTTCAACTTGGGGGGACCAAAAGCTTACAAATAAAAAAAAAAAAAAAAAAATCAAACACACAAATTGGTTAATACCTAATATTAAAATTTGACTCATTAGCATTGAGTTTCGATCTTTTAAACAAGAATTGTCGAAAATCGGGTTGTTGACTAGTTGCCTTGGATTTGTTTGAATTAGGTGAATCTTTTGATATTTCCTAATTAAATTGAAAAGTATATATCAATTTCCACAATACACAATTCCACATCATTACATAATAATAAATCCTAAAATTCTACTTCAACTATACAGTTCAAAAAATTCACAAAAACAAGAGAAAAAAATGCAATCAAAAGTTCACAAAATTAACTATACATTTCATTATATCAATAAATTCACAAAAATTAAAGAAAAAACAAGTAATAAACCAATTAACCAACAAATTTCAATATTCAGAGATTTCAATAAGACAATAAACCAACACATTTCAAAATTACAATACTTCAAATCTTCAATACCCAGAATAATTGAATAAAAGTATAACGGTAAAACAATTAAACAAGTAATAAACTAATAATTCAGAGATTAAATTCAGATTTACATACCGTGAATTGGGTCTAGCGATTTAGCGAAGTGAGCAAAGTTGAATGGAGAGCAGCGAGTCCAGCGACGAGCCGACGAACGGACGAAGCAGTGAATCAAGAAGCAGCGACGACGTCGACTCGACGGACGGAGGGACGAGTGCCGGGAGTGGAGCCGACGAGCGAGAGCGGCGGATTCAGTACAAAATTTAAAACTTCAATAATCATTAATCAATTCAATACCCACAAATGACAAATTCACAATAAAAGTATAAACTATAAAACAATTAAACAAGTAATGAAATTCAGATTTAAACAATACATACCTCCATTAATTAATTGATTTGGGTGAATTGGCCAATTGAATTTGCGAAGTGCGAACATCGAACTGGCGATTTGCGAAGTGAGAACTTGTCAACTTGAGATTTGAGATTTGCGAAGCAGCCAATGGAAGCAGCGTCTGGCCGAGCTTTCGCCTGAAACCCCACGCACGGCAAACGGCGACGGCGAATCAATGGCGATCTTGAGACCTTCCGCCTTCGAAGAGAGAGAAACTGAAAATTGAAAAGTTAGGGTTTGGTTTTTGTTTTCTTTTTTCTATCTTAGGCTCTTAGCAAAATAGCAGCACTGCGCGTGTTTTTTCTTTCTTTTATTTTTTAAATATTTTTTTTTTTTGAAAATGGGGGGACAAGTGTCCCCACTTGTCCCCTTCTAGCTCCGCCCCTGGAGTTAAGAGTAATGCTAGGCATGCATGATATGATAGAATTTGGGTGCACGCGAAAGTTTTATGGACCCGAATATCATACAACAATTTTATGATTTCATAAATTTCATCATAAATTTTACAACAATATTTTTGGTGGAGACTTACTCTACACATACATAACTCATATCTAATTTGTGAGAGCTCATCTCTCTCACTATTTTGGTGAGTACTTCCCTCACCATATTAATGGGAGCTGTCTTAATTAGCGCAACTCTTAACCCATGCACATTGAACATTTTTATAGTGGTTGTTCCTACTCTCTAGATTTTTCTACACATGTCTAATATCTATCTAGATCTTTCTACATCAAATATCTTTGATATTTTTAGTAGATACTTCTAGTTACAAATATCTTTGATATTTTTAGTAGATACTTCTAGATACAAACCTCTCTTGATTTTTCTCCATTTCTTTGTAGTTGCAACACATACTTTATCACATTATTTAAGATGAATGGACCTCACATGATATATTACACTTCAAATGGGGTTAAGAGGTTGTTATGAGTATAATCAAAAGGGTCAAGAGCTTTAAATAAAGGTAATAGAACAATTTTCACCATAAAAAGTTTCCTTTTATAGTGTGTTGCAACTATTGTAACATTTCCTCTCATCATTAAACTTTTCCGATTCCGCCATAGACATTCATAATTAAGTACTCAAATGAAGAGAAATTTTCAAGATGAACAACCTTGTTTATGTATTTATATTATTCTTGAGTACATGCGTAGTAATGTACTTAGGAGCGAGGAAAACCACACGATACTTAAGCTTTAATGAAACTTAGAGCGTTGAAGAAACTTGGCCTTCCTTGAACTAGACCTAACCACAATATGCGGTAGTCATTTCTGCCCAAAGTAGCGTCGATAACGCCGCATACTATATCTTTCTTAGCTGCAAACCCGTTGATCGTACTACTAGACGGACAATATTCGAGCTGGTAAAACTCCGAACCAGCAATACTTTTCTCTATCCTGAACCAATTAGCTGCGGTCTGAGGGCTCCGGGGGTTAGCTGCCATGCCCCTTGCGAGCAGACGCTAGATGAGGTGTTGAAGATTATGTTAAGGTCTGAGGAAATGTGAATGTGTTTTTGTGATGGGTCTGATGGTAGGAATGTTAGTGGCGTTTCGCCGTACCAGCCTTTGGCTAATTAGGCTACGTATTGAGGGCATTCAGGCTCGTTTGGTTTGGTTCCTGCGACTGCGTAGTAAGATGAACCTACTTCGAGTGGGTTCCCTTCAACATCTAAGACAAGGGAATCGACGTCGTTGGCGGTTGTGGTTGAAGTGACGATGGAAAAAGAGAAAATTAGGAGGATTGTGGTTGAAAGTTGGGGGAAAAAGATTAGCCATTTTTCGGGTTTTGTTCGTTTTTTACTTCTGAAGTTTCAGGAAATAACTAGTGCTCTAGAGCTTATTTTATAGAAATAGCTAAGTAAACCAACTCACACGACTTTAATCAAAACTACTCTTTTTTTTTTTTTTTTTTTTTTTTTTTTTTTTTAACGGGAAGTAATAATATTATTAAATAATAGTCATACGGTATTTACAATAATAAAGATCTGTAAAACACAAATTTAGAGAAAATACCATAACTTTTACAATAAAAAATATAACCAATTTGCATATTTGGCATAGCTCATACTCCACCGCTTCAAACTTGACGCTAGCAATGATTTTCGATGTCTTTGCATCTTTCCAAGTAGAGACCTTCGTAATCCGTGCTGACATTTTGATCGAAAAGTTGATGTCAAACCCCAAACCCATAGAAAGCCAAGTCATCTTCCCAATTATTATAAGAACCCTAAAAATAAAATTTCCATCTATGGATGACAATCAAAATCCCAGAAAATTGGGAAAAACCCAGAAAATTGGGACGGACTCTCACAGATGGAGAGAACAAAACAAACCAAAACGTCCATGCCTGGAAGTCAGTAGCCACAGCAGTTTATGCACGCATAGAGGCACGTCCATGCCTATGGAGAGGCACGTCCGTGCCTCCTAGAGTCCTTGTGTGCCAAGAAAAGATGTTTATCTTTTTATCTTCCTAGGCCTATATATACATTAAGTAGTGTTTTATTATTAATCAAGTTTTATTCTAGCCTTTTATTTTACGTTATTAAGAACTAGTTCTCTCTATTTTATTTTCTTTGCTTTTGTAATTCAAGATTCAAGATTTACACTTTCCGCCTTCAATTCAATTCAAGATTCGGTATTTTCTTTTAATCTCTTATTTCTTAGTTATGTTTTCTTCAATTATTTTTGTTATTGCTTATTTTCATTATGAGCGAGTAGATTTCCTATTCCAAGATCTAGGGTAGCCCAATTATAATTGATGCATGAATTAAATCTTTAAATTCTCTAATGACTTTTGCAATTGCTATGCTAGATTGATTGTGATCATGCTAATACTATGTTAGACGTAATCTTAGTATTGTGATTATTCCATTGTTTCTATCGCAACGAGAGTTGGGTTTAAACGGATTTGAGTAAATCAATTTAGGGTTTGATTCTCAACACGAGAGTAGTTGGGTTTGATGATTGGGAAGTTAGAGTAATGTGTTCAATGTCTCTAATATGCATGATACCATGAGAATAGGCTTGATTGTATGTTAGGGAAGCCATTGATACTCGAGAGAGGTCTTTGGTATTTATTAGGGTTTACTTTTCCCCGTTCAATTGGAATTGTATGTTAGGGGTAGAAATATAATTGCATCATTCGTAATTGTGGTGATACTTGATCTTGGATGTTTTAATTATTTGATTTCTTCATATTCTTTAGTTTAATTTCGATTTTTCCACACATTAGTTCCTTAATTATTCGATTATTATTGATTTCTGCTTAGTTGGAATTTGAGTCTATTTAATTATTTTTGAACCTTAGTCTCTTGGGATTCGACCCTTGCTTGCCGGACTAAATAGTAGTGGTTAGTTAGGTTATTTTTGTTAGGTACGCGACACGCCTATCACAAATCATCCTCCATCCCATTGAGAATATGACCCCGACATATAAAGTCATCATTATCCCATTTCGATTTCTCACGCACATCCTCCATGGTTTCATTCTCATGTTCCACCGGCCTAGGAGTGCTAATTACATAGGAAACCTTCAACGATGTAAGAAGAAAATACATCTTCTTCTTCCATCGTCGAAACTCCACACCGTCAAACTTCTTGAGTTTGACAAAGTTTGTGGTAAGTTCTTTCACACTAGACATGTTTTTCTAATTAACGCTTTAGATTGTTAGAAATAATGCTAATAAAGAACAAATTCTAATCCTAAGAATTTGAGAAATCTGAAATTACAATGTAATATAATACCAATTACAACAACAACCAAACACCAACAAGTTTAGAAAGCAAAAATTACAGAGTATCAAACTAAACTACAAGTATGAAAAACTATACTTGCCTCACTCCAAGCCAAATGAACTTCCAAGAACACGAGAATACCATGGACCACGTGAGTCTTCGATACTTGATACTCGTCTAAGGCGTGAGAACACTTTCCTAAAGCGTTAATTTCCCCCACAACGGTGCTTGGGTTGAACTAGAAATACGCTTTGAGATACAATAGACGAACTCTACACTTTAAGCACTTAAATGTGTAGAATGATGACCAAATTCTCAAACAATTAACTTAAATGATAGAGGATTAATGAAAAGATTGCAAGTTTCTTCAATAATGGTGTAGAGAGGGAAGAATTTCAGAGAGGAAGATAATTTTCTGTGTATAGAAAAACAATGGCCCCGATACAATATAAAGGAAATAACCGCAAAATCGTAGAAGAGGGAGGAGGCGCGGGCGCTCCACCGTGAGGAGCGGGCGCGCCACCCTCCAGCGTGGGCGCGCCACCTTCGTGCGCGGGCGCTCCTCCCCGTTTTGCCAAATTTCCAATTTTTCCAGAAACCTGGTGCGATTTTGCCAAACTGGAGGAGCGGGCGCGCCTCAAAAATCTGCCAGATTTTCCAGAAACTCAGCGCAATTTTGTCCCGCTTTCGGAGCGGGTCGCGCCTGCCTTTCACGAGCGCGCTAACAAGTGGAGCGAGCTCTCCACTTCAACACTCTAAACTTCTTGGAAAGACTAACTCTTAGGAAAAACAGTAATTTTAATCTAATTGATTTTTGAAAGAAAAAAAAAAGAAAAAAAGAAGAAAAAAAAAGGATGACGTTTTTGAAGTTATGCATAGAGCTGTCAAAAGCTAACCCGACCCAAAAAATTTACCCGAACCCGATTATTAACCGACCAGTTTGAACCCGAAAAAATGGTGACCTGAATTCGATATGACCCGACCTAAAACCAACCCTAGACCCGAGTTAACCTGAGTATTTGAGATCCGAACCCGAACATGAACCGACCAGAGATGACCCGACCTAAATATAACCTGTAAATTATTAACCTGAACCGAACCCGAGTAGAACCCAAGAATGACCTTAACTCGTTTTAACCCATTAAAACCCGAATTAAACCCGACCTATTATTCACATGACCCGAATGTAACCCGACCTGTTATTGACACGACCCAAACCCGACCCAAACCCGACAAGATGTATGACCCGACTCAAGCATGACCCGGGTTCCAATTATAGGCTATAGTTCCCTAGTATATTGCCGTATATATTGTTATATAGTCAATGGAGATAATTAGCTTGATAATTATCTGCATATAGTTGGCTAGAGTTAAGCCTATGATGATTGACGAAGGCATGTACATTGTATATATGCGGTTATTCTCTTAATAATAAGTAAGGAAAATGTTCCCTCAATCTTTCATTAAGAGTCAGATTATATTGGCATAACCGCATAGGCTTGTCTATTATCATTCTAAAATCAATTATAGCCATAGACGATGTAGTCTTTTTGGGTCTAATTCTAATAATAACTTGGAATATTATTTGCTTTCCCTTAATTTGCTTGACTAATTTCCTTAATTTTTTTCAAATCATTTTGACCTGGCTCGATTTGGAAGAGATACCCAAGAATCATGATCGAATCTTTTACTAGCTAAATAATATTTAGAGCAAATAATAACTTAGGTTAATGCCTTAAAATTTATTGGCTTTGTGAACACCAATACATGAACTATTAATAAACCGACCCGAAAAATGTACAAGAACCCGATATGACCCGAGCTGAAATCAACCCGAGACCCAAATTAACCCATTATTTAAGACCAGAACATGACCCGACTTGGAAATGACCCAACCTGATTATAACCCGCAAAGTATTGACTTGAACCGAACCTGACTCGAACCCGAGAATGACCCCAACTCGTTAAAACCCTAATTAAACCCGACCTATTATTAACCCGACCTGAATTAACCCGACCTGTTACTGACCCGACCTAAACTCGACCTAAACCCAATAAGATCTATGACTCGACGTGACCCGACTCAAACATGAACCAACCTGAACTGACCCAAACCTGACCCGTTTACCCGAATTGACAACTCTAGTTATGTACAAAAGATTTCCGTCTCTAGCAATTGTGACAAGTAAAGGTAATTTTTGTATTTAGACTTGTAAGTAATTTGGAACACTACTTTGTCGGCTTAAGATGTGGTGATGTTGGGAAGGAAATTTGCTTATTTAATTCATCTAATTAGTACTTGGTGTTTTCTTTGGTGACTTATCACTACTCTTGGTTACTGGAGAATTACTTGACTTTGTTAAAGAAATGAGGGAGAAATGGTTCAAAAGAAAAAAAATGAAAAGTGAATTAGTAATCCCAAAGGTGAGGAAATTGAACCATTATAAAAAATAATAGAGTGATTTTTTATCAGTTCCTTAGATAAAAGAACTAAGGAAATGCAAATAAAAGCCTCAAAAGCAGTGGAAAAAAGCAAAGTATATAGTACTCCTTTGAGATCAATGGGTGGCAATTGCAATGACACATGAAAGGAAATGTCCATGTATTTGTTGGTAGGTAAGTACTTCATGTATGAGAAAGCACCAAGGAATCAACTGAAACACTATAATGGTTCAATTTGACTAACCTAATTCTATGGGCCAATAATACACTTGCACTTGAGCACCTAGATTGCTTATAAGTTAATTGTGTTACGTTTTTTTATTTAAATTACTAACTAGAGTATGGGAGGAAGTTGTATGCATAGCTTGCTAATCTAACAAATTATCCTTGGTGTTCGTTGTATGAGAAAGCTTGCTAATCTAACAAGAGATGTGTTTTAATTTATTGTTGAGTACTTATATATGAGTCCATGTCTTGCAAGAGAGGTTACTTTTGTGGTACATAGTTTATTATCTTTTATATGAGTGCTTTCCTCGAGGTTGATCAAAGATCAACGACACCAAAATTTGATGTGCTGTCGAAACGCACACAAATTAATAATAATTACCCTAAGACTACTAACTTGTAATTAGTTGATGTACGGGTTGATCCCACGAAGAATAACTAAGAATAAGATCCAAAACACTTAACTAAGACTCAAGACAACAAAAGAAACGATTGGGGGGGGGGGGGAAGGGGGTTTAAGGATAAGGAACAACGAATAACTAAATCTAACTAGGAACTAAAGCTAATAGGAACAAAGAACAAAAACACTAAAGGAACTCGAGATACTCAGCAACTATACATAGAAATCCACCATGCACATGTAAAATCCCAGACATATTACTTAACCCTTTAGAATAACTTGACTTATGGGACAAGTTCCTATGTTTTCCCTTATTAATGCTTAGATCCCATAAGACTTCCACTAACCCTAACCAACAAATAACCTTATACTACGAGCAAGGAATTTAACGTGTTGATAGCATTAGGAACTAGGAAAATATCAAGCCTAGACACCATGAAATATTATTGGAATGTGATTTCACCTAGACCAAGAATTACTTTAAAGTTAATAGAGTGGAACGTCCTCCTATACAATTGGTTGCTACTTCATTAATGCTCCCAAGCAATTACAAACTTATTATCATTAATTAGCGATAGAAATCAGACCTAAGCAAATTGTTAGTTGTACACCTACTTATAAGAAATTATCATTCATAGAAATAAACAACAATTCAAGAATACTCCAAAGCATTAATTATTGAAACCAACAATAATTATCTCAAATACTTATTACACGGCTTCAAACTAATAGATATTGAGCATAATAAGCTAAGGACTCATAACATAAAGATAAGAAAAGATCGAAAAGAAAACAAGAACCAATCAAGTTCCTCAGATTTGGATATGAGTTCCTCTCAGGTTGCTCTGAGTTCCTCCGCTACAATGTATCACGAACAGTGACGAACGACTCCTAACCCTTGAGGGGTTTTGGAGTGAAGTCCCCCTTCTCTCAAGCATTCGTCTCTCTTCTCTAATTTCGTGGCTTTAAATAGGCTAAGAGATGAGTTGTCATCTTTCAAAGATAAGGAAAGTCGTTAGATAAGATTAGGAAAATATATCTCTTTCTATATCTTAACCAATTGATAAGATATTCTATTTATTCATATATATCTTTTCCAACTAATGTAGATCTTGTAAATTATTCCCCAAGACTTCCCAAATTCATGGATTCAATGAACCTAGACGAACAAAACGTGCCCAGCAAGTTCCTTTCAGCGTTGTCAGTTTTCCAAGTTCCTTTGCAGGAACTTCCACTCGTGTTTGACACTAGTTCCTTTATTTGGTTCATCTTTTTTTATATATGTATATGTCGTGCCTAAATTATTGCTACATGTTCATATGTCTGCAGGTTGCTAGGTTGCAGATTATAGGTTGCCACGAAGCCAATGATCTGGTTTCAAGTAATCAAAAGAAGTCAAATGAAGGTCTTTCCAAGGAATATTCCAAGAAGATCCATGTTGAATGAGTCAAGAGGAGCGCCATGAGAATCGGAGCCAGTAAGCTATAGCTAACTACTTACGAAGAATAAGTCAAACTACAACGGATAATGCATGAAGAATGTGGCATAAAACTCGAAGTAGAGCCTGACAACTAACCTTGGATTCCACGGAATGAGGGAAGGAGCCGTTGAAGTGCCTTAGGAAGATTTTCTATTATAAATATGACAAGAATCATTGTACACAGGCATCACACAATCAATAAGCCTTACATCTCATACCAATTAGCAATTATTAGCAACGTTATAAAGCTATTCTAAACCTACATTATACTTGTATCGAATTATTAACCTAGTGGTTGGTGGACTCATAGTCACCCGTAGTTTTTACCCTTATTCCTGGGGTTTTCTGCATCATCATCTTGTCTCTCTTCCTCCCTTTCCTCTTTGTTCATTTCTTGTAGGTCATTCATTCTCATTCCTTGAATCTGCATCATCATTTGCACATTAATTAATCTAGTTGTTGTTCAATTGAACATGGTCTTATCTGGCAGTCAGATTTTGACCTAAAATTCCATGATCGTAGTTTTTAGGTAAATTTTGTATTTTACCACCCACGAATATCCAGTTTTTGAAATTACTACCAAAAAAAAAAATTCATTATAAAATACCAACCAAAAAAGAAAAAAAAAAGAAATTTAGATTTCACTACCAACAACGTTATCTAACATTTTAAAAAATTCTTTGATTTTCGTGACAAAAACATGCTCTTTAGAGGTTTTGGGGGTCATTTTTGTCCAAAGAGATGTCAAAATTGACAAATAACTATAAAAAATGCTTCATTTTACATATGTCACGCAAATTGAGATATTTTTAGTACGCAAAACGAGGCATATTCATTAATTTTTATAAATTTTAACTTCAAATAAGACCCAAAGGACAAAACATCTAAAATTCTAAAAAAACGTGTTTTTGGCACAAAAATCGAAGAAATACTTTTTAAAACGATTGATTTAATGGAAAGTATTAAATGGTGGTGAAATATAAGTTTTTTGTCTTTTTTGGGTAATATTTTAAAATAAAAAATTTTTTGGTGGTAATTTTAAAAAGTGGGTTATTTGTGGCTGGTTAAAATATAAAATTTCCTAGTTTTTGTGAAGGAAATCTTTATTGGATTTAATATATTATGTATTTATTAGATTTGATTTTTTTTAATAGATGACACATTATTAATGAATTAATTTTACAATTAATAAAAGTTTACAATTTTACTAAACATAATTGAAAAATATTAATTACTAATCAAAATAGTGCATTAGCAATAGTTTAAAATGCAAAAGTGAGAAACATTATAAAACAGAGAGATATTCATTCAACATTATTGGTGTGTTGGCCTCAATATATAGCTAAATTAAAATTAGAAACCAAATCCAACACTAAAAGCATCAATGGACTTGTTATAAATATGATTTAGCACTAGAATGTAATAACAGCGACACTAAAATTTTACTGTTAATTAATTCAAGGAGGAATTTATTCACATTACATGACATGGAACAAACACTGGCCAAATTTATAAATTAAACATCACATAACCTGTGAAGTTTGGGTAAAAGCTTTTCTGAAACGTAAAGCAAGATTAACATCATGATTCATGCCCAAAAGTCCGTTCTCAAAGATTCCAGCAAGTTTGCATAAGACATTGTCACAATGGAATATCTGATATTCATCTGGTTGGACATAGTTGAATGGTACAGTAATACTGAATGCACTCGGTCCGAGCGACTCAGTAGTACCTGCAGCCACATAGATATGGCCGGTTGCATTATCCGTGGTTAATCGCCACGCTAGTGGTTTCGTGCAGGTGGTAGTGTCGTCGACAACATAGAATTCAGTTGGACCAAACGGAAGGTACTTTGAGCTTATTGGAGAAGTGAGTTTGAAAGGGTGGCCATTAGATGAACCATCTTTCTCTTGGGCTATAAAGAGAGGGCACGCCGAGGTTTGTGGTTTTTGTGCTACGGTGAGGCCTCCACCATTGGCGGTTCTCTGTGGGATGATGTAATAGGTTCCGCCATTTAGCAATGGTTCACCATCCTCGTCCGTGATATAAGCAAACGAGGCGGCCATAGTAGGGAGAGGAAAGAGTTGGAGCAAAAGAAGAGCGATAATTGCAATTGCTGGTTGGAGAAAGGTAGTCATTTTCTTAAGAACTTTTGAGCTTTGGTTGCTAAGTTGTTTGAAGTATTTTGGAAAAGTAGGAACTAGTAGAAGTTGGTATTTATAAGAGGCTTCATCTAATGAAGCTAGAAAAAATTATTTGATAGGAAATGTTATGTTAGTTACTCCCTCCGGTCTTATTAAATCGTTAGCCCAATTTAATAATTGACTACTAATCAATATTGCCGCATTCCTACTAATCCGAAATTTTGCTTCTCATAATTACGAGGCTATGGGATCCAAGGTCAAACCCTGTTTAGAGACATTTTGCTTAGGGGATCGGGATTCCCTTACCCTTTATCCTCACTCCCAAAGACCTAAACCGTTGTATTGGGTTGGATTAACTTGTAAGGTACTTGTGTGTGGTTCCATTCAGTACGTAGGTTCTTTCTCTTTATCTACCAAAAAATAAAGTTGCCCTGATTGGCCTCAACTTAGTTAAACTTTCTTTTTTCATTTTTCCCGATTAATATTTTTTTTCTACTTCCTTTGTATGAAATGTCTTGTTTTTATTTTCATTAATTTGATCGTTTACATTATATAATCTCGACCTCAAATTCCGTGCCACAAAGCTATGTTGCAAATATTTAAAAATAGATGAAGTATATGTTAGTTCCAATCAATTAACTTTTCATGGTTTCCAATACATATCTTAAAATGTAAATTTTTTCAAATCTACTATTTATGAAAAAAATTACAAAAATGTGATATTATAAAATTGGAAACTTTTTTAATGAGTACATAAGATTTTACATTTTTACATGACTATATTATTAAGAAACCCAAGCAAAGTAAATTTTCTGACTTTGAGGTCACGAGTTCGAACCCCACCAACTATATGTGTTTGGGAGAAGGGAGATTCCCTTACCTCCCTCCTCTACTTTCAAGCATTGACCAATGGGGATGAACTAGCTTCACCTGTGAAAGGTGTCGGTTCATTATGGTCCTTCATCTTACCTCAAATTTTGCAAAATATTTTTTTTTTTTTTGAAATAAATTAATATTTAACTTATTTTCATTTATTATTTTGTATTGAAAATTCTAGCGTAGTGTATTTTGTATGAGAGGGAAAAAAGTTTGTGGCATTATATGGACTGCGCATCATATTGCATAGTCACCCAAGTAGATAAGAAGGTTGTGGCTTGTTGCTAATGCTAGCTAGAGGCCAATAAGTAGCGACGTGTACAGTGATAGGATGAAACTTAGTTTTCATTGTACTACATTTGCAATGCCAAAAACGTGGATATATATCTTTACCTATGTACTCGAAAATTTTCGGACCACAATTGTGGTAGATGTAGAACAATAACTTATTTGGCGTTAATCGTACAAACTTGATTGATTTTAACTGGATTAAGTACGTGTAAGTCGTGTCAAAGGTGAGTTTGTACACTTATGTGAGATTGCATTATAATTATTTCTTAATATCCACCAAATTTTAAATTAATCACTCTTCCTTCTTTTACACGCACCGGCAATTCTCGGAGAAAACCAATAGACATTTTACTCAAAGCACTTATCAATAAGTACGAAAAAAGAAGTATGTGATAATTAAGGGAATCATAGTGAAGAGAAGTATATGCATCAACAAGTACAGTTGTGCAGAGAGAAGTGCTCCGAAAACGAGGCATTGGTGATAATATGCACCAGCAAAATTATGTCTGTGATGAGATTTGTGTTAAAAATAAGCTAATAGCTAATCTAGAAAAATCTTGTAATTTCTAGTTAAAGCTATTTTACAATATTCTAGAATAGGCTTAAGAAAATATCTAGGAAAAATCTAAGAAAAAATCTAGCCTAGAGGGAAGTCCTAGATAATGTTAAGTCACCTAGAAAGATCTAGAGTAAAGGTATAGTAATATGTCGGTGGAAAGAACCGACTTACACCTACTATAAATAAGAGTAGGAGTAGCCATGCAATGTAATTCACTTCATGCAATAATAATTTCATCCTTGCAACCCATCACGTACTACTTCCACTTCTATTTCCAACATTTGGTATCAAGAGCCACAATACCCATAGCCTTCCTATAATATCATACACATATTATCCCAAACTCAACATAATATATAATGGCCAATAATAATGTGAGTTTTCCCATTCCAACTTTTGGGGGAGAAAGTTATGATTTTTGGAAAATTAAAATGAAGACGATGCTAAGGTCATATGGACTATGGAGCTATGCCGACAAAGGTTATAATGAACCTGAAGATGAAAGCAGCCTAAGTGATGCTCAAAGGAAGAGACTTGAGGAGGAAAGGATGAAGGATGCAAAGGCATTATATCTCATACAAAATGCGGTGAAAGATACCATTTTTCCAAGAATTATGAGGGCTAATACAGCAAAGGAGGCATGGGAGATTCTACAACAAGAGTTCCAGGGAGATAGCAAGGTGAGAAGTATTAAACTTCAATCTTTAAGAAGAGATTTTGAAAATTTAAGGATGAAAGATAATGACTTGGTTAAAGATTATTTTTCAAGAATTATTGAGATTGTTAATCAAATGAAATCATATGGAGAAGAAATTTCGGATGAAAAAATTGTGAAGAAAATTCTAGTATCATTAAATGACAAATTTGACAATATAGTTACAATAATTGAAGAAACAAAAGATTTATCCAACATAACTGTTGAACAACTTATGGGATCTCTGGAGTCCCATGAACAAAGAAAAATTCGTCAAAGTAATGATGAAGACATGATGGAGACCGCGCTTGCAGCAAAATTTTCCCTTAAACCAGGGGAAATCAAGAGAAATGGGTCCATGAAGAAGGTCGAGGGTGAAGATGAAAAAGATTCACCAAAATACAAAGGTATGGAGAATAAATTATTTTGTAAAATTTGTAAGAGAACTAACCATGATAGTGCAGATTGCTACTTCAAAGGAAAAGCACAATGTTGGATATGCAAAAAGTTCGGCCATGTTGGAAAGAATTGCAGGTTCAAGAAAGCTGATGTGGAAATTGCCAATTTTGGCAAGGAAGATAATGAAGAAAGCTTGTTTTGAAGAAGAAAATAAGAGGTTGCTAATGACAAGTGCATTAGCATAAATATTTGGTGACATGAGCACCAAAATTAAAAGGAGAAATAAAGGAGATATATTCGAAAGGAGAATTTGGGAGATCTCTGGTGACACGAGCATCAGATCAGTTAGAAAGATGGTAACACGAGTACCAAAATTAAACAACAAAATTAAGGTTGGTAACATGAGTACCAACACAATGACAAGAAGAAAAGTCAAGATTAGAAGTTGTCGGTGACAAGAAAAAAGAAACATCATCAGAGGCCGTTGGTGACAAGAGCATCAACAAACAATCGAAAGAATATTTTGAGAAGACGACGTACAGTTTGGTGTACAAGATTTTTCAGATTAAGGGGGAGTGTTAAAAATAAGCTAATAGCTAATCTAGAAAAATCTTGTAATTTCTAGTTAAAGCTATTTTACAATATTCTAGAATAGGCTTAAGAAAATATCTAGGAAAAATCTAAGAAAAAATCTAGCCTAGAGGGAAGTCCTAGATAATGTTAAGTCACCTAGAAAGATCTAGAGTAAAGGTATAGTAATATGTCGGTGGAAAGAACCGACTTACACCTACTATAAATAAGAGTAGGAGTAGCCATGCAATGTAATTCACTTCATGCAATAATAATTTCATCCTTGCAACCCATCACGTACTACTTCCACTTCTATTTCCAACAATTTGCATCACAAAATTTTGTAAAAGCAAAGGTCAATCGTGAAGATCAGATAGCCATTGTAATCTAATTTGAAGCAAGGAGCTGAGTGCAGAGAATAATATCACATCATGATACTATTCTTGATATGCAAATCACGGGCTAGCTAATATCACTCCATTTCCTTGATTGAGAGTATACTATCTTTTATATTTGTAAAGTATATATTATCTTAGACTTTGTGATTGATTCTCTTATTGTATAGCTTACGTGATTAGTGCCTTAGGCTTGTAATATATATAGCATGTAATTATTCTTTATGAAATACAATTCCACCTACTCTTACACTGAGGTGTGATGGAATATCTGCTTTTAATATTGTTAGTGGGTACTTAACTCCTAATGTATAGGAATTTGCTCTCTCCTAAGTGATTAGTTTGTGTTAGCAACGTCTAATGAGTATTGAGTTAAGCAGTGGCGGAGCCAGAATTTTCAACTTGGGGGGACCAAAAGCTTACAAATAAAAAAAAAAAAAAAAAAATCAAACACACAAATTGGTTAATACCTAATATTAAAATTTGACTCATTAGCATTGAGTTTCGATCTTTTAAACAAGAATTGTCGAAGATCGGGTTGTTGACTAGTTGCCTTGGATTTGTTTGAATTAGGTGAATCTTTTGATATTTCCTAATTAAATTGAAAAGTATATATCAATTTCCACAATACACAATTCCACATCATTACATAATAATAAATCCTAAAATTCTACTTCAACTATACAGTTCAAAAAATTCACAAAAACAAGAGAAAAAAATGCAATCAAAAGTTCACAAAATTAACTATACATTTCATTATATCAATAAATTCACAAAAATTAAAGAAAAAACAAGTAATAAACCAATTAACCAACAAATTTCAATATTCAGAGATTTCAATAAGACAATAAACCAACACATTTCAAAATTACAATACTTCAAATCTTCAATACCCAGAATAATTGAATAAAAGTATAACGGTAAAACAATTAAACAAGTAATAAACTAATAATTCAGAGATTAAATTCAGATTTACATACCGTGAATTGGGTCTAGCGATTTAGCGAAGTGAGCAAAGTTGAATGGAGAGCAGCGAGTCCAGCGACGAGCCGACGAACGGACGAAGCAGTGAATCAAGAAGCAGCGACGACGTCGACTCGACGGACGGAGGGACGAGTGCCGGGAGTGGAGCCGACGAGCGAGAGCGGCGGATTCAGTACAAAATTTAAAACTTCAATAATCATTAATCAATTCAATACCCACAAATGACAAATTCACAATAAAAGTATAAACTATAAAACAATTAAACAAGTAATGAAATTCAGATTTAAACAATACATACCTCCATTAATTAATTGATTTGGGTGAATTGGCCAATTGAATTTGCGAAGTGCGAACATCGAACTGGCGATTTGCGAAGTGAGAACTTGTCAACTTGAGATTTGAGATTTGCGAAGCAGCCAATGGAAGCAGCGTCTGGCCGAGCTTTCGCCTGAAACCCCACGCACGGCAAACGGCGACGGCGAATCAATGGCGATCTTGAGACCTTCCGCCTTCGAAGAGAGAGAAACTGAAAATTGAAAAGTTAGGGTTTGGTTTTTGTTTTCTTTTTTCTATCTTAGGCTCTTAGCAAAATAGCAGCACTGCGCGTGTTTTTTCTTTCTTTTATTTTTTAAATATTTTTTTTTTTTGAAAATGGGGGGACAAGTGTCCCCACTTGTCCCCTTCTAGCTCCGCCCCTGGAGTTAAGAGTAATGCTAGGCATGCATGATATGATAGAATTTGGGTGCACGCGAAAGTTTTATGGACCCGAATATCATACAACAATTTTATGATTTCATAAATTTCATCATAAATTTTACAACAATATTTTTGGTGGAGACTTACTCTACACATACATAACTCATATCTAATTTGTGAGAGCTCATCTCTCTCACTATTTTGGTGAGTACTTCCCTCACCATATTAATGGGAGCTGTCTTAATTAGCGCAACTCTTAACCCATGCACATTGAACATTTTTATAGTGGTTGTTCCTACTCTCTAGATTTTTCTACACATGTCTAATATCTATCTAGATCTTTCTACATCAAATATCTTTGATATTTTTAGTAGATACTTCTAGTTACAAATATCTTTGATATTTTTAGTAGATACTTCTAGATACAAACCTCTCTTGATTTTTCTCCATTTCTTTGTAGTTGCAACACATACTTTATCACATTATTTAAGATGAATGGACCTCACATGATATATTACACTTCAAATGGGGTTAAGAGGTTGTTATGAGTATAATCAAAAGGGTCAAGAGCTTTAAATAAAGGTAATAGAACAATTTTCACCATAAAAAGTTTCCTTTTATAGTGTGTTGCAACTATTGTAACATTTCCTCTCATCATTAAACTTTTCCGATTCCGCCATAGACATTCATAATTAAGTACTCAAATGAAGAGAAATTTTCAAGATGAACAACCTTGTTTATGTATTTATATTATTCTTGAGTACATGCGTAGTAATGTACTTAGGAGCGAGGAAAACCACACGATACTTAAGCTTTAATGAAACTTAGAGCGTTGAAGAAACTTGGCCTTCCTTGAACTAGACCTAACCACAATATGCGGTAGTCATTTCTGCCCAAAGTAGCGTCGATAACGCCGCATACTATATCTTTCTTAGCTGCAAACCCGTTGATCGTACTACTAGACGGACAATATTCGAGCTGGTAAAACTCCGAACCAGCAATACTTTTCTCTATCCTGAACCAATTAGCTGCGGTCTGAGGGCTCCGGGGGTTAGCTGCCATGCCCCTTGCGAGCAGACGCTAGATGAGGTGTTGAAGATTATGTTAAGGTCTGAGGAAATGTGAATGTGTTTTTGTGATGGGTCTGATGGTAGGAATGTTAGTGGCGTTTCGCCGTACCAGCCTTTGGCTAATTAGGCTACGTATTGAGGGCATTCAGGCTCGTTTGGTTTGGTTCCTGCGACTGCGTAGTAAGATGAACCTACTTCGAGTGGGTTCCCTTCAACATCTAAGACAAGGGAATCGACGTCGTTGGCGGTTGTGGTTGAAGTGACGATGGAAAAAGAGAAAATTAGGAGGATTGTGGTTGAAAGTTGGGGGAAAAAGATTAGCCATTTTTCGGGTTTTGTTCGTTTTTTACTTCTGAAGTTTCAGGAAATAACTAGTGCTCTAGAGCTTATTTTATAGAAATAGCTAAGTAAACCAACTCACACGACTTTAATCAAAACTACTCTTTTTTTTTTTTTTTTTTTTTTTTTTTTTTTTAACGGGAAGTAATAATATTATTAAATAATAGTCATACGGTATTTACAATAATAAAGATCTGTAAAACACAAATTTAGAGAAAATACCATAACTTTTACAATAAAAAATATAACCAATTTGCATATTTGGCATAGCTCATACTCCACCGCTTCAAACTTGACGCTAGCAATGATTTTCGATGTCTTTGCATCTTTCCAAGTAGAGACCTTCGTAATCCGTGCTGACATTTTGATCGAAAAGTTGATGTCAAACCCCAAACCCATAGAAAGCCAAGTCATCTTCCCAATTATTATAAGAACCCTAAAAATAAAATTTCCATCTATGGATGACAATCAAAATCCCAGAAAATTGGGAAAAACCCAGAAAATTGGGACGGACTCTCACAGATGGAGAGAACAAAACAAACCAAAACGTCCATGCCTGGAAGTCAGTAGCCACAGCAGTTTATGCACGCATAGAGGCACGTCCATGCCTATGGAGAGGCACGTCCGTGCCTCCTAGAGTCCTTGTGTGCCAAGAAAAGATGTTTATCTTTTTATCTTCCTAGGCCTATATATACATTAAGTAGTGTTTTATTATTAATCAAGTTTTATTCTAGCCTTTTATTTTACGTTATTAAGAACTAGTTCTCTCTATTTTATTTTCTTTGCTTTTGTAATTCAAGATTCAAGATTTACACTTTCCGCCTTCAATTCAATTCAAGATTCGGTATTTTCTTTTAATCTCTTATTTCTTAGTTATGTTTTCTTCAATTATTTTTGTTATTGCTTATTTTCATTATGAGCGAGTAGATTTCCTATTCCAAGATCTAGGGTAGCCCAATTATAATTGATGCATGAATTAAATCTTTAAATTCTCTAATGACTTTTGCAATTGCTATGCTAGATTGATTGTGATCATGCTAATACTATGTTAGACGTAATCTTAGTATTGTGATTATTCCATTGTTTCTATCGCAACGAGAGTTGGGTTTAAACGGATTTGAGTAAATCAATTTAGGGTTTGATTCTCAACACGAGAGTAGTTGGGTTTGATGATTGGGAAGTTAGAGTAATGTGTTCAATGTCTCTAATATGCATGATACCATGAGAATAGGCTTGATTGTATGTTAGGGAAGCCATTGATACTCGAGAGAGGTCTTTGGTATTTATTAGGGTTTACTTTTCCCCGTTCAATTGGAATTGTATGTTAGGGGTAGAAATATAATTGCATCATTCGTAATTGTGGTGATACTTGATCTTGGATGTTTTAATTATTTGATTTCTTCATATTCTTTAGTTTAATTTCGATTTTTCCACACATTAGTTCCTTAATTATTCGATTATTATTGATTTCTGCTTAGTTGGAATTTGAGTCTATTTAATTATTTTTGAACCTTAGTCTCTTGGGATTCGACCCTTGCTTGCCGGACTAAATAGTAGTGGTTAGTTAGGTTATTTTTGTTAGGTACGCGACACGCCTATCACAAATCATCCTCCATCCCATTGAGAATATGACCCCGACATATAAAGTCATCATTATCCCATTTCGATTTCTCACGCACATCCTCCATGGTTTCATTCTCATGTTCCACCGGCCTAGGAGTGCTAATTACATAGGAAACCTTCAACGATGTAAGAAGAAAATACATCTTCTTCTTCCATCGTCGAAACTCCACACCGTCAAACTTCTTGAGTTTGACAAAGTTTGTGGTAAGTTCTTTCACACTAGACATGTTTTTCTAATTAACGCTTTAGATTGTTAGAAATAATGCTAATAAAGAACAAATTCTAATCCTAAGAATTTGAGAAATCTGAAATTACAATGTAATATAATACCAATTACAACAACAACCAAACACCAACAAGTTTAGAAAGCAAAAATTACAGAGTATCAAACTAAACTACAAGTATGAAAAACTATACTTGCCTCACTCCAAGCCAAATGAACTTCCAAGAACACGAGAATACCATGGACCACGTGAGTCTTCGATACTTGATACTCGTCTAAGGCGTGAGAACACTTTCCTAAAGCGTTAATTTCCCCCACAACGGTGCTTGGGTTGAACTAGAAATACGCTTTGAGATACAATAGACGAACTCTACACTTTAAGCACTTAAATGTGTAGAATGATGACCAAATTCTCAAACAATTAACTTAAATGATAGAGGATTAATGAAAAGATTGCAAGTTTCTTCAATAATGGTGTAGAGAGGGAAGAATTTCAGAGAGGAAGATAATTTTCTGTGTATAGAAAAACAATGGCCCCGATACAATATAAAGGAAATAACCGCAAAATCGTAGAAGAGGGAGGAGGCGCGGGCGCTCCACCGTGAGGAGCGGGCGCGCCACCCTCCAGCGTGGGCGCGCCACCTTCGTGCGCGGGCGCTCCTCCCCGTTTTGCCAAATTTCCAATTTTTCCAGAAACCTGGTGCGATTTTGCCAAACTGGAGGAGCGGGCGCGCCTCAAAAATCTGCCAGATTTTCCAGAAACTCAGCGCAATTTTGTCCCGCTTTCGGAGCGGGTCGCGCCTGCCTTTCACGAGCGCGCTAACAAGTGGAGCGAGCTCTCCACTTCAACACTCTAAACTTCTTGGAAAGACTAACTCTTAGGAAAAACAGTAATTTTAATCTAATTGATTTTTGAAAGAAAAAAAAAAAGAAAAAAAGAAGAAAAAAAAAGGATGACGTTTTTGAAGTTATGCATAGAGCTGTCAAAAGCTAACCCGACCCAAAAAATTTACCCGAACCCGATTATTAACCGACCAGTTTGAACCCGAAAAAATGGTGACCTGAATTCGATATGACCCGACCTAAAACCAACCCTAGACCCGAGTTAACCTGAGTATTTGAGATCCGAACCCGAACATGAACCGACCAGAGATGACCCGACCTAAATATAACCTGTAAATTATTAACCTGAACCGAACCCGAGTAGAACCCAAGAATGACCTTAACTCGTTTTAACCCATTAAAACCCGAATTAAACCCGACCTATTATTCACATGACCCGAATGTAACCCGACCTGTTATTGACACGACCCAAACCCGACCCAAACCCGACAAGATGTATGACCCGACTCAAGCATGACCCGGGTTCCAATTATAGGCTATAGTTCCCTAGTATATTGCCGTATATATTGTTATATAGTCAATGGAGATAATTAGCTTGATAATTATCTGCATATAGTTGGCTAGAGTTAAGCCTATGATGATTGACGAAGGCATGTACATTGTATATATGCGGTTATTCTCTTAATAATAAGTAAGGAAAATGTTCCCTCAATCTTTCATTAAGAGTCAGATTATATTGGCATAACCGCATAGGCTTGTCTATTATCATTCTAAAATCAATTATAGCCATAGACGATGTAGTCTTTTTGGGTCTAATTCTAATAATAACTTGGAATATTATTTGCTTTCCCTTAATTTGCTTGACTAATTTCCTTAATTTTTTTCAAATCATTTTGACCTGGCTCGATTTGGAAGAGATACCCAAGAATCATGATCGAATCTTTTACTAGCTAAATAATATTTAGAGCAAATAATAACTTAGGTTAATGCCTTAAAATTTATTGGCTTTGTGAACACCAATACATGAACTATTAATAAACCGACCCGAAAAATGTACAAGAACCCGATATGACCCGAGCTGAAATCAACCCGAGACCCAAATTAACCCATTATTTAAGACCAGAACATGACCCGACTTGGAAATGACCCAACCTGATTATAACCCGCAAAGTATTGACTTGAACCGAACCTGACTCGAACCCGAGAATGACCCCAACTCGTTAAAACCCTAATTAAACCCGACCTATTATTAACCCGACCTGAATTAACCCGACCTGTTACTGACCCGACCTAAACTCGACCTAAACCCAATAAGATCTATGACTCGACGTGACCCGACTCAAACATGAACCAACCTGAACTGACCCAAACCTGACCCGTTTACCCGAATTGACAACTCTAGTTATGTACAAAAGATTTCCGTCTCTAGCAATTGTGACAAGTAAAGGTAATTTTTGTATTTAGACTTGTAAGTAATTTGGAACACTACTTTGTCGGCTTAAGATGTGGTGATGTTGGGAAGGAAATTTGCTTATTTAATTCATCTAATTAGTACTTGGTGTTTTCTTTGGTGACTTATCACTACTCTTGGTTACTGGAGAATTACTTGACTTTGTTAAAGAAATGAGGGAGAAATGGTTCAAAAGAAAAAAAATGAAAAGTGAATTAGTAATCCCAAAGGTGAGGAAATTGAACCATTATAAAAAATAATAGAGTGATTTTTTATCAGTTCCTTAGATAAAAGAACTAAGGAAATGCAAATAAAAGCCTCAAAAGCAGTGGAAAAAAGCAAAGTATATAGTACTCCTTTGAGATCAATGGGTGGCAATTGCAATGACACATGAAAGGAAATGTCCATGTATTTGTTGGTAGGTAAGTACTTCATGTATGAGAAAGCACCAAGGAATCAACTGAAACACTATAATGGTTCAATTTGACTAACCTAATTCTATGGGCCAATAATACACTTGCACTTGAGCACCTAGATTGCTTATAAGTTAATTGTGTTACGTTTTTTTATTTAAATTACTAACTAGAGTATGGGAGGAAGTTGTATGCATAGCTTGCTAATCTAACAAATTATCCTTGGTGTTCGTTGTATGAGAAAGCTTGCTAATCTAACAAGAGATGTGTTTTAATTTATTGTTGAGTACTTATATATGAGTCCATGTCTTGCAAGAGAGGTTACTTTTGTGGTACATAGTTTATTATCTTTTATATGAGTGCTTTCCTCGAGGTTGATCAAAGATCAACGACACCAAAATTTGATGTGCTGTCGAAACGCACACAAATTAATAATAATTACCCTAAGACTACTAACTTGTAATTAGTTGATGTACGGGTTGATCCCACGAAGAATAACTAAGAATAAGATCCAAAACACTTAACTAAGACTCAAGACAACAAAAGAAACGATTGGGGGGGGGGGGGAAGGGGGTTTAAGGATAAGGAACAACGAATAACTAAATCTAACTAGGAACTAAAGCTAATAGGAACAAAGAACAAAAACACTAAAGGAACTCGAGATACTCAGCAACTATACATAGAAATCCACCATGCACATGTAAAATCCCAGACATATTACTTAACCCTTTAGAATAACTTGACTTATGGGACAAGTTCCTATGTTTTCCCTTATTAATGCTTAGATCCCATAAGACTTCCACTAACCCTAACCAACAAATAACCTTATACTACGAGCAAGGAATTTAACGTGTTGATAGCATTAGGAACTAGGAAAATATCAAGCCTAGACACCATGAAATATTATTGGAATGTGATTTCACCTAGACCAAGAATTACTTTAAAGTTAATAGAGTGGAACGTCCTCCTATACAATTGGTTGCTACTTCATTAATGCTCCCAAGCAATTACAAACTTATTATCATTAATTAGCGATAGAAATCAGACCTAAGCAAATTGTTAGTTGTACACCTACTTATAAGAAATTATCATTCATAGAAATAAACAACAATTCAAGAATACTCCAAAGCATTAATTATTGAAACCAACAATAATTATCTCAAATACTTATTACACGGCTTCAAACTAATAGATATTGAGCATAATAAGCTAAGGACTCATAACATAAAGATAAGAAAAGATCGAAAAGAAAACAAGAACCAATCAAGTTCCTCAGATTTGGATATGAGTTCCTCTCAGGTTGCTCTGAGTTCCTCCGCTACAATGTATCACGAACAGTGACGAACGACTCCTAACCCTTGAGGGGTTTTGGAGTGAAGTCCCCCTTCTCTCAAGCATTCGTCTCTCTTCTCTAATTTCGTGGCTTTAAATAGGCTAAGAGATGAGTTGTCATCTTTCAAAGATAAGGAAAGTCGTTAGATAAGATTAGGAAAATATATCTCTTTCTATATCTTAACCAATTGATAAGATATTCTATTTATTCATATATATCTTTTCCAACTAATGTAGATCTTGTAAATTATTCCCCAAGACTTCCCAAATTCATGGATTCAATGAACCTAGACGAACAAAACGTGCCCAGCAAGTTCCTTTCAGCGTTGTCAGTTTTCCAAGTTCCTTTGCAGGAACTTCCACTCGTGTTTGACACTAGTTCCTTTATTTGGTTCATCTTTTTTTATATATGTATATGTCGTGCCTAAATTATTGCTACATGTTCATATGTCTGCAGGTTGCTAGGTTGCAGATTATAGGTTGCCACGAAGCCAATGATCTGGTTTCAAGTAATCAAAAGAAGTCAAATGAAGGTCTTTCCAAGGAATATTCCAAGAAGATCCATGTTGAATGAGTCAAGAGGAGCGCCATGAGAATCGGAGCCAGTAAGCTATAGCTAACTACTTACGAAGAATAAGTCAAACTACAACGGATAATGCATGAAGAATGTGGCATAAAACTCGAAGTAGAGCCTGACAACTAACCTTGGATTCCACGGAATGAGGGAAGGAGCCGTTGAAGTGCCTTAGGAAGATTTTCTATTATAAATATGACAAGAATCATTGTACACAGGCATCACACAATCAATAAGCCTTACATCTCATACCAATTAGCAATTATTAGCAACGTTATAAAGCTATTCTAAACCTACATTATACTTGTATCGAATTATTAACCTAGTGGTTGGTGGACTCATAGTCACCCGTAGTTTTTACCCTTATTCCTGGGGTTTTCTGCATCATCATCTTGTCTCTCTTCCTCCCTTTCCTCTTTGTTCATTTCTTGTAGGTCATTCATTCTCATTCCTTGAATCTGCATCATCATTTGCACATTAATTAATCTAGTTGTTGTTCAATTGAACATGGTCTTATCTGGCAGTCAGATTTTGACCTAAAATTCCATGATCGTAGTTTTTAGGTAAATTTTGTATTTTACCACCCACGAATATCCAGTTTTTGAAATTACTACCAAAAAAAAAAATTCATTATAAAATACCAACCAAAAAAGAAAAAAAAAAGAAATTTAGATTTCACTACCAACAACGTTATCTAACATTTTAAAAAATTCTTTGATTTTCGTGACAAAAACATGCTCTTTAGAGGTTTTGGGGGTCATTTTTGTCCAAAGAGATGTCAAAATTGACAAATAACTATAAAAAATGCTTCATTTTACATATGTCACGCAAATTGAGATATTTTTAGTACGCAAAACGAGGCATATTCATTAATTTTTATAAATTTTAACTTCAAATAAGACCCAAAGGACAAAACATCTAAAATTCTAAAAAAACGTGTTTTTGGCACAAAAATCGAAGAAATACTTTTTAAAACGATTGATTTAATGGAAAGTATTAAATGGTGGTGAAATATAAGTTTTTTGTCTTTTTGGGTAATATTTTAAAATAAAAAATTTTTTGGTGGTAATTTTAAAAAGTGGGTTATTTGTGGCTGGTTAAAATATAAAATTTCCTAGTTTTTGTGAAGGAAATCTTTATTGGATTTAATATATTATGTATTTATTAGATTTGATTTTTTTTAATAGATGACACATTATTAATGAATTAATTTTACAATTAATAAAAGTTTACAATTTTACTAAACATAATTGAAAAATATTAATTACTAATCAAAATAGTGCATTAGCAATAGTTTAAAATGCAAAAGTGAGAAACATTATAAAACAGAGAGATATTCATTCAACATTATTGGTGTGTTGGCCTCAATATATAGCTAAATTAAAATTAGAAACCAAATCCAACACTAAAAGCATCAATGGACTTGTTATAAATATGATTTAGCACTAGAATGTAATAACAGCGACACTAAAATTTTACTGTTAATTAATTCAAGGAGGAATTTATTCACATTACATGACATGGAACAAACACTGGCCAAATTTATAAATTAAACATCACATAACCTGTGAAGTTTGGGTAAAAGCTTTTCTGAAACGTAAAGCAAGATTAACATCATGATTCATGCCCAAAAGTCCGTTCTCAAAGATTCCAGCAAGTTTGCATAAGACATTGTCACAATGGAATATCTGATATTCATCTGGTTGGACATAGTTGAATGGTACAGTAATACTGAATGCACTCGGTCCGAGCGACTCAGTAGTACCTGCAGCCACATAGATATGGCCGGTTGCATTATCCGTGGTTAATCGCCACGCTAGTGGTTTCGTGCAGGTGGTAGTGTCGTCGACAACATAGAATTCAGTTGGACCAAACGGAAGGTACTTTGAGCTTATTGGAGAAGTGAGTTTGAAAGGGTGGCCATTAGATGAACCATCTTTCTCTTGGGCTATAAAGAGAGGGCACGCCGAGGTTTGTGGTTTTTGTGCTACGGTGAGGCCTCCACCATTGGCGGTTCTCTGTGGGATGATGTAATAGGTTCCGCCATTTAGCAATGGTTCACCATCCTCGTCCGTGATATAAGCAAACGAGGCGGCCATAGTAGGGAGAGGAAAGAGTTGGAGCAAAAGAAGAGCGATAATTGCAATTGCTGGTTGGAGAAAGGTAGTCATTTTCTTAAGAACTTTTGAGCTTTGGTTGCTAAGTTGTTTGAAGTATTTTGGAAAAGTAGGAACTAGTAGAAGTTGGTATTTATAAGAGGCTTCATCTAATGAAGCTAGAAAAAATTATTTGATAGGAAATGTTATGTTAGTTACTCCCTCCGGTCTTATTAAATCGTTAGCCCAATTTAATAATTGACTACTAATCAATATTGCCGCATTCCTACTAATCCGAAATTTTGCTTCTCATAATTACGAGGCTATGGGATCCAAGGTCAAACCCTGTTTAGAGACATTTTGCTTAGGGGATCGGGATTCCCTTACCCTTTATCCTCACTCCCAAAGACCTAAACCGTTGTATTGGGTTGGATTAACTTGTAAGGTACTTGTGTGTGGTTCCATTCAGTACGTAGGTTCTTTCTCTTTATCTACCAAAAAATAAAGTTGCCCTGATTGGCCTCAACTTAGTTAAACTTTCTTTTTTCATTTTTCCCGATTAATATTTTTTTTCTACTTCCTTTGTATGAAATGTCTTGTTTTTATTTTCATTAATTTGATCGTTTACATTATATAATCTCGACCTCAAATTCCGTGCCACAAAGCTATGTTGCAAATATTTAAAAATAGATGAAGTATATGTTAGTTCCAATCAATTAACTTTTCATGGTTTCCAATACATATCTTAAAATGTAAATTTTTTCAAATCTACTATTTATGAAAAAAATTACAAAAATGTGATATTATAAAATTGGAAACTTTTTTAATGAGTACATAAGATTTTACATTTTTACATGACTATATTATTAAGAAACCCAAGCAAAGTAAATTTTGTGACTTTGAGGTCACGAGTTCGAACCCCACCAACTATATGTGTTTGGGAGAAGGGAGATTCCCTTACCTCCCTCCTCTACTTTCAAGCATTGACCAATGGGGATGAACTAGCTTCACCTGTGAAAGGTGTCGGTTCATTATGGTCCTTCATCTTACCTCAAATTTTGCAAAATATTTTTTTTTTTTTGAAATAAATTAATATTTAACTTATTTTCATTTATTATTTTGTATTGAAAATTCTAGCGTAGTGTATTTTGTATGAGAGGGAAAAAAGTTTGTGGCATTATATGGACTGCGCATCATATTGCATAGTCACCCAAGTAGATAAGAAGGTTGTGGCTTGTTGCTAATGCTAGCTAGAGGCCAATAAGTAGCGACGTGTACAGTGATAGGATGAAACTTAGTTTTCATTGTACTACATTTGCAATGCCAAAAACGTGGATATATATCTTTACCTATGTACTCGAAAATTTTCGGACCACAATTGTGGTAGATGTAGAACAATAACTTATTTGGCGTTAATCGTACAAACTTGATTGATTTTAACTGGATTAAGTACGTGTAAGTCGTGTCAAAGGTGAGTTTGTACACTTATGTGAGATTGCATTATAATTATTTCTTAATATCCACCAAATTTTAAATTAATCACTCTTCCTTCTTTTACACGCACCGGCAATTCTCGGAGAAAACAATAGACATTTTACTCAAAGCACTTATCAATAAGTACGAAAAAAGAAGTATGTGATAATTAAGGGAATCATAGTGAAGAGAAGTATATGCATCAACAAGTACAGTTGTGCAGAGAGAAGTGCTCCGAAAACGAGGCATTGGTGATAATATGCACCAGCAAAATTATGTCTGTGATGAGATTTGTGTTAAAAATAAGCTAATAGCTAATCTAGAAAAATCTTGTAATTTCTAGTTAAAGCTATTTTACAATATTCTAGAATAGGCTTAAGAAAATATCTAGGAAAAATCTAAGAAAAAATCTAGCCTAGAGGGAAGTCCTAGATAATGTTAAGTCACCTAGAAAGATCTAGAGTAAAGGTATAGTAATATGTCGGTGGAAAGAACCGACTTACACCTACTATAAATAAGAGTAGGAGTAGCCATGCAATGTAATTCACTTCATGCAATAATAATTTCATCCTTGCAACCATCACGTACTACTTCCACTTCTATTTCCAACATTTGGTATCAAGAGCCACAATACCCATAGCCTTCCTATAATATCATACACATATTATCCCAAACTCAACATAATATATAATGGCCAATAATAATGTGAGTTTTCCCATTCCAACTTTTGGGGAGAAAGTTATGATTTTTGGAAAATTAAAATGAAGACGATGCTAAGGTCATATGGACTATGGAGCTATGCCGACAAAGGTTATAATGAACCTGAAGATGAAAGCAGCCTAAGTGATGCTCAAAGGAAGAGACTTGAGGAGGAAAGGATGAAGGATGCAAAGGCATTATATCTCATACAAAATGCGGTGAAAGATACCATTTTTCCAAGAATTATGAGGGCTAATACAGCAAAGGAGGCATGGGAGATTCTACAACAAGAGTTCCAGGGAGATAGCAAGGTGAGAAGTATTAAACTTCAATCTTTAAGAAGAGATTTTGAAAATTTAAGGATGAAAGATAATGACTTGGTTAAAGATTATTTTTCAAGAATTATTGAGATTGTTAATCAAATGAAATCATATGGAGAAGAAATTTCGGATGAAAAAATTGTGAAGAAAATTCTAGTATCATTAAATGACAAATTTGACAATATAGTTACAATAATTGAAGAAACAAAAGATTTATCCAACATAACTGTTGAACAACTTATGGGATCTCTGGAGTCCCATGAACAAAGAAAAATTCGTCAAAGTAATGATGAAGACATGATGGAGACCGCGCTTGCAGCAAAATTTTCCCTTAAACCAGGGGAAATCAAGAGAAATGGGTCCATGAAGAAGGTCGAGGGTGAAGATGAAAAAGATTCACCAAAATACAAAGGTATGGAGAATAAATTATTTTGTAAAATTTGTAAGAGAACTAACCATGATAGTGCAGATTGCTACTTCAAAGGAAAAGCACAATGTTGGATATGCAAAAAGTTCGGCCATGTTGGAAAGAATTGCAGGTTCAAGAAAGCTGATGTGGAAATTGCCAATTTTGGCAAGGAAGATAATGAAGAAAGCTTGTTTTGAAGAAGAAAATAAGAGGTTGCTAATGACAAGTGCATTAGCATAAATATTTGGTGACATGAGCACCAAAATTAAAAGGAGAAATAAAGGAGATATATTCGAAAGGAGAATTTGGGAGATCTCTGGTGACACGAGCATCAGATCAGTTAGAAAGATGGTAACACGAGTACCAAAATTAAACAACAAAATTAAGGTTGGTAACATGAGTACCAACACAATGACAAGAAGAAAAGTCAAGATTAGAAGTGTCGGTGACAAGAAAAAAGAAACATCATCAGAGGCCGTTGGTGACAAGAGCATCAACAAAAAATCGAAAGAATATTTGAGAAGACGACGTACAGTTTGGTGTACAAGATTTTTCAGATTAAGGGGGAGTGTTAAAAATAAGCTAATAGCTAATCTAGACCAAAATCTTGTAATTCTAGTTAAAGCTATTTTACAATATTCTAGAATAGGCTTAAGAAAATATCTAGGAAAAATCTAAGAAAAAATCTAGCCTAGAGGGAAGTCCTAGATAATGTTAAGTCACCTAGAAAGATCTAGAGTAAAGGTATAGTAATATGTCGGTGGAAAGAACCGACTTCAACACCTTCTATAATAAGAGTAGGAGTAGCCATGCAATGTAATTCACTTCATGCAATAATAATTTCATCCTTGCAACCCATCACGTACTACTTCCACTTCTATTTAACAATTTGCATCACAAAATTTTGTAAAAGCAAAGGTCAATCGTGAAGATCAGATAGCCATTGTAATCTAATTTGAAGCAAGGAGCTGAGTGCAGAGAATAATATCACATCATGATACTATTCTTGATATGCAAATCAAGGGCTAGCTAATATCACTCCATTTCCTTGATTGAGAGTATACTATTTTTTATTTGTAAAGTATATATTATCTTAGACTTGTGATTGATTCTCTTATTGTATAGCTTACGTGATTAGTGCCTTAGGTTGTAATATATATAGCATGTAATTATTCTTTATGAAATACAATTCCACCTACTCTTACACTGAGGTGTGATGGAATAGCTTTTAATATTGTTAGTGGGTACTTAACTCCTAATGTATAGGAATTTGCTCTCTCATAAGTGATTAGTTTGTGATAGCAACGTCTAATGAGTATTGAGTTAAGCAGTGGCGGAGCCAGAATTTTCAATTGGGGGGACAAAAGCTTACAAATAAAAAAAAAAAAAAAAAAATCAAACACACAAATTGGTTAATACCTAATATTAAAATTTGACTCATTAGCATTGAGTTCGATCTTTTAAACAAGAATTGTCGAAGATCGGGTTGTTGACTAGTTGCCTTGGGTTGTTTGAATTAGGTGAATCTTTGATCCCTTTCCTCTTTGTTCATTTCTTGTAGGTCATTATTCTCATTCCTTGAATCTGCATCATCATTTGCACATTAATTAATTCTAGTTGTTGTTCAATTGAACATGGTCTTATCTGGTAGTCAGATTTTGACCTAAAATTCCATGATCGTAGTTTTTAGGTAAATTTTGTATTTTACCACCCACGAATATCCAGTTTTTGAAATTACTACCAAAAAAAAAAATTCATTATAAAATACCAACCAAAAAAGAAAAAAAAAAGAAATTTAGATTTCACTACCAACAACGTTATCTAACATTTTAAAAAATTCTTTGATTTTCGTGACAAAAACATGCTCTTTAGAGGTTTTTGGGGGTCATTTTTGTCCAAAGAGATGTCAAAATTGACAAATAACTATAAAAAATGCTTCATTTTACATATGTCACGCAAATTGAGATATTTTTAGTACGCAAAACGAGGCATATTCATTAATTTTTATAAATTTTAACTTCAAATAAGACCCAAAGGACAAAACATCTAAAATTCTAAAAAAACGTGTTTTGGCACAAAAATCGAAGAAATACTTTTTAAAACGATTGATTTAATGGAAAGTATTAAATGGTGGTGAAATATAAGTTTTTTGTCTTTTTTGGGTAATATTTTAAAATAAAAAATTTTGGTGGTAATTTTAAAAAGTGGGTTATTTGTGGCTAGTTAAAATATAAAATTTCCTAGTTTTTGTGAAGGAAATCTTTATTGGATTTAATATATTATGTATTTATTAGATTTGATTTTTTTTAATAGATGACACATTATTAATGAATTAATTTTACAATTAATAAAAGTTTACAATTTTACTAAACATAATTGAAAAATATTAATTACTAATCAAAATAGTGCATTAGCAATAGTTTAAAATGCAAAAGTGAGAAACATTATAAAACAGAGAGATATTCATTCAACATTATTGGTGTGTTGGCCTCAATATATAGCTAAATTAAAATTAGAAACCAAATCCAACACTAAAAGCATCAATGGACTTGTTATAAATATGATTTAGCACTAGAATGTAATAACAGCGACACTAAAATTTTACTGTTAATTAATTCAAGGAGGAATTTATTCACATTACATGACATGGAACAAACACTGGCCAAATTTATAAATTAAACATCACATAACCTGTGAAGTTTGGGTAAAAGCTTTTCTGAAACGTAAAGCAAGATTAACATCATGATTCATGCCCAAAAGTCCGTTCTCAAAGATTCCAGCAAGTTTGCATAAGACATTGTCACAATGGAATATCTGATATTCATCTGGTTGGACATAGTTGAATGGTACTGTAATACTGAATGCACTCGGTCCGAGCGACTCAGTAGTACCTGCAGCCACATAGATATGGCCGGTTGCATTATCCGTGGTTAATCGCCACGCTAGTGGTTTCGTGCAGGTGGTAGTGTCGTCGACAACATAGAATTCAGTTGGACCAAACGGAAGGTACTTTGAGCTTATTGGAGAAGTGAGTTTGAAAGGGTGGCCATTAGATGAACCATCTTTCTCTTGGGCTATAAAGAGAGGGCACGCCGAGGTTTGTGGTTTTTGTGCTACGGTGAGGCCTCCACCATTGGCGGTTCTCTGTGGGATGATGTAATAGGTTCCGCCATTTAGCAATGGTTCACCATCCTCGTCCGTGATATAAGCAAACGAGGCGGCCATAGTAGGGAGAGGAAAGAGTTGGAGCAAAAGAAGAGCGATAATTGCAATTGCTGGTTGGAGAAAGGTAGTCATTTTCTTAAGAACTTTTGAGCTTTGGTTGCTAAGTTGTTTGAAGTATTTTGGAAAAGTAGGAACTAGTAGAAGTTGGTATTTATAAGAGGCTTCATCTAATGAAGCTAGAAAAAATTATTTGATAGGAAATGTTATGTTAGTTACTCCCTCCGGTCTTATTAAATCGTTAGCCCAATTTAATAATTGACTACTAATCAATATTGCCGCATTCCTACTAATCCGAAATTTTGCTTCTCATAATTACGAGGCTATGGGATCCAAGGTCAAACCCTGTTTAGAGACATTTTGCTTAGGGGATCGGGATTCCCTTACCCTTTATCCTCACTCCCAAAGACCTAAACCGTTGTATTGGGTTGGATTAACTTGTAAGGTACTTGTGTGTGGTTCCATTCAGTACGTAGGTTCTTTCTCTTTATCTACCAAAAAATAAAGTTGCCCTGATTGGCCTCAACTTAGTTAAACTTTCTTTTTTCATTTTTCCCGATTAATATTTTTTTTCTACTTCCTTTGTATGAAATGTCTTGTTTTTATTTTCATTAATTTGATCGTTTACATTATATAATCTCGACCTCAAATTCCGTGCCACAAAGCTATGTTGCAAATATTTAAAAATAGATGAAGTATATGTTAGTTCCAATCAATTAACTTTTCATGGTTTCCAATACATATCTTAAAATGTAAATTTTTTCAAATCTACTATTTATGAAAAAAATTACAAAAATGTGATATTATAAAATTGGAAACTTTTTTAATGAGTACATAAGATTTTACATTTTTACATGACTATATTATTAAGAAACCCAAGCAAAGTAAATTTTGTGACTTTGAGGTCACGAGTTCGAACCCCACCAACTATATGTGTTTGGGAGAAGGGAGATTCCCTTACCTCCCTCCTCTACTTTCAAGCATTGACCAATGGGGATGAACTAGCTTCACCTGTGAAAGGTGTCGGTTCATTATGGTCCTTCATCTTACCTCAAATTTTGCAAAATATTTTTTTTTTTTTGAAATAAATTAATATTTAACTTATTTTCATTTATTATTTTGTATTGAAAATTCTAGCGTAGTGTATTTTGTATGAGAGGGAAAAAAGTTTGTGGCATTATATGGACTGCGCATCATATTGCATAGTCACCCAAGTAGATAAGAAGGTTGTGGCTTGTTGCTAATGCTAGCTAGAGGCCAATAAGTAGCGACGTGTACAGTGATAGGATGAAACTTAGTTTTCATTGTACTACATTTGCAATGCCAAAAACGTGGATATATATCTTTACCTATGTACTCGAAAATTTTCGGACCACAATTGTGGTAGATGTAGAACAATAACTTATTTGGCGTTAATCGTACAAACTTGATTGATTTTAACTGGATTAAGTGTAACGTGTAAATTTACAAGCTAGCCCTCCTATATACATCCCAAATAAATAGTAGGTATGCGTCTAGTTGTATTCCAAATTAACGTTTAAAACGTATACACATTACCGAGTATTTCATAATTTATTTTATGTAAACAGATTTTTAAATATTTATTTATCAAAAACAATAAAAAATAAAGGGTTAGCACGTGACCTCAAGTTACAAAGTAGGTCCGCCAGTGGTCACCCAAGTAGATAAGAATGTTGGCTTATTGCTAATGCTAGCTAGAGGCCAAAAACGACATGTCCAATGATAGGATGAAACTTAGTTTTCAACGTACTACATTTGCAATAACAAAATTACTAATAGTTGAGACGAACACTATAAGAGGAGAGGTAAATTGTATGTGAGTTCCTAGTAACTAATTTTGCGGAAATAAAACAGAATATAAAAGGAATTTGACAAAGCACACAAAATTTTACGAGGAAATCTTTCAGAGCCCAATTGGAAGTAAAACCTCGACCCTCCAAGGGATTTCAAACCAAACTAATCCATTATATAGGACAAACTGTCCTAGTTACAACCTATTATAATTAGACCTTTACTCTCAAGTTCCAGTCTGAAACGAATTCTTGGAGTCTGACATTGTTACTGTGCAAATAAAGATGAAGAAGAAGAGAAAGAGTAGAAGAGAAAAGATGGCGGAACAACACTAGGGTGCAGCGAAAATTGCCCTATACCTCTGATACCATGAAGGAATTATATTCCGTGATTATATTCATTGCTTGTAGCATTATGTACAGTTTCCAAAAGATATCAAATCCCTTAAATTAGGCTACTAAATTATACACTTTGACTAATCACAATATATACATATATATCTTAACACTTTCTACACAGTAGAACCCTATTCTACTCAACCTATGTCCCTGACTTAGATTCACTCAGCACTCCCTGAATGATCTCACGCTTAGCTTCAATCTTGAAGCCTACAATCTGTATGCAATACACCTAACACTTCACCCAATACGAAAACAATACAGACTTTTGACTCTAATATGTGATTGGAAAGCTACACATGAAATCCGAAACTAATATGACAAAGTTAATTGACAAACTCTCACTTTGAGCTCTCTTCAGATTCTTCATGCTTAAACTCACAAAGTTGTGCAAATTATGTATGCTACAATATATACAAGTTGTACTCGTATGTAAAGTAAGGTTTTCAAAAGATAGAAATCATAAACTGCAGTTTTTATAATTACACGTTTAAGTAAATCTTTTTAGAAGAAATTTTTTTTCTAGAAAACTTATCAAAGATATAATTTATGAAAAGAATATCATTTTATAAAATCGGATTTCATAAGATAAAATCTTTTAAAAATCTTTTCATAAATTAAAAACTTATCTTTTATAATTTTCCATTTATAAAGCTTGCCAAGCTTTTTCACATTTCTAATAAATTCCATGCATAGATTTTCCTAACATATTCACAATAATCCTTAGAAAAATAAACTTAACAAAAAGACTTGTATTCTAAAACTAGATTATCTCATCATACGTTGTATAGTTAGGATACTTGGGCGTCACGCAGTCCAGGTCTTAGTTCCTGCTGTCCTTCTTTCTCCAGCTCCTTGCTGGAACTCCACAGGCCAAGTTCTTATAGAACTTGTTGTTTTCAACGTAGACCAAGTCAATCTTCTTAGCTTGCTGTCAAGCTCCTGTTAGGAAACTCAATTAGTTCCATTGTGGAACTCTTCTTCTACTTTATTCAACTTTCCTTAGGATTTCCTTAAGTCTTCATAGTTACGTTACTCTTCCACTTCCCAAGTCAAATTCACCTGTTCTAGTTAAGCACTTAGAGAAATCGCATTAGATGAAGTTTGCTTTTATTCATCATCATCAAAACTTTTAAGGTTCAACAATTACTTATGACCCAAAAAAGATATTGGACCACAATTGTGTAATGAGATTTTTTGTCAATAGATTTTTAAAAAATTAAAAGAAAAAAAAAATTATGAGGGTAGCACATGCCCCTCATGATACAACGTAGGTTCGGCAGTAGAAATTATTATATACACCCGGGTGCACCATGCACCCAACTAAACCAAGATTAGTTTTTTCTCTTCATTTAATGATTAAATGAATAACAATCACCAACATGAGAATAAATTACTCATGGGTGCACCGTATACCCAAATGTATATAATAATCTCTCTAATTTTCATTGTACTACATTTGCAAAAACAAAATGTGGATATGTATATTTACTTATGTACTTAAGATTTCTGAACCACAAATTTGGTAATGTTTAAACTTTAAACCATATACAATGTACGGAGTATTTTATAATGTATTTTAAAAAAAAATAAATAAATAAAAATATACCTACGTCCACTAGTGGTCGCCCTAGTAGATAAGAATGGTTTTGTGGGTGGGGTTGACGAGGGGGCGGTTTCGTGGGTGGGGCTAGACTAGTCAACGCTGCAAAATAGGGTCAAATTTCATTTTCGGGCATAAGGTATGACTTTGAAAATAAAAAATAAGGTATGACTTCACACACACAAAAAAAAAAAAAAAAAAAAAAAAAAAAAAAAAAAAATTATAAGAAGGTTTCTCACCAAAAAGTGGTTTTATAAAGAGGTTTCTGACAAATTTTACTAGAAATGATTTTGAAGTTGAAGGTGAAAGCTAGTTTTGTTTAGGTTATTCCTATTATCATGGATGAATACTAGCTTTCTAAATTCCATGTTCTATACATCTTAATTTGTTCTTTAGTGTGATATCTATCTATACTAATATATTAAAAATTAAAAAAAAAAAAAAACTCCGAAGAACGTGTATGTGCCAAGAATATCTATGTGTCATGTATATCCGCCTCCTTTATTATGCCACGTGGCTCTCACTTCCATTTGTTGCTCATTACATTCATGCACTTATAATAAAGAAATTCTCTACAAAATTTGAATATGCAACCTTTAATTTTAAAACCGAGTGTCTTACCACCAAGATATGTAATATTTTTATGGTATTTTTTGAATACAAAATATGAATAGGTGACAAATTTCAATATAAATAATATTTTTTTAGTACAAGAAAATTGAAAAATAAATTAAAATGTATATTAATGATTAACCCAAAGTAATAACCCATGACATTTCCCGGGCCCAAATACCAAATTGTTGTTTAAGCTCATCAAAAAAAAAATAAAAAAAAATAAAAGGAGTAACATTTGTCATTTATTGCAAAGAATGTTTATTATGCTTAATTCGTGCAAGTGTGGCGTACAATTCACATCTTTCTAATCCAAAAGTTACTTTCTCTGTTTCTTTAATATTGCGTTATGGGGTTTGAGCACAATTTTTTGATAGGGAAAAAAGGAAGAGTGGGAAAAAATGGGTTTTTCTACACAATAACACTCCTTATTTTACTTTTCTATGTTGTGTTCCTCCATATAACACTTTCCACACTGTAGCCCGCAGGTACATGTATTAAGTATACAGTAACCTTGCCGTTATCCCGCCGTTAACAAATTTCATTAGTGGGATCCACTCTCTACTTATTAATATTTTTTTATTGATTTACGTGTTAGGAAATGTTCCGTTAAGGGTTTTGGGGGCTATTTTGGTCTTAAGGAACCAAATTGAGCACAAATTTGACAAAAAATAACTTAGATGCCTTGTTATCACTAGTAGAAAAAACTAAATAGGCAACCCCCCTATGGCAGCGGTTCATGAAAACCGTCGCCAACTAAAATGAGCGCAAATTAAAATTTCAGAGTTGGCAACGGTTAACCGTTGCCAACTGATTATTTTTTTTTAAAAAGAAAAAAAAATAAAAGGGTTAGAGTTGGCAACGGTAAACCGTTGCCAACTGATTATTTTTTAAAAAAATAAAAGGATTAGTGTTGGCAACGGTTAACCGTTGCCAATTAATAAAAAAAAATTTGGGCTACTTTTATTCTTTCCCTCAACCGCCCCTCTATCTCTCTCTCAAATTCATTCTCGTTCTCTCTCATCTCCCTCAAATTCATTCTTGTTCTCTCTCATCTCCAATTCATTCAGAGCTTCTTCTCTCTCATCTCCCTTAGAATTATCTCCAAAATCTCGCATGCACCTCAGATCTCTCCAATTCATATTCGCAAGGTATTTTTTAGAATTTTTTTGGTTTTTTTCGTGTTTTAATGTCTGGGTTCGAAATTTTTTCGTTTTTTTGGGGTTTTTCTAGGTTCGAATACCTGGTTTTTTTTTTGTTTTTTCTCGATTTTTTCTCGGTTTCTTAGTTTTTGAATTTTTAGGGTTTAAATTTCTGGGTTCGGATTTTTTTCGAATTTTTGGGTTCGAATTCCTTTGGTTTTTTCTGGGTTTTTGGGTTCGAATTGTTTTCTGGGTTTCGAATTTGATTGGTTCAAATTTTTTTGGTTTTTTCTGTTTAAATTTCTGGGTTTCTGGGTTCGGATTTTTTCAGAATTTTCTAGGTTCGAATTCCTTTGGTTTTTTCTGGGTTTTTTGTTTCTAGTTTTTTTGTTAGTTTTTTCTGGGTTTATTAGGTTCGTTCTAGATTATTGGTTTTTTCTGGGTTTATTAGGTTCTAGATTAAAACGTAACAATGGTTTTTTCTTTGTTTAATGTTCTGGGTTTATTAGTTTCCAGGTTATTGGTTCGAATTTTTTTCTGATTTTTGGGGTTTTAATTTAATTGATGCAGGTAGTATTACAACTACAGCGATTGCTCATAGACGATGGATTCAAGATTCAAGGATTTGGTGTTTTGTTGTTCATTGTTACGTCTTTATTTATATAGTTTTTTTTATAAATTGTAAAATAACAATTTATTTAATATAATATATTCATGTATATTATGGTGTTCATTGTTTTTCTGGTGTTTTGTTGTTCATTGATACGATTCTGGTGTTTTTTTTTGGTTTAAACGATTATGGTGCAAGTTTATGCTGATTTTGAACTGTAAAAAAAAAAAAAAAAAAAACAAGTCAATGGCACCGGTTAATCGGTGCCAACTGCATTAAATTTAATTAAAAAAAAAAGGCGCCATAGCAATTGGCAACGGTTAACCGTTGCCAATTTGTTGAGTTGGCAACGGTTAACCGTTGCCAATTTGTTGAGTTGGCAACGGTTAACCGTTGCCAATTTGTTGAGTTGGCAACAGTTAACCGTTGCCAATTGCTTGAGTTGGCAACGATTTTGAACCGTTGCCAATTATTTTGGGATTTGGCAACCCTCTAATACGCAACGGTTCAAAACCGTTGCCTTTGGGGGGGTTTGAACTGTTGCCAATTTGCTCTATTCGTGTAGTGTATGCGTATTAAAAAATGTCTCGATTTACGTGTTTAGTTTTTAATACGCAAAACGAGGCATTTACGTTATTTTTTTCCAAATCTAAGCTCAATTTGAACCTTTAATGACCAAAATAGCCCTCAAAACCTTTAACGGAACATTTTCCAACATACAAATCGATAAAAAAAAATATTAATAAGCGGAGAGTGGGCTCCACTAATGGAATTTGTTAATGACGGGACAACGGCAAGGTTACTGTATACTTACTACATGTACTTGCGGGTTACATGTGGAAAGTGCTATATGGAGGGGCACGTCATAAAAAAGTGAAATAAAGAGGGTTATCGTGTAGAAAAACCCGAAAAAAATTTTACCGCAATGATTTAATTATTTTTGAATTATTTTTAAATGCTAAACTAATTAAAATTTAGTTTCCTCATTTTTGGAATTCAATTAAAATGTTTGAAAATTAATTATTCTAATTATTTCTTTTTTTTGTTTTTCAAATTAATTTATGAAATTCAGTTTTAATTATGAATAAAATTAATAATCTGAAAAATAAATTAAATTAATTTCAAAAAATAATTAAATTGATTTTTAATTAATATTAATATTTAAAAGTAATTAATAAATCGTTAAATCTTAACCGTTCATTTATAAAAGTCATGGTTGTCATTTTCAAATGATAACCATAGAATAAGTACTATACTCGGTACTATTTTTTTAGTATTTATTAGAAAGCTACAAAGACAGATGATATTAATCGAGTCCATGAACCCCGGCTCGAGAACTGGGAAAAGCTTTAACTAACTAAGCTATCCTTCACGTTTATGAAATTCCTAAAATTTTGTAAGAAGTTTTTAATTTCACTTAACATATAACGTAACTATAATAGATAATATTTGAATTGAAATTTTTGAGCTGAAATTTGAGCTCTACTTTTCTAGTTTTAAATATTTTTAACACAAATAATAATCATCAATAAATTTTAATACTTCCTCTGTTTTTTTAGATGCATTATTAGTAAAGATAAGGACTCCTACGTTAGTTTTTGGAGATAAGACAGATAGAAAGAAAGAAAAAAGAGGATCCATGTTATATGAGAAAGATAAAGAGAATATTAACTAAAAAAATGATGCATCTAATTTGAAACTTCATTCCTTATTTAAATAATGATGCATCTAAAAAAAAAAAAAGAATTATATACCATTATTTAAGATTCAAAGCGGTTGTTTTGGGGCGTGTTCGGCAGTAACTTTTGAGTAGCTTTTAAGTAGTTTTTAGAAGTTTGACCAAGTCAAACCACTACCTAACAAAAAAAAAATGAGTGTATAATGTAGTGGTTGGGGTAGCTTTTAGTGGTGGAGGTAGTTTTTACCAAAAGTTAGAAATATTAGCTTTTGAAATTAAAGATAGCTGTTGAAAATTTAATCTACAATTTAAAGAAAAATTGATTTTTCTATGTGACAGCTAGTCAACCGTTACTTTATCGAACACTTATACCTAAATTATCTATCGTCACAGCTAATAGCTTGTTGACAATTAACAGCTACTTATATATCTAATAGCTAGTACCACAATCAACAGCTACCTTCACAACTATATTTTGTCAAACACGCCCTTGGTCATGTGATTAAATTCAAAGGGACAAACTAAAAAAAATTACAACTCTTTTTATTCATAAACAGGGGATTATGGTATAAACATATTTATTTCATAATTAGATTATGGAAAGAACATGGCCTTATAAATCAAAAAAAAAAATTTTCCCCTTCTTGTAAAAGAGGTAACTACGATTAATTAATTATGCCCCATGGAAGAGGCTAAGGTAGTAGCAGTACAGACAGGTGGCAGGGGGATTAGTTACCAATTAGAGTTATAAATAACAGACAGAGATTCCACTAACAAGTTACTTAACATGCCCACGCAGGGGCCATCAAAACTAGAACTACTAGAGAAGGGGCTAGCACCACTTGCTCTCGCACGAGACACAACATTTAAGTCCCTAGCATTGTTATATAGTATGTCATATTGTCATGCAGTGATGCAGAACATAGTCCCTCAGATAGTCCCTAGGGTTGATGGCCCACTGGAACCGAACAGTTTTCAACTCGTAACCCATTAGGAGCAAACCGTTTTCAACCCATAACCCATTGAGACCGAACAGTTTACAACCCGTAATCAGTTGAGACCAAACCATATACAACCCATAACCCATTATGACTGAGCCGTTTACAACTCGTAACCCAATATGTTTATGATCTGATTTGTTTCAACCCAATACTCGATAAACCCAACTTATTTAAGACTTAACTCGATCATAACTTGACCCGTTCTTACCCATTATTTGATTATAACCCGGCTCGATATTGATTTGACTCGATTTTAACCCGATATGATTTTAACTAAAACCCAGTTCAAATTGGGTAATATAACCTTTTCCAAACCGATTATGACCTGAACCAATAATGAACCGACCCGATTTCACCAGATCTGTTTAGAACCGAAACCCGTCTTCAAATCGACCCTGTTTGACCCAGGCCAAACTGATTATGACCCAAATCAATTACAACCCGACCCGATTAGGTACCAAACTATTTTGAACCAAAACCCGCTTTAAACTACCTAAACGTGATTTCAAACTGACCTGCTTTAACCCAAACTGATTATGACCCGAACCGATTACAACCTAACCCGTTTAGGGCTCGACTCGAATAGTAACCACTATTAAAAAACCAAATCGAACTGACTCGATAATTTTTAAAATTGACCCGTTAATCATTTCAACCCGTTATAAATTAATCCTTATAACCCGAAACCGATAAATCCAACCCAAAACTAAACCATTTACCCGAATTGACTCCCCTATTGAAAAGTAATGAATGTGAGAGGAAAGAAACAATTAAAAAGTAGTAGTGGGTAGGGCTATTCAGAGTGCGGTCTAGACCGCATTTTGCGATTTGGTGCGATTTGAAAATTGCGGTGCGGTTTCCGAAAATGACCAAACCGCACTTTTACAGTTTGGTGCGGTTTCCAAAACATTTTAGACCAAATCGCACTTTGATGCGGTTTGCGATTTAGACCGTCAAACCGCAAACCATTATACCAATTTTATACTATTTTTATTAAAAAAATATATAAAATAGCTTAAATTATGATGTAATTTTTTTTACTATTAGCTTATTAAAATTTAAAAGAAGAGTTAAATATTTAAATTATAAATTAATAATCATAAAATAAAATAAAAATAAACCGCACCGCAGCGCACCAAACCGCATTTTGCGGTGTTGTTTGGTTATAAGTGTGGTTTGAAAAAAATGCAAACCGCAATTTTGCGATTTGGTGTGGTTTGGGATTCAGTTTGGGATCCAAATCGCACAAAATTGCACTGCGAACACCCCTAGTAGTGGGTTTGAAAGAGGACCATGAGAGGAAAGAAATATAACATTAAAATGTAGCTTTTTGCTAAAAATGAAAATGTACCTCCTTCGTTTTTTTTATAAGTTAGAGTTACTATTTTCGTCCGTTTTTTATATAAGCTAGAGTTCCTTTTTTGAAAATCTCTTATGATTTAACAATATATCTTTACTCACTAATGTCTCCACTCTTTCTTACTTTATTATTTCTCACTCTTTCAATGGTTCCTACTCCATCTCACACCACTTTACTTTTCAATAAAGTTTTAACCTTATCTACCCCATTAACATCTTATTTTATTACCACCTAAAAGTCCGTACAATCTCATCTCTAACTTATAATAAAAACGGAGGGAGTAACATTTATTAAAATACGACCGCATTTGATAAATGTAACAATTATTAAAATATGGAGGAGTATAATTTTGCCACCTTCAAGACCTTTTTGTAATTAACTTTGAAAAAACATGTCCTCGTACCATAATTGTAATCGATTATAATTTGAATCGGATTAAATAAGAAAATAACATTTGCTTGAGACATGGACCACATGGTGGTTGACTGGTGGTCTTCAAAGTTCAGAATTTTTTTTTTTCTTAGAACATAGTTCAGAACTTCAGACTATCAAAATAACACAAATTTTTATATGTGGCTGACCCACGATATGGCCAGTTATAATACGGGTTTTACAGGGATTACTTGGTCAGTGTTATTGGGATTACTCGATCAGTATTACAGGGATTTTCCAGCCATTATTATAGGAATTATTTTGTTATTTTACGACCGACCACGTACAAGATGAGCTGCCAAAATAAAAGTCCAAATTTGTGAGGGCAAAAGATGTTCACGTGAGATATTTTCCCGTCACAAAAGTTGCAATCATTGTAATTTTTTAAAATCATAGCCGTTGAATTTTAAAAGTAAATCTCATCTTTTAATTTTTGTTTGGCCAAAATTTTTGGAAAAACCAGTGACATTCATTTGTTTTAAACAGTTACCATCTGGCAAACAAAAAAATTAAATTGAATGGCAGGAATCGACCAAACAAATTAGGCACAACAAATTTCGTAGAATCTAGCTAGGCTTCCATATATAAAACAATAAATCAACGACCTCTTTTTAATCTAGGATGAATTCATAAATTCGAAACATATGAAATATATACAAAGTACTAATCACCTCTAGAAATGAACAAAAATCTAATGATTGATGTTTGCTCGGAAATGATTTTATGACTCAATTTATAAGTAATTAGTATCCAACGAAGGGTTGCACTGTAGCAGTCACATCGCCATATTGAGAAGAAGGAGAATTGAAGAAGAATGGATAATTAGTTTTTTTCCAATGAAAAAAAAATTTAGTTAGTCAATAAACAGAGAGTGGAGATTTAATACAAAAAAAGAATAGCTTAGATAATTTTATGACTCAATAATGAGTGATTTAAGTTTGTTTGGAATAATTTTATAGATTTCTAATTAGTCAAGTCTAGGCCATAATAATAAGCCCGTAATTAAGGTAACCTTCTCCAATTCTGCAAAAGACGTTCATAATTAAGTGGTCAAATGAAGATAAATTTCCAACATAAAATCTTGTTGTTGATAATACATCATACATTATTGTTATACTTATTCATACAACCTTCTTATTATATATATATTTAAGTACATGCGTAGCAATGTACTTTGGAGCAAGGAAGACCACGCGACACTTAAGCTTTAATGAAACTTAAAATGTGGAAGAAATCTGGCCTTCTTGGAACTAGACCTAACCACAACATGCGGTCGTCATCTGTGCCATCAGTAGCATCGATAGCGCCGCATACGATATCTTTCTTAGCTGCAAACCCATCGATTGTACTACTAGACGGACAATATTCGAGTTGGTAACAGCCCGAAATAGCAATACTTTTCTCTATCTTGAACCAATTGGCTGCGGTCTGAGGGCTCGGGTTTCCAATACCACCTCCGGTAGACAAGTGGAGATTACCGGAGTTGGCATCGGGGGTTAGCTCCCATGTCCCTTGCGAGCAGACGCTAGATGAGGTGTTGAACATTATGTTGAGGTCTGAGGAAATGTGGATGTGTTTTTGTGATGGGTTTGATGGTAGGAATGTTATTGGGGTTTCGCCGTACCAGCCTGCGGCTAATTGAGCTACGTATTGAGGGCATTCAGGCTCGTTTGGTTTGGATGCCGCGACTAGGCCACCCCCAATTCCGACTTTTGACAGTTCAGTCCGGACGTAGTAGGATGAGCCTACTTCGAGTGGGTTCCCTTCGACGTCTAGGACAAGGTCGTTGGCGGCTGTCTTTGCAGCTCCGATGGAAAGAAAAGTGATGAGGAAGATTGTTGTTGAAAATTGGATGATAAGATTTGCCATTTGTACGTTTTTATTTCTGAAGTTTGAGAAAAGTTAGAGGGTAAGGATTGTAGAACAGGGGAATAAGAGTTAGAACTTATTTATAGAAGAGGCTAAAAGCAGTAATTCCCTGTTTCTCACTGTGAGGAACAAGTTTTGTTGCTCATGAGGTATGTGTCAAGAGCAGAGATGTCCACCCAATATTGACAGACGGTCCCCACTAGTAAAAAACATCACATTATGAGGAACAAAAGTGTTTCTCATGATGAGGAACTGAGGCTCCCTCGGCTAAAAGCCAGGGCATTATTTGTAAGTACCTCTTAGTTTTGTGCTCAAATTTTGACACACTCACACACTTAATATTCATCAACAAATTTAAACATAAATCCAAGTGACAGTTTTGGACAGGTGATCGAAAGGATATAAGGGTAAATTCCAATGTACAATACGAAGTATATATCTAAAAGGAACATTAGACTCTATTAGATTAAATAGAACTAAGTTGAACTAAATTAATGTGAATATAGTAGGAATCCTATAAAGTAATTCCATAAGAAAAAAGTCTTAGAGAACTTTTTATTAGATGTAGGAATATGGTGTACGGTGTCAAAAAAAAAAAGAAAAAAAAAGGAATATGGTGTAATGAAGTTTTTATGGTTCATGTTTCAAGCAAAATATCTAACTCATTGTTCTAACTTTGGCTCTATTTCAAGCATTAAGCTATTATTAGATGACCAAATTTCTAGTAGTTTCAAAATATGCAAACGAAAACATAAATGATTAATTGCACCATACATTTTCCTGTTTGGGAAGTTAATTGCACCATACATTTTCCATTTTAGGAAGTTAATTGCACCATTTATGTATATGATATGTTTTTTTCACTGTTGTGTTCACACACAAAATTCACTGTTGTTAGATTGTGACTCAAAATATAGTAGGGCTGACTTTAAATGAAAATATCTCTCAAACTACAAGTGAGTTTGAGGTAATTCAAGTTGGAGGTGATAGCTTGTTTCAAGAGCTTTCCAACGGTAGGTCATATGCCCAATTTCGATAAGAAATGAGAAAGTTATGGTCGCTTTACGAGGACCTAATGAAGCTGAAAAGCTGCGACGACGAGATTGCGAGCTATTGTTCTAGGCGAGTGAGCTATAGCTTGGTCCTATGAAGACTTGCGGCAGGCTTGAGCTAGCTGACGAGCTATAGCTCGGTAGTTCGATTCTTCTGGGATAACTTATGGAATATTTCCTAAAATTATATCTAAACTATGACTATTTGAGTATACTTGTGGAACAATTTAGAGTTTTATTAGGGTTTCCTTGTGTTATAAAAGGACCCTTTAGTTGGTCAAGATCATACCTTTTGAGCCATTAGATTTAGGACTCCTTGTATTATTCTCTCGTTCTTTCTCCATTATAGTGAAGGATCTCTCGAATCCCCCACCTGTGGATATAGGTCTAATTTCACTACACGAAAACAGCTCTATTTCGACGGAAAAAATCCGTCGGAATTTTGTGCTCTGACGGAATTTCCGTCGGAAGCCTTCGTCGGAAAACCTTTTGTAGGAAAGTAGGCATATTCCGACGTAAATTCCGTCGGATGATAGAATTTCGACTGAAATTCCGACGGATATTTTTCTGTCGGAATCAGGTTTGGCCCAAACTAGAAATCCGTCGCAAATTTTCCAACGGAATTAATTCCGTCGGAATTTTACCATATCGACGGATTTGATTCCGCCGGAAACAACCCTTTCGGACGAACTATTCCGTCGCAAATGATATGTTTTCCGACACAATTTTTCGTCGGAAATACTGTACCGTCCGACGGATTTTTTTCCGTCGTAAAATTGCGATGGATTAAATTTTCGTCGGAAAAATGTAAAAATCCGTCGTATTATTTCCAGATCCATAATTTCAGATTTCTATTTTTGTTTGAATAAAATCATTTAAAACCTGAACACCTACAGCTATTTTATGTTTAAAAGAAATTCATTATCGACCTCCGAAATTAAATTTTCGCACATATAATATATATTATGTAATAGTACATAAGATAATTCGAACTAATTAAATGTCCATACTGAACAAAAGCTATGCTAGAGTGAAGCTATGCTAAGCAATCGTTGGGGTACCCTGACCTGCTCCGCCACTACCCAAGTCGTCCCTGGGGTCTCGATGCTGAGGACGAATGGTGGAACATGTGTCATTGTTGGTGAAACGACTCATCATCTGATCAATATTCTCCTTGTATCTCCTCTCCATTTTGGCCATTTTGGCTTCAATTTGGCTTTGCATCTCGACTTCCATTTGAGTTTGTAAAGCTTGCACCCTAGCCTCCATCTGATCTTGCATCTAAGAAACGATGGAAGGCGTGTATTGCTGTGAAGAACTGGAAAATCGACCCATCCGGTTGCCATAGTACAGCTCTACACTTTGGCCAAGTCCCTTTACACGACCCTTCTTATTGCACCCACCTACCGCCTCCTAGTACAACTCATTCGGACTCTTCCGAATGCCTTGACTCCTTGCTTCTTTGACCTTCTTCTGGTAGGTCTCCTACAAAATATACATTTTATAAAAAATAAATGTTATAAAAAACTACCAACAACGTAAGGTAAGGGTTCTTATTCTTGAACATTCAGGCAAATTTTGCCAACAATGTTTTCTACTTTGCCCATTTTCTACATTTTTAATCAAATGAGCTCATTCTTTCTCCTAACATGTCAATATTACAAATTTTAGGTGGTTATGGATTGAAATCACATCAAATGAGCACTTAACACATTTTAGGAACCATATTCAACCAAATTCCACATAATAAGGCCTATATGGCTTCTACTTTGCCCATTTTCTACATTTTTAATCAAATGAGCTCATTCTTTTTCCTAACATGTCAATATTACATAGTTTTAGGTGGTTATGGCTTGAAATCACATCAATGAGAACTTACCACATTTTAGGAACCATATTCAACCAAATTCCACCCAATAAGGACTATATGGCTTCTACTTTGCCCATTTTCTACAATTTTAATCAAATGAGCTCATTCTTTCTCTTGACATGTCAATATTACATAGTTTTATGTAGCTACAGCTTGAAATCACATCAAATGAGCACTTAACACATTTTAGGATCCATATTCATCCAAATTCCACCTAATAAGGCCTATATGGCTTCTACTTTGCCCATTTTCTACATTTTTAATCAAATGAGCTCATTCTTTCTTCGAACATGTCAATATTACATAATTTTATGTGGATATGGCTTCAAATCATATTAAATGAGCACTAAACACATTTTAGGATCCATACTCATCCAAATTCCACCCAATAAGGCCTATATGGCTTTTACTTTGCCCATTTTCTCTATTTTTAATCAAATGAGCTCATTTTTTCTCCTGACATGTAAATATTACATAGTTTTAGGTGTATATGGCTTGAAATCACATCAAATGAGCACTTAACACATTTTAGGAACCATATTCATCCAAATTCCACCTAATAAGGCCTATATGGCTTCTACTTTGCCCATTTTCTACATTTTTAATCAACTGAGCTTATTCTTTCTCCAAACATGTCAATATTACATAGTTTAGGTGGCTATGGCTTTAAATCACATTAAATGAGCACTAAACACATTTTAGGAAGCATATTCATCGAAATTCATTCAAATAAGCCTATATTGAGTTCTAATTTGCTAATTTGCAATGAAATCAATCAATTAGTTTTAGGGACTAAGATATAATGAAGTTGTTATCGCAATCTTCTTGGCTTTGATGTTGGCAGGCACTGAGCCTTTCCCAGGCACATCCTTGAAGTGTGTCTTCAAGAAAAGGTCAGGAGTATTTGGAATCTGGCCTTCATTCTTCGCCGCCTTTAAATGTACATGCAAAAAATCAATGAAAACATGTCAAACCACACTTGTTTTGTAATACACAAATGACTTCATTTTTACCAGACACATTTTAGAAAGCTTACCATCCTTTTGCATGTTGGATAGCTGACATAGAACCTTGAAAGTGGGTTGGTTCAACCACAATTTCCAAAGATCCGCCTCTTCTGTTCTTCTTGTTTTGTGTCGACCGCTTCTTATATGTTAGATCATTGGCAAAAATATCCATCATCTTCTTGTGAACATCCTCATTGAGCCAGCTTGGCTTGGCGCCATTCATCTTCTTTGTGATGGTGTAGAACATGTCACGTAGGCGATTTGCAAACTTGAATTCGAAGGTTCATGCTCGTTCAACTGAGGTGCCCATTTGAATTTTTTCTGCAAATGATAAACACTTTTATCTTTGCAAGCTGAACTCCATCAGTATACTTTATAAAACATGTATTATGTTAGGTACAGGTTGTTATACGCTGAACAAGTTCCAGAAGTGCTCTCTTGTATTTGCATCAACCTCTCCGTGATTTCTCCAAGGCTCTCGATAGTAGCCTGTTAGCGTTTCGGAGAATGCACTCTTTACCTCTTTATCATCAAACCTATAATTAAAAAGAAACAACCATGTTGGTTGATCATCAACTAAAAATGAATAGAACATGTTAGAATTAATAGAAAGTTTACTGTATGGAAAATAAGAATATAAGGATATTTCATTACATCTAAATACGTACCAAAGCGTAGTTGGGTCTAATTCATGCAAATAATTAGGTTGTGGTTCCTATTGCCCCTGAAGCTGTTGCTCCTGATTTTGTTGCCCCTGATGTTGTTGCCCCAGTAGTTGTGTCTGAATCTGTCTCTGGGTGATGATTTCCTGAGACGCCACCAAATCATGTGCCTCCTCTTCCTCCATTGAGTCGTCGTCATTGTCGTACACAATATGAGCTTTCCCCTTGTCCTTTCTCTTCCTCGATGTGTCTCCTTTTTTTTCTCCCACCATGACCACCTAAAAAAATTGTTAGTAACATGACATGACATTATAATTTCATAAATTAGAAGTATATTACAAACTTATTATCATTAATTAGCGATAGAAATCAGACCTAAGCAAATTGTTAGTTGTACACCTACTTATAAGAAATTATCATTCATAGAAATAAACAACAATTCAAGAATACTCCAAAGCATTAATTATTGAAACCAACAATAATTATCTCAAATACTTATTACACGGCTTCAAACTAATAGATATTGAGCATAATAAGCTAAGGACTCATAACATAAAGATAAGAAAAGATCGAAAAGAAAACAAGAACCAATCAAGTTCCTTAGATTTGGATATGAGTTCCTCTCAGGTTGCTCTGAGTTCCTCCGCTACAATGTATCACGAACAGTGACGAACGACTCCTAACCCTTGAGGGGTTTTGGAGTGAAGTCCCCCTTCTCTCAAGCATTCGTCTCTCTTCTCTAATTTCGTGGCTTTAAATAGGCTAAGAGATGAGTTGTCATCTTTCAAAGATAAGGAAAGTCGTTAGATAAGATTAGGAAAATATATCTCTTTCTATATCTTAACCAATTGATAAGATATTCTATTTATTCATATATATCTTTTCCAACTAATGTAGATCTTGTAAATTATTCCCCAAGACTTCCCAAATTCATGGATTCAATGAACCTAGACGAACAAAACGTGCCCAGCAAGTTCCTTTCAGCGTTGTCAGTTTTCCAAGTTCCTTTGCAGGAACTTCCACTCGTGTTTGACACTAGTTCCTTTATTTGGTTCATCTTTTTTTATATATGTATATGTCGTGCCTAAATTATTGCTACATGTTCATATGTCTGCAGGTTGCTAGGTTGCAGATTATAGGTTGCCACGAAGCCAATGATCTGGTTTCAAGTAATCAAAAGAAGTCAAATGAAGGTCTTTCCAAGGAATATTCCAAGAAGATCCATGTTGAATGAGTCAAGAGGAGCGCCATGAGAATCGGAGCCAGTAAGCTATAGCTAACTACTTACGAAGAATAAGTCAAACTACAACGGATAATGCATGAAGAATGTGGCATAAAACTCGAAGTAGAGCCTGACAACTAACCTTGGATTCCACGGAATGAGGGAAGGAGCCGTTGAAGTGCCTTAGGAAGATTTTCTATTATAAATATGACAAGAATCATTGTACACAGGCATCACACAATCAATAAGCCTTACATCTCATACCAATTAGCAATTATTAGCAACGTTATAAAGCTATTCTAAACCTACATTATACTTGTATCGAATTATTAACCTAGTGGTTGGTGGACTCATAGTCACCCGTAGTTTTTACCCTTATTCCTGGGGTTTTCTGCATCATCATCTTGTCTCTCTTCCTCCCTTTCCTCTTTGTTCATTTCTTGTAGGTCATTCATTCTCATTCCTTGAATCTGCATCATCATTTGCACATTAATTAATCTAGTTGTTGTTCAATTGAACATGGTCTTATCTGGTAGTCAGATTTTGACCTAAAATTCCATGATCGTAGTTTTTAGGTAAATTTTGTATTTTACCACCCACGAATATCCAGTTTTTGAAATTACTACCAAAAAAAAAATTCATTATAAAATACCAACCAAAAAAGAAAAAAAAAAGAAATTTAGATTTCACTACCAACAACGTTATCTAACATTTTAAAAAATTCTTTGATTTTCGTGACAAAAACATGCTCTTTAGAGGTTTTGGGGGTCATTTTTGTCCAAAGAGATGTCAAAATTGACAAATAACTATAAAAAATGCTTCATTTTACATATGTCACGCAAATTGAGATATTTTTAGTACGCAAAACGAGGCATATTCATTAATTTTTATAAATTTTAACTTCAAATAAGACCCAAAGGACAAAACATCTAAAATTCTAAAAAAACGTGTTTTTGGCACAAAAATCGAAGAAATACTTTTTAAAACGATTGATTTAATGGAAAGTATTAAATGGTGGTGAAATATAAGTTTTTTGTCTTTTTTGGGTAATATTTTAAAATAAAAAATTTTTTGGTGGTAATTTTAAAAAGTGGGTTATTTGTGGCTGGTTAAAATATAAAATTTCCTAGTTTTTGTGAAGGAAATCTTTATTGGATTTAATATATTATGTATTTATTAGATTTGATTTTTTTTAATAGATGACACATTATTAATGAATTAATTTTACAATTAATAAAAGTTTACAATTTTACTAAACATAATTGAAAAATATTAATTACTAATCAAAATAGTGCATTAGCAATAGTTTAAAATGCAAAAGTGAGAAACATTATAAAACAGAGAGATATTCATTCAACATTATTGGTGTGTTGGCCTCAATATATAGCTAAATTAAAATTAGAAACCAAATCCAACACTAAAAGCATCAATGGACTTGTTATAAATATGATTTAGCACTAGAATGTAATAACAGCGACACTAAAATTTTACTGTTAATTAATTCAAGGAGGAATTTATTCACATTACATGACATGGAACAAACACTGGCCAAATTTATAAATTAAACATCACATAACCTGTGAAGTTTGGGTAAAAGCTTTTCTGAAACGTAAAGCAAGATTAACATCATGATTCATGCCCAAAAGTCCGTTCTCAAAGATTCCAGCAAGTTTGCATAAGACATTGTCACAATGGAATATCTGATATTCATCTGGTTGGACATAGTTGAATGGTACTGTAATACTGAATGCACTCGGTCCGAGCGACTCAGTAGTACCTGCAGCCACATAGATATGGCCGGTTGCATTATCCGTGGTTAATCGCCACGCTAGTGGTTTCGTGCAGGTGGTAGTGTCGTCGACAACATAGAATTCAGTTGGACCAAACGGAAGGTACTTTGAGCTTATTGGAGAAGTGAGTTTGAAAGGGTGGCCATTAGATGAACCATCTTTCTCTTGGGCTATAAAGAGAGGGCACGCCGAGGTTTGTGGTTTTTGTGCTACGGTGAGGCCTCCACCATTGGCGGTTCTCTGTGGGATGATGTAATAGGTTCCGCCATTTAGCAATGGTTCACCATCCTCGTCCGTGATATAAGCAAACGAGGCGGCCATAGTAGGGAGAGGAAAGAGTTGGAGCAAAAGAAGAGCGATAATTGCAATTGCTGGTTGGAGAAAGGTAGTCATTTTCTTAAGAACTTTTGAGCTTTGGTTGCTAAGTTGTTTGAAGTATTTTGGAAAAGTAGGAACTAGTAGAAGTTGGTATTTATAAGAGGCTTCATCTAATGAAGCTAGAAAAAATTATTTGATAGGAAATGTTATGTTAGTTACTCCCTCCGGTCTTATTAAATCGTTAGCCCAATTTAATAATTGACTACTAATCAATATTGCCGCATTCCTACTAATCCGAAATTTTGCTTCTCATAATTACGAGGCTATGGGATCCAAGGTCAAACCCTGTTTAGAGACATTTTGCTTAGGGGATCGGGATTCCCTTACCCTTTATCCTCACTCCCAAAGACCTAAACCGTTGTATTGGGTTGGATTAACTTGTAAGGTACTTGTGTGTGGTTCCATTCAGTACGTAGGTTCTTTCTCTTTATCTACCAAAAAATAAAGTTGCCCTGATTGGCCTCAACTTAGTTAAACTTTCTTTTTTCATTTTTCCCGATTAATATTTTTTTTCTACTTCCTTTGTATGAAATGTCTTGTTTTTATTTTCATTAATTTGATCGTTTACATTATATAATCTCGACCTCAAATTCCGTGCCACAAAGCTATGTTGCAAATATTTAAAAATAGATGAAGTATATGTTAGTTCCAATCAATTAACTTTTCATGGTTTCCAATACATATCTTAAAATGTAAATTTTTTCAAATCTACTATTTATGAAAAAAATTACAAAAATGTGATATTATAAAATTGGAAACTTTTTTAATGAGTACATAAGATTTTACATTTTTACATGACTATATTATTAAGAAACCCAAGCAAAGTAAATTTTGTGACTTTGAGGTCACGAGTTCGAACCCCACCAACTATATGTGTTTGGGAGAAGGGAGATTCCCTTACCTCCCTCCTCTACTTTCAAGCATTGACCAATGGGGATGAACTAGCTTCACCTGTGAAAGGTGTCGGTTCATTATGGTCCTTCATCTTACCTCAAATTTTGCAAAATATTTTTTTTTTTTTGAAATAAATTAATATTTAACTTATTTTCATTTATTATTTTGTATTGAAAATTCTAGCGTAGTGTATTTTGTATGAGAGGGAAAAAAGTTTGTGGCATTATATGGACTGCGCATCATATTGCATAGTCACCCAAGTAGATAAGAAGGTTGTGGCTTGTTGCTAATGCTAGCTAGAGGCCAATAAGTAGCGACGTGTACAGTGATAGGATGAAACTTAGTTTTCATTGTACTACATTTGCAATGCCAAAAACGTGGATATATATCTTTACCTATGTACTCGAAAATTTTCGGACCACAATTGTGGTAGATGTAGAACAATAACTTATTTGGCGTTAATCGTACAAACTTGATTGATTTTAACTGGATTAAGTGTAACGTGTAAATTTACAAGCTAGCCCTCCTATATACATCCCAAATAAATAGTAGGTATGCGTCTAGTTGTATTCCAAATTAACGTTTAAAACGTATACACATTACCGAGTATTTCATAATTTATTTTATGTAAACAGATTTTTAAATATTTATTTATCAAAAACAATAAAAAATAAAGGGTTAGCACGTGACCTCAAGTTACAAAGTAGGTCCGCCAGTGGTCACCCAAGTAGATAAGAATGTTGGCTTATTGCTAATGCTAGCTAGAGGCCAAAAACGACATGTCCAATGATAGGATGAAACTTAGTTTTCAACGTACTACATTTGCAATAACAAAATTACTAATAGTTGAGACGAACACTATAAGAGGAGAGGTAAATTGTATGTGAGTTCCTAGTAACTAATTTTGCGGAAATAAAACAGAATATAAAAGGAATTTGACAAAGCACACAAAATTTTACGAGGAAATCTTTCAGAGCCCAATTGGAAGTAAAACCTCGACCCTCCAAGGGATTTCAAACCAAACTAATCCATTATATAGGACAAACTCTCCTAGTTACAACCTATTATAATTAGACCTTTACTCTCAAGTTCCAGTCTGAAACGAATTCTTGGAGTCTGACATTGTTACTGTGCAAATAAAGATGAAGAAGAAGAGAAAGAGTAGAAGAGAAAAGATGGCGGAACAACACTAGGGTGCAGCGAAAATTGCCCTATACCTCTGATACCATGAAGGAATTATATTCCGTGATTATATTCATTGCTTGTAGCATTATGTACAGTTTCCAAAAGATATCAAATCCCTTAAATTAGGCTACTAAATTATACACTTTGACTAATCACAATATATACATATATATCTTAACACTTTCTACACAGTAGAACCCTATTCTACTCAACCTATGTCCCTGACTTAGATTCACTCAGCACTCCCTGAATGATCTCACACTTAGCTTCAATCTTGAAGCCTACAATCTGTATGCAATACACCTAACACTTCACCCAATACGAAAACAATACAGACTTTTGACTCTAATATGTGATTGGAAAGCTACACATGAAATCCGAAACTAATATGACAAAGTTAATTGACAAACTCTCACTTTGAGCTCTCTTCAGATTCTTCATGCTTAAACTCACAAAGTTGTGCAAATTATGTATGCTACAATATATACAAGTTGTACTCGTATGTAAAGTAAGGTTTTCAAAAGATAGAAATCATAAACTGCAGTTTTTATAATTACACGTTTAAGTAAATCTTTTTAGAAGAAATTTTTTTTCTAGAAAACTTATCAAAGATATAATTTATGAAAAGAATATCATTTTATAAAATCGGATTTCATAAGATAAAATCTTTTAAAAATCTTTTCATAAATTAAAAACTTATCTTTTATAATTTTCCATTTATAAAGCTTGCCAAGCTTTTTCACATTTCTAATAAATTCCATGCATAGATTTTCCTAACATATTCACAATAATCCTTAGAAAAATAAACTTAACAAAAAGACTTGTATTCTAAAACTAGATTATCTCATCATACGTTGTATAGTTAGGATACTTGGGCGTCACGCAGTCCAGGACTTAGTTCCTGCTGTCCTTCTTTCTCCAGCTCCTTGCTGGAACTCCACAGGCCAAGTTCTTATAGAACTTGTTGTTTTCAACGTAGACCAAGTCAATCTTCTTAGCTTGCTGTCAAGCTCCTGTTAGGAAACTCAATTAGTTCCATTGTGGAACTCTTCTTCTACTTTATTCAACTTTCCTTAGGATTTCCTTAAGTCTTCATAGTTAGGTTACTCTTCCACTTCCCAAGTCAAATTCACCTGTTCTAGTTAAGCACTTAGAGAAATCGCATTAGATGAAGTTTGCTTTTATTCATCATCATCAAAACTTTTAAGGTTCAACAATTACTTATGACCCAAAAAAGATATTGGACCACAATTGTGTAATGAGATTTTTTGTCAATAGATTTTTAAAAAATTAAAAGAAAAAAAAAATTATGAGGGTAGCACATGCCCCTCATGATACAACGTAGGTTCGGCAGTAGAAATTATTATATACACCCGGGTGCACCATGCACCCAACTAAACCAAGATTAGTTTTTGCTCTTCATTTAATGATTAAATGAATAACAATCACCAACATGAGAATAAATTACTCATGGGTGCACCGTATACCCAAATGTATATAATAATCTCTCTAATTTTCATTGTACTACATTTGCAAAAACAAAATGTGGATATGTATATTTACTTATGTACTTAAGATTTCTGAACCACAAATTTGGTAATGTTTAAACTTTAAACCATATACAATGTACGGAGTATTTTATAATGTATTTTAAAAAAAAATAAATAAATAAAAATATACCTACGTCCACTAGTGGTCGCCCTAGTAGATAAGAATGGTTTTGTGGGTGGGGTTGACGAGGGGGCGGTTTCGTGGGTGGGGCTAGACTAGTCAACGCTGCAAAATAGGGTCAAATTTCATTTTCGGGCATAAGGTATGACTTTGAAAATAAAAAATAAGGTATGACTTCACACACACACACAAAAAAAAAAAAAAAAAAAAAAAAAAAAAAAAAAAAAATTATAAGAAGGTTTCTCACCAAAAAGTGGTTTTATAAAGAGGTTTCTCACAAATTTTACTAGAAATGATTTTGAAGTTGAAGGTGAAAGCTAGTTTTGTTTAGGTTATTCCTATTATCATGGATGAATACTAGCTTTCTAAATTCCATGTTCTATACATCTTAATTTGTTCTTTAGTGTGATATCTATCTATACTAATATATTAAAAATTAAAAAAAAAAAAAAAAAACTCCGAAGAACGTGTATGTGCCAAGAATATCTATGTGTCATGTATATCCGCCTCCTTTATTATGCCACGTGGCTCTCACTTCCATTTGTTGCTCATTACATTCATGCACTTATAATAAAGAAATTCTCTAAAAAATTTGAATATGCAACCTTTAATTTTAAAACCGAGTGTCTTACCACCAAGATATGTAATATTTTTATGGTATTTTTTGAATACAAAATATGAATAGGTGACAAATTTCAATATAAATAATATTTTTTTAGTACAAGAAAATTGAAAAATAAATTAAAATGTATATTAATGATTAACCCAAAGTAATAACCCAAGACATTTCCCGGGCCCAAATACCAAATTGTTGTTTAAGCTCATCAAAAAAAAATAAAAAAAAAATAAAAGGAGTAACATTTGTCATTTATTGCAAAGAATGTTTATTATGCTTAATTCGTGCAAGTGTGGCGTACAATTCACATCTTTCTAATCCAAAAGTTACTTTCTCTGTTTCTTTAATATTGCGTTATGGGGTTTGAGCACAATTTTTTGATAGGGAAAAAAGGAAGAGTGGGAAAAAATGGGTTTTTCTACACAATAACACTCCTTATTTTACTTTTCTATGTTGTGTTCCTCCATATAACACTTTCCACACTGTAGCCCGCAGGTACATGTATTAAGTATACAGTAACCTTGTCGTTATCCCGCCGTTAACAAATTTCATTAGTGGGATCCACTCTCTACTTATTAATATTTTTTTATTGATTTACGTGTTAGGAAATGTTCCGTTAAGGGTTTTGGGGGCTATTTTGGTCTTAAGGAACCAAATTGAGCACAAATTTGACAAAAAATAACTTAGATGCCTTGTTATCACTAGTAGAAAAAACTAAATAGGCAACCCCCCTATGGCAGCGGTTCATGAAAACCGTCGCCAACTAAAATGAGCGCAAATTAAAATTTCAGAGTTGGCAACGGTTAACCGTTGCCAACTGATTATTTTTTTTTAAAAAGAAAAAACAATAAAAGGGTTAGAGTTGGCAACGGTAAACCGTTGCCAACTGATTATTTTTTAAAAAAATAAAAGGATTAGTGTTGGCAACGGTTAACCGTTGCCAATTAATAAAAAAAAATTTGGGCTAATTTTATTCTTTCCCTCAACCGCCCCTCTATCTCTCTCTCAAATTCATTCTCGTTCTCTCTCATCTCCCTCAAATTCATTCTCGTTCTCTCTCATCTCCAATTCATTCAGAGCTTCTTCTCTCTCATCTCCCTTAGAATTATCTCCAAAATCTCGCATGCACCTCAGATCTCTCCAATTCATATTCGCAAGGTATTTTTTAGAATTTTTTTGGTTTTTTCGTGTTTTAATGTCTGGGTTCGAAATTTTTTCGTTTTTTTTGGGGTTTTTCTAGGTTCGAATACCTGGTTTTTTTTTTGTTTTTTCTCGATTTTTTCTCGGTTTCTTAGTTTCTTGAATTTTTAGGGTTTAAATTTCTGGGTTCGGATTTTTTTCGAATTTTTGGGTTCGAATTCCTTTGGTTTTTTCTGGGTTTTTGGGTTCGAATTGTTTTCTGGGTTTCGAATTTGATTGGTTCAAATTTTTTTGGTTTTTTCTGTTTAAATTTCTGGGTTTCTGGGTTCGGATTTTTTCAGAATTTTCTAGGTTCGAATTCCTTTGGTTTTTTCTGGGTTTTTTGTTTCTAGTTTTTTTGTTAGTTTTTTCTGGGTTTATTAGGTTCGTTCTAGATTATTGGTTTTTTCTGGGTTTATTAGGTTCTAGATTAAAACGTAACAATGGTTTTTTCTTTGTTTAATGTTCTGGGTTTATTAGTTTCCAGGTTATTGGTTCGAATTTTTTTCTGATTTTTGGGGTTTTAATTTAATTGATGCAGGTAGTATTACAACTACAGCGATTGCTCATAGACGATGGATTCAAGATTCAAGGATTTGGTGTTTTGTTGTTCATTGTTACGTCTTTATTTATATAGTTTTTTTATAAATTGTAAAATAACAATTTATTTAATATAATATATTCATGTATATTATGGTGTTCATTGTTTTTCTGGTGTTTTGTTGTTCATTGATACGATTCTGGTGTTTTTTTTTTGGTTTAAACGATTATGGTGCAAGTTTATGCTGATTTTGAACTGTAAAAAAAAAAAAAAAAAAAACAAGTCAATGGCACCGGTTAATCGGTGCCAACTGCATTAAATTTAATTAAAAAAAAAAGGCGCCATAGCAATTGGAAACGGTTAACCGTTGCCAATTTGTTGAGTTGGCAACGGTTAACCGTTGCCAATTTGTTGAGTTGGCAACGGTTAACCGTTGCCAATTGCTTGAGTTGGCAACAGTTAACCGTTGCCAATTGCTTGAGTTGGCAACGATTTTGAACCGTTGCCAATTATTTTGGGATTTGGCAACCCTCTAATACGCAACGGTTCAAAACCGTTGCCTTTGGGGGGGTTTGAACTGTTGCCAATTTGCTCTATTCGTGTAGTGTATGCGTATTAAAAAATGTCTCGATTTACGTGTTTAGTTTTTAATACGCAAAACGAGGCATTTACGTTATTTTTTTCCAAATCTAAGCTCAATTTGAACCTTTAATGACCAAAATAGCCCTCAAAACCTTTAACGGAACATTTTCCAACATACAAATCGATAAAAAAAAATATTAATAAGCGGAGAGTGGGCTCCACTAATGGAATTTGTTAATGACGGGACAACGGCAAGGTTACTGTATACTTACTACATGTACTTGCGGGTTACATGTGGAAAGTGCTATATGGAGGGGCACGTCATAAAAAAGTGAAATAAAGAGGGTTATCGTGTAGAAAAACCCGAAAAAAATTTTACCGCAATGATTTAATGATTTTTGAATTATTTTTAAATGCTAAACTAATTAAAATTTAGTTTCCTCATTTTTGGAATTCAATTAAAATGTTTGAAAATTAATTATTCTAATTATTTCTTTTTTTTGTTTTTCAAATTAATTTATGAAATTCAGTTTTAATTATGAATAAAATTAATAATCTGAAAAATAAATTAAATTAATTTCAAAAAATAATTAAATTGATTTTTAATTAATATTAATATTTAAAAGTAATTAATAAATCGTTAAATCTTAACCGTTCATTTATAAAAGTCATGGTTGTCATTTTCAAATGATAACCATAGAATAAGTACTATACTCGGTACTATTTTTTTAGTATTTATTAGAAAGCTACAAAGACAGATGATATTAATCGAGTCCATGAACCCCGGCTCGAGAACTGGGAAAAGCTTTAACTAACTAAGCTATCCTTCACGTTTATGAAATTCCTAAAATTTTGTAAGAAGTTTTTAATTTCACTTAACATATAACGTAACTATAATAGATAATATTTGAATTGAAATTTTTGAGCTGAAATTTGAGCTCTACTTTTCTAGTTTTAAATATTTTTAACACAAATAATAATCATCAATAAATTTTAATACTTCCTCTGTTTTTTTAGATGCATTATTAGTAAAGATAAGGACTCCTACGTTAGTTTTTGGAGATAAGACAGATAGAAAGAAAGAAAAAAGAGGATCCATGTTATATGAGAAAGATAAAGAGAATATTAACTAAAAAAATGATGCATCTAATTTGAAACTTCATTCCTTATTTAAATAATGATGCATCTAAAAAAAAAAAAGAATTATATACCATTATTTAAGATTCAAAGCGGTTGTTTTGGGGCGTGTTCGGCAGTAACTTTTGAGTAGCTTTTAAGTAGTTTTTAGAAGTTTGACCAAGTCAAAACACTACCTAACAAAAAAAAAATGAGTGTATAATGTAGTGGTTGGGGTAGCTTTTAGTGGTAGAGATAGTTTTTACCAAAAGTTAGAAATATTAGCTTTTGAAATTAAAGATAGCTGTTGAAAATTTAATCTACAATTTAAAGAAAAATTGATTTTTCTATGTGACAGCTAGTCAACCGTTACTTTATCGAACCCTTATACCTAAATTATCTATCGTCACAGCTAATAGCTTGTTGACAATTAACAGCTACTTATATATCTAATAGCTAGTACCACAATCAACAGCTACCTTCACAACTATATTTTGTCAAACACGCCCTTGGTCATGTGATTAAATTCAAAGGGACAAACTAAAAAAAATTACAACTCTTTTTATTCATAAACAGGGGATTATGGTATAAACATATTTATTTCATAATTAGATTATGGAAAGAACATGGCCTTATAAATCAAAATATTTTTTTTTCCCCTTCTTGTAAAAGAGGTAACTACGATTAATTAATTATGCCCCATGGAAGAGGCTAAGGTAGTAGCAGTACAGACAGGTGGCAGGGGGATTAGTTACCAATTAGAGTTATAAATAACAGACAGAGATTCCACTAACAAGTTACTTAACATGCCCACGCAGGGGCCATCAAAACTAGAACTACTAGAGAAGGGGCTAGCACCACTTGCTCTCGCACGAGACACAACATTTAAGTCCCTAGCATTGTTATATAGTATGTCATATTGTCATGCAGTGATGCAGAACATAGTCCCTCAGATAGTCCCTAGGGTTGATGGCCCACTGGAACCGAACAGTTTTCAACTCGTAACCCATTAGGAGCAAACCGTTTTCAACCCATAACCCATTGAGACCGAACAGTTTACAACCCGTAATCAGTTGAGACCAAACCATATACAACCCATAACCCATTATGACTGAGCCGTTTACAACTCGTAACCCAATATGTTTATGATCTGATTTGTTTCAACCCAATACTCGATAAACCCAACTTATTTAAGACTTAACTCGATCATAACTTGACCCGTTCTTACCCATTATTTGATTATAACCCGGCTCGATATTGATTTGACTCGATTTTAACCCGATATGATTTTAACTAAAACCCAGTTCAAATTGGGTAATATAACCTTTTCCAAACCGATTATGACCTGAACCAATAATGAACCGACCCGATTTCACCAGATCTGTTTAGAACCGAAACCCGTCTTCAAATCGACCCTGTTTGACCCAGGCCAAACTGATTATGACCCAAATCAATTACAACCCGACCCGATTAGGTACCAAACTATTTTGAACCAAAACCCGCTTTAAACTACCTAAACGTGATTTCAAACTGACCTGCTTTAACCCAAACTGATTATGACCCGAACCGATTACAACCTAACCCGTTTAGGGCTCGACTCGAATAGTAACCACTATTAAAAAACCAAATCGAACTGACTCGATAATTTTTAAAATTGACCCGTTAATCATTTCAACCCGTTATAAATTAATCCTTATAACCCGAAACCGATAAATCCAACCCAAAACTAAACCATTTACCCGAATTGACTCCCCTATTGAAAAGTAATGAATGTGAGAGGAAAGAAACAATTAAAAAGTAGTAGTGGGTAGGGCTATTCAGAGTGCGGTCTAGACCGCATTTTGCGATTTGGTGCGATTTGAAAATTGCGGTGCGGTTTCCGAAAATGACCAAACCGCACTTTTACAGTTTGGTGCGGTTTCCAAAACATTTTAGACCAAATCGCACTTTGATGCGGTTTGCGATTTAGACCGTCAAACCGCAAACCATTATACCAATTTTATACTATTTTTATTAAAAAAATATATAAAATAGCTTAAATTATGATGTAATTTTTTTTACTATTAGCTTATTAAAATTTAAAAGAAGAGTTAAATATTTAAATTATAAATTAATAATCATAAAATAAAATAAAAATAAACCGCACCGCAGCGCACCAAACCGCATTTTGCGGTGTTGTTTGGTTATAAGTGTGGTTTGAAAAAAATGCAAACCGCAATTTTGCGATTTGGTGTGGTTTGGGATTCAGTTTGGGATCCAAATCGCACAAAATTGCACTGCGAACACCCCTAGTAGTGGGTTTGAAAGAGGACCATGAGAGGAAAGAAATATAACATTAAAATGTAGCTTTTTGCTAAAAATGAAAATGTACCTCCTTCGTTTTTTTTATAAGTTAGAGTTACTATTTTCGTCCGTTTTTTATATAAGCTAGAGTTCCTTTTTTGAAAATCTCTTATGATTTAACAATATATCTTTACTCACTAATGTCTCCACTCTTTCTTACTTTATTATTTCTCACTCTTTCAATGGTTCCTACTCCATCTCACACCACTTTACTTTTCAATAAAGTTTTAACCTTATCTACCCCATTAACATCTTATTTTATTACCACCTAAAAGTCCGTACAATCTCATCTCTAACTTATAATAAAAACGGAGGGAGTAACATTTATTAAAATACGACCGCATTTGATAAATGTAACAATTATTAAAATATGGAGGAGTATAATTTTGCCACCTTCAAGACCTTTTTGTAATTAACTTTGAAAAAACATGTCCTCGTACCATAATTGTAATCGATTATAATTTGAATCGGATTAAATAAGAAAATAACATTTGCTTGAGACATGGACCACATGGTGGTTGACTGGTGGTCTTCAAAGTTCAGAATTTTTTTTTTTTCTTAGAACATAGTTCAGAACTTCAGACTATCAAAATAACACAAATTTTTATATGTGGCTGACCCACGATATGGCCAGTTATAATACGGGTTTTACAGGGATTACTTGGTCAGTGTTATTGGGATTACTCGATCAGTATTACAGGGATTTTCCAGCCATTATTATAGGAATTATTTTGTTATTTTACGACCGACCACGTACAAGATGAGCTGCCAAAATAAAAGTCCAAATTTGTGAGGGCAAAAGATGTTCACGTGAGATATTTTCCCGTCACAAAAGTTGCAATCATTGTAATTTTTTAAAATCATAGCCGTTGAATTTTAAAAGTAAATCTCATCTTTTAATTTTTGTTTGGCCAAAATTTTTGGAAAAACCAGTGACATTCATTTGTTTTAAACAGTTACCATCTGGCAAACAAAAAAATTAAATTGAATGGCAGGAATCGACCAAACAAATTAGGCACAACAAATTTCGTAGAATCTAGCTAGGCTTCCATATATAAAACAATAAATCAACGACCTCTTTTTAATCTAGGATGAATTCATAAATTCGAAACATATGAAATATATACAAAGTACTAATCACCTCTAGAAATGAACAAAAATCTAATGATTGATGTTTGCTCGGAAATGATTTTATGACTCAATTTATAAGTAATTAGTATCCAACGAAGGGTTGCACTGTAGCAGTCACATCGCCATATTGAGAAGAAGGAGAATTGAAGAAGAATGGATAATTAGTTTTTTTCCAATGAAAAAAAAATTTAGTTAGTCAATAAACAGAGAGTGGAGATTTAATACAAAAAAAGAATAGCTTAGATAATTTTATGACTCAATAATGAGTGATTTAAGTTTGTTTGGAATAATTTTATAGATTTCTAATTAGTCAAGTCTAGGCCATAATAATAAGCCCGTAATTAAGGTAACCTTCTCCAATTCTGCAAAAGACGTTCATAATTAAGTGGTCAAATGAAGATAAATTTCCAACATAAAATCTTGTTGTTGATAATACATCATACATTATTGTTATACTTATTCATACAACCTTCTTATTATATATATATTTAAGTACATGCGTAGCAATGTACTTTGGAGCAAGGAAGACCACGCGACACTTAAGCTTTAATGAAACTTAAAATGTGGAAGAAATCTGGCCTTCTTGGAACTAGACCTAACCACAACATGCGGTCGTCATCTGTGCCATCAGTAGCATCGATAGCGCCGCATACGATATCTTTCTTAGCTGCAAACCCATCGATTGTACTACTAGACGGACAATATTCGAGTTGGTAACAGCCCGAAATAGCAATACTTTTCTCTATCTTGAACCAATTGGCTGCGGTCTGAGGGCTCGGGTTTCCAATACCACCTCCGGTAGACAAGTGGAGATTACCGGAGTTGGCATCGGGGGTTAGCTCCCATGTCCCTTGCGAGCAGACGCTAGATGAGGTGTTGAACATTATGTTGAGGTCTGAGGAAATGTGGATGTGTTTTTGTGATGGGTTTGATGGTAGGAATGTTATTGGGGTTTCGCCGTACCAGCCTGCGGCTAATTGAGCTACGTATTGAGGGCATTCAGGCTCGTTTGGTTTGGATGCCGCGACTAGGCCACCCCCAATTCCGACTTTTGACAGTTCAGTCCGGACGTAGTAGGATGAGCCTACTTCGAGTGGGTTCCCTTCGACGTCTAGGACAAGGTCGTTGGCGGCTGTCTTTGCAGCTCCGATGGAAAGAAAAGTGATGAGGAAGATTGTTGTTGAAAATTGGATGATAAGATTTGCCATTTGTACGTTTTTATTTCTGAAGTTTGAGAAAAGTTAGAGGGTAAGGATTGTAGAACAGGGGAATAAGAGTTAGAACTTATTTATAGAAGAGGCTAAAAGCAGTAATTCCCTGTTTCTCACTGTGAGGAACAAGTTTTGTTGCTCATGAGGTATGTGTCAAGAGCAGAGATGTCCACCCAATATTGACAGACGGTCCCCACTAGTAAAAAACATCACATTATGAGGAACAAAAGTGTTTCTCATGATGAGGAACTGAGGCTCCCTCGGCTAAAAGCCAGGGCATTATTTGTAAGTACCTCTTAGTTTTGTGCTCAAATTTTGACACACTCACACACTTAATATTCATCAACAAATTTAAACATAAATCCAAGTGACAGTTTTGGACAGGTGATCGAAAGGATATAAGGGTAAATTCCAATGTACAATACGAAGTATATATCTAAAAGGAACATTAGACTCTATTAGATTAAATAGAACTAAGTTGAACTAAATTAATGTGAATATAGTAGGAATCCTATAAAGTAATTCCATAAGAAAAAAGTCTTAGAGAACTTTTTATTAGATGTAGGAATATGGTGTACGGTGTCAAAAAAAAAAAGAAAAAAAAAGGAATATGGTGTAATGAAGTTTTTATGGTTCATGTTTCAAGCAAAATATCTAACTCATTGTTCTAACTTTGGCTCTATTTCAAGCATTAAGCTATTATTAGATGACCAAATTTCTAGTAGTTTCAAAATATGCAAACGAAAACATAAATGATTAATTGCACCATACATTTTCCTGTTTGGGAAGTTAATTGCACCATACATTTTCCATTTTAGGAAGTTAATTGCACCATTTATGTATATGATATGTTTTTTTCACTGTTGTGTTCACACACAAAATTCACTGTTGTTAGATTGTGACTCAAAATATAGTAGGGCTGACTTTAAATGAAAATATCTCTCAAACTACAAGTGAGTTTGAGGTAATTCAAGTTGGAGGTGATAGCTTGTTTCAAGAGCTTTCCAACGGTAGGTCATATGCCCAATTTCGATAAGAAATGAGAAAGTTATGGTCGCTTTACGAGGACCTAACGAAGCTGAAAAGCTGCGACGACGAGATTGCGAGCTATTGTTCTAGGCGAGTGAGCTATAGCTTGGTCCTATGAAGACTTGCGGCAGGCTTGAGCTAGCTGACGAGCTATAGCTCGGTAGTTCGATTCTTCTGGGATAACTTATGGAATATTTCCTAAAATTATATCTAAACTATGACTATTTGAGTATACTTGTGGAACAATTTAGAGTTTTATTAGGGTTTCCTTGTGTTATAAAAGGACCCTTTAGTTGGTCAAGATCATACCTTTTGAGCCATTAGATTTAGGACTCCTTGTATTATTCTCTCGTTCTTTCTCCATTATAGTGAAGGATCTCTCGAATCCCCCACCTGTGGATATAGGTCTAATTTCACTACACGAAAACAGCTCTATTTCGACGGAAAAAATCCGTCGGAATTTTGTGCTCTGACGGAATTTCCGTCGGAAGCCTTCGTCGGAAAACCTTTTGTAGGAAAGTAGGCATATTCCGACGTAAATTCCGTCGGATGATAGAATTTCGACTGAAATTCCGACGGATATTTTTCTGTCGGAATCAGGTTTGGCCCAAACTAGAAATCCGTCGCAAATTTTCCAACGGAATTAATTCCGTCGGAATTTTACCATATCGACGGATTTGATTCCGCCGGAAACAACCCTTTCGGACGAACTATTCCGTCGCAAATGATATGTTTTCCGACACAATTTTTCGTCGGAAATACTGTACCGTCCGACGGATTTTTTTCCGTCGTAAAATTGCGATGGATTAAATTTTCGTCGGAAAAATGTAAAAATCCGTCGTATTATTTCCAGATCCATAATTTCAGATTTCTATTTTTGTTTGAATAAAATCATTTAAAACCTGAACACCTACAGCTATTTTATGTTTAAAAGAAATTCATTATCGACCTCCGAAATTAAATTTTCGCACATATAATATATATTATGTAATAGTACATAAGATAATTCGAACTAATTAAATGTCCATACTGAACAAAAGCTATGCTAGAGTGAAGCTATGCTAAGCAATCGTTGGGGTACCCTGACCTGCTCCGCCACTACCCAAGTCGTCCCTGGGGTCTCGATGCTGAGGACGAATGGTGGAACATGTGTCATTGTTGGTGAAACGACTCATCATCTGATCAATATTCTCCTTGTATCTCCTCTCCATTTTGGCCATTTTGGCTTCAATTTGGCTTTGCATCTCGACTTCCATTTGAGTTTGTAAAGCTTGCACCCTAGCCTCCATCTGATCTTGCATCTAAGAAACGATGGAAGGCGTGTATTGCTGTGAAGAACTGGAAAATCGACCCATCCGGTTGCCATAGTACAGCTCTACACTTTGGCCAAGTCCCTTTACACGACCCTTCTTATTGCACCCACCTACCGCCTCCTAGTACAACTCATTCGGACTCTTCCGAATGCCTTGACTCCTTGCTTCTTTGACCTTCTTCTGGTAGGTCTCCTACAAAATATACATTTTATAAAAAATAAATGTTATAAAAAACTACCAACAACGTAAGGTAAGGGTTCTTATTCTTGAACATTCAGGCAAATTTTGCCAACAATGTTTTCTACTTTGCCCATTTTCTACATTTTTAATCAAATGAGCTCATTCTTTCTCCTAACATGTCAATATTACAAATTTTAGGTGGTTATGGATTGAAATCACATCAAATGAGCACTTAACACATTTTAGGAACCATATTCAACCAAATTCCACATAATAAGGCCTATATGGCTTCTACTTTGCCCATTTTCTACATTTTTAATCAAATGAGCTCATTCTTTTTCCTAACATGTCAATATTACATAGTTTTAGGTGGTTATGGCTTGAAATCACATCAATGAGAACTTACCACATTTTAGGAACCATATTCAACCAAATTCCACCCAATAAGGACTATATGGCTTCTACTTTGCCCATTTTCTACAATTTTAATCAAATGAGCTCATTCTTTCTCTTGACATGTCAATATTACATAGTTTTATGTAGCTACAGCTTGAAATCACATCAAATGAGCACTTAACACATTTTAGGATCCATATTCATCCAAATTCCACCTAATAAGGCCTATATGGCTTCTACTTTGCCCATTTTCTACATTTTTAATCAAATGAGCTCATTCTTTCTTCGAACATGTCAATATTACATAATTTTATGTGGATATGGCTTCAAATCATATTAAATGAGCACTAAACACATTTTAGGATCCATACTCATCCAAATTCCACCCAATAAGGCCTATATGGCTTTTACTTTGCCCATTTTCTCTATTTTTAATCAAATGAGCTCATTTTTTCTCCTGACATGTAAATATTACATAGTTTTAGGTGTATATGGCTTGAAATCACATCAAATGAGCACTTAACACATTTTAGGAACCATATTCATCCAAATTCCACCTAATACGGCCTATATGGCTTCTACTTTGCCCATTTTCTACATTTTTAATCAACTGAGCTTATTCTTTCTCCAAACATGTCAATATTACATAGTTTAGGTGGCTATGGCTTTAAATCACATTAAATGAGCACTAAACACATTTTAGGAAGCATATTCATCGAAATTCATTCAAATAAGCCTATATTGAGTTCTAATTTGCTAATTTGCAATGAAATCAATCAATTAGTTTTAGGGACTAAGATATAATGAAGTTGTTATCGCAATCTTCTTGGCTTTGATGTTGGCAGGCACTGAGCCTTTCCCAGGCACATCCTTGAAGTGTGTCTTCAAGAAAAGGTCAGGAGTATTTGGAATCTGGCCTTCATTCTTCGCCGCCTTTAAATGTACATGCAAAAAATCAATGAAAACATGTCAAACCACACTTGTTTTGTAATACACAAATGACTTCATTTTTACCAGACACATTTTAGAAAGCTTACCATCCTTTTGCATGTTGGATAGCTGACATAGAACCTTGAAAGTGGGTTGGTTCAACCACAATTTCCAAAGATCCGCCTCTTCTGTTCTTCTTGTTTTGTGTCGACCGCTTCTTATATGTTAGATCATTGGCAAAAATATCCATCATCTTCTTGTGAACATCCTCATTGAGCCAGCTTGGCTTGGCGCCATTCATCTTCTTTGTGATGGTGTAGAACATGTCACGTAGGCGATTTGCAAACTTGAATTCGAAGGTTCATGCTCGTTCAACTGAGGTGCCCATTTGAATTTTTTCTGCAAATGATAAACACTTTTATCTTTGCAAGCTGAACTCCATCAGTATACTTTATAAAACATGTATTATGTTAGGTACAGGTTGTTATACGCTGAACAAGTTCCAGAAGTGCTCTCTTGTATTTGCATCAACCTCTCCGTGATTTCTCCAAGGCTCTCGATAGTAGCCTGTTAGCGTTTCGGAGAATGCACTCTTTACCTCTTTATCATCAAACCTATAATTAAAAAGAAACAACCATGTTGGTTGATCATCAACTAAAAATGAATAGAACATGTTAGAATTAATAGAAAGTTTACTGTATGGAAAATAAGAATATAAGGATATTTCATTACATCTAAATACGTACCAAAGCGTAGTTGGGTCTAATTCATGCAAATAATTAGGTTGTGGTTCCTATTGCCCCTGAAGCTGTTGCTCCTGATTTTGTTGCCCCTGATGTTGTTGCCCCAGTAGTTGTGTCTGAATCTGTCTCTGGGTGATGATTTCCTGAGACGCCACCAAATCATGTGCCTCCTCTTCCTCCATTGAGTCGTCGTCATTGTCGTACACAATATGAGCTTTCCCCTTGTCCTTTCTCTTCCTCGATGTGTCTCCTTTTTTTTCTCCCACCATGACCACCTAAAAAAATTGTTAGTAACATGACATGACATTATAATTTCATAAATTAGAAGTATATTACAAACTTATTATCATTAATTAGCGATAGAAATCAGACCTAAGCAAATTGTTAGTTGTACACCTACTTATAAGAAATTATCATTCATAGAAATAAACAACAATTCAAGAATACTCCAAAGCATTAATTATTGAAACCAACAATAATTATCTCAAATACTTATTACACGGCTTCAAACTAATAGATATTGAGCATAATAAGCTAAGGACTCATAACATAAAGATAAGAAAAGATCGAAAAGAAAACAAGAACCAATCAAGTTCCTTAGATTTGGATATGAGTTCCTCTCAGGTTGCTCTGAGTTCCTCCGCTACAATGTATCACGAACAGTGACGAACGACTCCTAACCCTTGAGGGGTTTTGGAGTGAAGTCCCCCTTCTCTCAAGCATTCGTCTCTCTTCTCTAATTTCGTGGCTTTAAATAGGCTAAGAGATGAGTTGTCATCTTTCAAAGATAAGGAAAGTCGTTAGATAAGATTAGGAAAATATATCTCTTTCTATATCTTAACCAATTGATAAGATATTCTATTTATTCATATATATCTTTTCCAACTAATGTAGATCTTGTAAATTATTCCCCAAGACTTCCCAAATTCATGGATTCAATGAACCTAGACGAACAAAACGTGCCCAGCAAGTTCCTTTCAGCGTTGTCAGTTTTCCAAGTTCCTTTGCAGGAACTTCCACTCGTGTTTGACACTAGTTCCTTTATTTGGTTCATCTTTTTTTATATATGTATATGTCGTGCCTAAATTATTGCTACATGTTCATATGTCTGCAGGTTGCTAGGTTGCAGATTATAGGTTGCCACGAAGCCAATGATCTGGTTTCAAGTAATCAAAAGAAGTCAAATGAAGGTCTTTCCAAGGAATATTCCAAGAAGATCCATGTTGAATGAGTCAAGAGGAGCGCCATGAGAATCGGAGCCAGTAAGCTATAGCTAACTACTTACGAAGAATAAGTCAAACTACAACGGATAATGCATGAAGAATGTGGCATAAAACTCGAAGTAGAGCCTGACAACTAACCTTGGATTCCACGGAATGAGGGAAGGAGCCGTTGAAGTGCCTTAGGAAGATTTTCTATTATAAATATGACAAGAATCATTGTACACAGGCATCACACAATCAATAAGCCTTACATCTCATACCAATTAGCAATTATTAGCAACGTTATAAAGCTATTCTAAACCTACATTATACTTGTATCGAATTATTAACCTAGTGGTTGGTGGACTCATAGTCACCCGTAGTTTTTACCCTTATTCCTGGGGTTTTCTGCATCATCATCTTGTCTCTCTTCCTCCCTTTCCTCTTTGTTCATTTCTTGTAGGTCATTCATTCTCATTCCTTGAATCTGCATCATCATTTGCACATTAATTAATCTAGTTGTTGTTCAATTGAACATGGTCTTATCTGGCAGTCAGATTTTGACCTAAAATTCCATGATCGTAGTTTTTAGGTAAATTTTGTATTTTACCACCCACGAATATCCAGTTTTTGAAATTACTACCAAAAAAAAAATTCATTATAAAATACCAACCAAAAAAGAAAAAAAAAAAAGAAATTTAGATTTCACTACCAACAACGTTATCTAACATTTTAAAAAATTCTTTGATTTTCGTGACAAAAACATGCTCTTTAGAGGTTTTGGGGGTCATTTTTGTCCAAAGAGATGTCAAAATTGACAAATAACTATAAAAAATGCTTCATTTTACATATGTCACGCAAATTGAGATATTTTTAGTACGCAAAACGAGGCATATTCATTAATTTTTATAAATTTTAACTTCAAATAAGACCCAAAGGACAAAACATCTAAAATTCTAAAAAAACGTGTTTTTGGCACAAAAATCGAAGAAATACTTTTTAAAACGATTGATTTAATGGAAAGTATTAAATGGTGGTGAAATATAAGTTTTTTGTCTTTTTTGGGTAATATTTTAAAATAAAAAATTTTTTGGTGGTAATTTTAAAAAGTGGGTTATTTGTGGCTGGTTAAAATATAAAATTTCCTAGTTTTTGTGAAGGAAATCTTTATTGGATTTAATATATTATGTATTTATTAGATTTGATTTTTTTTAATAGATGACACATTATTAATGAATTAATTTTACAATTAATAAAAGTTTACAATTTTACTAAACATAATTGAAAAATATTAATTACTAATCAAAATAGTGCATTAGCAATAGTTTAAAATGCAAAAGTGAGAAACATTATAAAACAGAGAGATATTCATTCAACATTATTGGTGTGTTGGCCTCAATATATAGCTAAATTAAAATTAGAAACCAAATCCAACACTAAAAGCATCAATGGACTTGTTATAAATATGATTTAGCACTAGAATGTAATAACAGCGACACTAAAATTTTACTGTTAATTAATTCAAGGAGGAATTTATTCACATTACATGACATGGAACAAACACTGGCCAAATTTATAAATTAAACATCACATAACCTGTGAAGTTTGGGTAAAAGCTTTTCTGAAACGTAAAGCAAGATTAACATCATGATTCATGCCCAAAAGTCCGTTCTCAAAGATTCCAGCAAGTTTGCATAAGACATTGTCACAATGGAATATCTGATATTCATCTGGTTGGACATAGTTGAATGGTACTGTAATACTGAATGCACTCGGTCCGAGCGACTCAGTAGTACCTGCAGCCACATAGATATGGCCGGTTGCATTATCCGTGGTTAATCGCCACGCTAGTGGTTTCGTGCAGGTGGTAGTGTCGTCGACAACATAGAATTCAGTTGGACCAAACGGAAGGTACTTTGAGCTTATTGGAGAAGTGAGTTTGAAAGGGTGGCCATTAGATGAACCATCTTTCTCTTGGGCTATAAAGAGAGGGCACGCCGAGGTTTGTGGTTTTTGTGCTACGGTGAGGCCTCCACCATTGGCGGTTCTCTGTGGGATGATGTAATAGGTTCCGCCATTTAGCAATGGTTCACCATCCTCGTCCGTGATATAAGCAAACGAGGCGGCCATAGTAGGGAGAGGAAAGAGTTGGAGCAAAAGAAGAGCGATAATTGCAATTGCTGGTTGGAGAAAGGTAGTCATTTTCTTAAGAACTTTTGAGCTTTGGTTGCTAAGTTGTTTGAAGTATTTTGGAAAAGTAGGAACTAGTAGAAGTTGGTATTTATAAGAGGCTTCATCTAATGAAGCTAGAAAAAATTATTTGATAGGAAATGTTATGTTAGTTACTCCCTCCGGTCTTATTAAATCGTTAGCCCAATTTAATAATTGACTACTAATCAATATTGCCGCATTCCTACTAATCCGAAATTTTGCTTCTCATAATTACGAGGCTATGGGATCCAAGGTCAAACCCTGTTTAGAGACATTTTGCTTAAGGGATCGGGATTCCCTTACCCTTTATCCTCACTCCCAAAGACCTAAACCGTTGTATTGGGTTGGATTAACTTGTAAGGTACTTGTGTGTGGTTCCATTCAGTACGTAGGTTCTTTCTCTTTATCTACCAAAAAATAAAGTTGCCCTGATTGGCCTCAACTTAGTTAAACTTTCTTTTTTCATTTTTCCCGATTAATATTTTTTTTCTACTTCCTTTGTATGAAATGTCTTGTTTTTATTTTCATTAATTTGATCGTTTACATTATATAATCTCGACCTCAAATTCCGTGCCACAAAGCTATGTTGCAAATATTTAAAAATAGATGAAGTATATGTTAGTTCCAATCAATTAACTTTTCATGGTTTCCAATACATATCTTAAAATGTAAATTTTTTCAAATCTACTATTTATGAAAAAAATTACAAAAATGTGATATTATAAAATTGGAAACTTTTTTAATGAGTACATAAGATTTTACATTTTTACATGACTATATTATTAAGAAACCCAAGCAAAGTAAATTTTGTGACTTTGAGGTCACGAGTTCGAACCCCACCAACTATATGTGTTTGGGAGAAGGGAGATTCCCTTACCTCCCTCCTCTACTTTCAAGCATTGACCAATGGGGATGAACTAGCTTCACCTGTGAAAGGTGTCGGTTCATTATGGTCCTTCATCTTACCTCAAATTTTGCAAAATATTTTTTTTTTTTTTGAAATAAATTAATATTTAACTTATTTTCATTTATTATTTTGTATTGAAAATTCTAGCGTAGTGTATTTTGTATGAGAGGGAAAAAAGTTTGTGGCATTATATGGACTGCGCATCATATTGCATAGTCACCCAAGTAGATAAGAAGGTTGTGGCTTGTTGCTAATGCTAGCTAGAGGCCAATAAGTAGCGACGTGTACAGTGATAGGATGAAACTTAGTTTTCATTGTACTACATTTGCAATGCCAAAAACGTGGATTTATATCTTTACCTATGTACTCGAAAATTTTCGGACCACAATTGTGGTAGATGTAGAACAATAACTTATTTGGCGTTAATCGTACAAACTTGATTGATTTTAACTGGATTAAGTGTAACGTGTAAATTTACAAGCTAGCCCTCCTATATACATCCCAAATAAATAGTAGGTATGCGTCTAGTTGTATTCCAAATTAACGTTTAAAACGTATACACATTACCGAGTATTTCATAATTTATTTTATGTAAACAGATTTTTAAATATTTATTTATCAAAAACAATAAAAAATAAAGGGTTAGCACGTGACCTCAAGTTACAAAGTAGGTCCGCCAGTGGTCACCCAAGTAGATAAGAATGTTGGCTTATTGCTAATGCTAGCTAGAGGCCAAAAACGACATGTCCAATGATAGGATGAAACTTAGTTTTCAACGTACTACATTTGCAATAACAAAATTACTAATAGTTGAGACGAACACTATAAGAGGAGAGGTAAATTGTATGTGAGTTCCTAGTAACTAATTTTGCGGAAATAAAACAGAATATAAAAGGAATTTGACAAAGCACACAAAATTTTACGAGGAAATCTTTCAGAGCCCAATTGGAAGTAAAACCTCGACCCTCCAAGGGATTTCAAACCAAACTAATCCATTATATAGGACAAACTCTCCTAGTTACAACCTATTATAATTAGACCTTTACTCTCAAGTTCCAGTCTGAAACGAATTCTTGGAGTCTGACATTGTTACTGTGCAAATAAAGATGAAGAAGAAGAGAAAGAGTAGAAGAGAAAAGATGGCGGAACAACACTAGGGTGCAGCGAAAATTGCCCTATACCTCTGATACCATGAAGGAATTATATTCCGTGATTATATTCATTGCTTGTAGCATTATGTACAGTTTCCAAAAGATATCAAATCCGTTAAATTAGGCTACTAAATTATACACTTTGACTAATCACAATATATACATATATATCTTAACACTTTCTACACAGTAGAACCCTATTCTACTCAACCTATGTCCCTGACTTAGATTCACTCAGCACTCCCTGAATGATCTCACACTTAGCTTCAATCTTGAAGCCTACAATCTGTATGCAATACACCTAACACTTCACCCAATACGAAAATAATACAGACTTTTGACTCTAATATGTGATTGGAAAGCTACACATGAAATCCGAAACTAATATGACAAAGTTAATTGACAAACTCTCACTTTGAGCTCTCTTCAGATTCTTCATGCTTAAACTCACAAAGTTGTGCAAATTATGTATGCTACAATATATACAAGTTGTACTCGTATGTAAAGTAAGGTTTTCAAAAGATAGAAATCATAAACTGCAGTTTTTATAATTACACGTTTAAGTAAATCTTTTTAGAAGAAATTTTTTTTCTAGAAAACTTATCAAAGATATAATTTATGAAAAGAATATCATTTTATAAAATCGGATTTCATAAGATAAAATCTTTTAAAAATCTTTTCATAAATTAAAAACTTATCTTTTATAATTTTCCATTTATAAAGCTTGCCAAGCTTTTTCACATTTCTAATAAATTCCATGCATAGATTTTCCTAACATATTCACAATAATCCTTAGAAAAATAAACTTAACAAAAAGACTTGTATTCTAAAACTAGATTATCTCATCATACGTTGTATAGTTAGGATACTTGGGCGTCACGCAGTCCAGGACTTAGTTCCTGCTGTCCTTCTTTCTCCAGCTCCTTGCTGGAACTCCACAGGCCAAGTTCTTATAGAACTTGTTGTTTTCAACGTAGACCAAGTCAATCTTCTTAGCTTGCTGTCAAGCTCCTGTTAGGAAACTCAATTAGTTCCATTGTGGAACTCTTCTTCTACTTTATTCAACTTTCCTTAGGATTTCCTTAAGTCTTCATAGTTAGGTTACTCTTCCACTTCCCAAGTCAAATTCACCTGTTCTAGTTAAGCACTTAGAGAAATCGCATTAGATGAAGTTTGCTTTTATTCATCATCATCAAAACTTTTAAGGTTCAACAATTACTTATGACCCAAAAAAGATATTGGACCACAATTGTGTAATGAGATTTTTTGTCAATAGATTTTTAAAAAATTAAAAGAAAAAAAAAATTATGAGGGTAGCACATGCCCCTCATGATACAACGTAGGTTCGGCAGTAGAAATTATTATATACACCCGGGTGCACCATGCACCCAACTAAACCAAGATTAGTTTTTGCTCTTCATTTAATGATTAAATGAATAACAATCACCAACATGAGAATAAATTACTCATGGGTGCACCGTATACCCAAATGTATATAATAATCTCTCTAATTTTCATTGTACTACATTTGCAAAAACAAAATGTGGATATGTATATTTACTTATGTACTTAAGATTTCTGAACCACAAATTTGGTAATGTTTAAACTTTAAACCATATACAATGTACGGAGTATTTTATAATGTATTTTAAAAAAAAATAAATAAATAAAAATATACCTACGTCCACTAGTGGTCGCCCTAGTAGATAAGAATGGTTTTGTGGGTGGGGTTGACGAGGGGACGGTTTCGTGGGTGGGGCTAGACTAGTCAACGCTGCAAAATAGGGTCAAATTTCATTTTCGGGCATAAGGTATGACTTTGAAAATAAAAAATAAGGTATGACTTCACACACACACACACAAAAAAAAAAAAAAAAATAAAAAAATAAAAAAAAAAAAAAATTATAAGAAGGTTTCTCACCAAAAAGTGGTTTTATAAAGAGGTTTCTGACAAATTTTACTAGAAATGATTTTGAAGTTGAAGGTGAAAGCTAGTTTTGTTTAGGTTATTCCTATTATCATGGATGAATACTAGCTTTCTAAATTCCATGTTCTATACATCTTAATTTGTTCTTTAGTGTGATATCTATCTATACTAATATATTAAAAATTAAAAAAAAAAAAAAAAAACTCCGAAGAACGTGTATGTGCCAAGAATATCTATGTGTCATGTATATCCGCCTCCTTTATTATGCCACGTGGCTCTCACTTCCATTTGTTGCTCATTACATTCATGCACTTATAATAAAGAAATTCTCTACAAAATTTGAATATGCAACCTTTAATTTTAAAACCGAGTGTCTTACCACCAAGATATGTAATATTTTTATGGTATTTTTTGAATACAAAATATGAATAGGTGACAAATTTCAATATAAATAATATTTTTTTAGTACAAGAAAATTGAAAAATAAATTAAAATGTATATTAATGATTAACCCAAAGTAATAACCCAAGACATTTTCCGGGCCCAAATACCAAATTGTTGTTTAAGCTCATCAAAAAAAAAATAAAAAAAAATAAAAGGAGTAACATTTGTCATTTATTGCAAAGAATGTTTATTATGCTTAATTCGTGCAAGTGTGGCGTACAATTCACATCTTTCTAATCCAAAAGTTACTTTCTCTGTTTCTTTAATATTGCGTTATGGGGTTTGAGCACAATTTTTTGATAGGGAAAAAAGGAAGAGTGGGAAAAAATGGGTTTTTCTACACAATAACACTCCTTATTTTACTTTTCTATGTTGTGTTCCTCCATATAACACTTTCCACACTGTAGCCCGCAGGTACATGTATTAAGTATACAGTAACCTTGTCGTTATCCCGCCGTTAACAAATTTCATTAGTGGGATCCACTCTCTACTTATTAATATTTTTTTATTGATTTACGTGTTAGGAAATGTTCCGTTAAGGGTTTTGGGGGCTATTTTGGTCTTAAGGAACCAAATTGAGCACAAATTTGACAAAAAATAACTTAGATGCCTTGTTATCACTAGTAGAAAAAACTAAATAGGCAACCCCCCTATGGCAGCGCAAATTAAAATTTCAGAGTTGGCAACGGTTAACCGTTGCCAACTGATTATTTTTTTTTAAAAAGAAAAAACAATAAAAGGGTTAGAGTTGGCAACGGTAAACCGTTGCCAACTGATTATTTTTTAAAAAAATAAAAGGATTAGTGTTGGCAACGGTTAACCGTTGCCAATTAATAAAAAAAAATTTGGGCTAATTTTATTCTTTCCCTCAACCGCCCCTCTATCTCTCTCTCAAATTCATTCTCGTTCTCTCTCATCTCCCTCAAATTCATTCTCGTTCTCTCTCATCTCCAATTCATTCAGAGCTTCTTCTCTCTCATCTCCCTTAGAATTATCTCCAAAATCTCGCATGCACCTCAAATCTCTCCAATTCATATTCGCAAGGTATTTTTTAGAATTTTTTTGGTTTTTTCGTGTTTTAATGTCTGGGTTCGAAATTTTTTCGTTTTTTTTGGGGTTTTTCTAGGTTCGAATACCTGGTTTTTTTTTTGTTTTTTCTCGATTTTTTCTCGGTTTCTTAGTTTCTTGAATTTTTAGGGTTTAAATTTCTGGGTTCGGATTTTTTTCGAATTTTTGGGTTCGAATTCCTTTGGTTTTTTCTGGGTTTTTGGGTTCGAATTGTTTTCTGGGTTTCGAATTTGATTGGTTCAAATTTTTTTGGTTTTTTCTGTTTAAATTTCTGGGTTTCTGGGTTCGGATTTTTTCAGAATTTTCTAGGTTCGAATTCCTTTGGTTTTTTCTGGGTTTTTTGTTTCTAGTTTTTTTGTTAGTTTTTTCTGGGTTTATTAGGTTCGTTCTAGATTATTGGTTTTTTCTGGGTTTATTAGGTTCTAGATTAAAACGTAACAATGGTTTTTTCTTTGTTTAATGTTCTGGGTTTATTAGTTTCCAGGTTATTGGTTCGAATTTTTTTCTGATTTTTTGGGGTTTTAATTTAATTGATGCAGGTAGTATTACAACTACAGCGATTGCTCATAGACGATGGATTCAAGATTCAAGGATTTGGTGTTTTGTTGTTCATTGTTACGTCTTTATTTATATAGTTTTTTTATAAATTGTAAAATAACAATTTATTTAATATAATATATTCATGTATATTATGGTGTTCATTGTTTTTCTGGTGTTTTGTTGTTCATTGATACGATTCTGGTGTTTTTTTTTTGGTTTAAACGATTATGGTGCAAGTTTATGCTGATTTTGAACTGTAAAAAAAAAAAAAAAAAAAACAAGTCAATGGCACCGGTTAATCGGTGCCAACTGCATTAAATTTAATTAAAAAAAAAAGGCGCCATAGCAATTGGAAACGGTTAACCGTTGCCAATTTGTTGAGTTGGCAACGGTTAACCGTTGCCAATTTGTTGAGTTGGCAACGGTTAACCGTTGCCAATTGCTTGAGTTGGCAACAGTTAACCGTTGCCAATTGCTTGAGTTGGCAACGATTTTGAACCGTTGCCAATTATTTTGGGATTTGGCAACCCTCTAATACGCAACGGTTCAAAACCGTTGCCTTTGGGGGGGTTTGAACTGTTGCCAATTTGCTCTATTCGTGTAGTGTATGCGTATTAAAAAATGTCTCGATTTACGTGTTTAGTTTTTAATACGCAAAACGAGGCATTTACGTTATTTTTTTCCAAATCTAAGCTCAATTTGAACCTTTAATGACCAAAATAGCCCTCAAAACCTTTAACGGAACATTTTCCAACATACAAATCGATAAAAAAAAATATTAATAAGCGGAGAGTGGGCTCCACTAATGGAATTTGTTAATGACGGGACAACAGCAAGGTTACTGTATACTTACTACATGTACTTGCGGGTTACATGTGGAAAGTGCTATATGGAGGGGCACGTCATAAAAAAGTGAAATAAAGAGGGTTATCGTGTAGAAAAACCCGAAAAAAATTTTACCGCAATGATTTAATGATTTTTGAATTATTTTTAAATGCTAAACTAATTAAAATTTAGTTTCCTCATTTTTGGAATTCAATTAAAATGTTTGAAAATTAATTATTCTAATTATTTCTTTTTTTTGTTTTTCAAATTAATTTATGAAATTCAGTTTTAATTATGAATAAAATTAATAATCTGAAAAATAAATTAAATTAATTTCAAAAAATAATTAAATTGATTTTTAATTAATATTAATATTTAAAAGTAATTAATAAATCGTTAAATCTTAACCGTTCATTTATAAAAGTCATGGTTGTCATTTATATATTTAAGTACATGCGTAGCAATGTACTTTGGAGCAAGGAAGACCACGCGACACTTAAGCTTTAATGAAACTTAAAATGTGGAAGAAATCTGGCCTTCTTGGAACTAGACCTAACCACAACATGCGGTCGTCATCTGTGCCATCAGTAGCATCGATAGCGCCGCATACGATATCTTTCTTAGCTGCAAACCCATCGATTGTACTACTAGACGGACAATATTCGAGTTGGTAACAGCCCGAAATAGCAATACTTTTCTCTATCTTGAACCAATTGGCTGCGGTCTGAGGGCTCGGGTTTCCAATACCACCTCCGGTAGACAAGTGGAGATTACCGGAGTTGGCATCGGGGGTTAGCTCCCATGTCCCTTGCGAGCAGACGCTAGATGAGGTGTTGAACATTATGTTGAGGTCTGAGGAAATGTGGATGTGTTTTTGTGATGGGTTTGATGGTAGGAATGTTATTGGGGTTTCGCCGTACCAGCCTGCGGCTAATTGAGCTACGTATTGAGGGCATTCAGGCTCGTTTGGTTTGGATGCCGCGACTAGGCCACCCCCAATTCCGACTTTTGACAGTTCAGTCCGGACGTAGTAGGATGAGCCTACTTCGAGTGGGTTCCCTTCGACGTCTAGGACAAGGTCGTTGGCGGCTGTCTTTGCAGCTCCGATGGAAAGAAAAGTGATGAGGAAGATTGTTGTTGAAAATTGGATGATAAGATTTGCCATTTGTACGTTTTTATTTCTGAAGTTTGAGAAAAGTTAGAGGGTAAGGATTGTAGAACAGGGGAATAAGAGTTAGAACTTATTTATAGAAGAGGCTAAAAGCAGTAATTCCCTGTTTCTCACTGTGAGGAACAAGTTTTGTTGCTCATGAGGTATGTGTCAAGAGCAGAGATGTCCACCCAATATTGACAGACGGTCCCCACTAGTAAAAAACATCACATTATGAGGAACAAAAGTGTTTCTCATGATGAGGAACTGAGGCTCCCTCGGCTAAAAGCCAGGGCATTATTTGTAAGTACCTCTTAGTTTTGTGCTCAAATTTTGACACACTCACACACTTAATATTCATCAACAAATTTAAACATAAATCCAAGTGACAGTTTTGGACAGGTGATCGAAAGGATATAAGGGTAAATTCCAATGTACAATACGAAGTATATATCTAAAAGGAACATTAGACTCTATTAGATTAAATAGAACTAAGTTGAACTAAATTAATGTGAATATAGTAGGAATCCTATAAAGTAATTCCATAAGAAAAAAGTCTTAGAGAACTTTTTATTAGATGTAGGAATATGGTGTACGGTGTCAAAAAAAAAAAAGAAAAAAAAAGGAATATGGTGTAATGAAGTTTTTATGGTTCATGTTTCAAGCAAAATATCTAACTCATTGTTCTAACTTTGGCTCTATTTCAAGCATTAAGCTATTATTAGATGACCAAATTTCTAGTAGTTTCAAAATATGCAAACGAAAACATAAATGATTAATTGCACCATACATTTTCCTGTTTGGGAAGTTAATTGCACCATACATTTTCCATTTTAGGAAGTTAATTGCACCATTTATGTATATGATATGTTTTTTTCACTGTTGTGTTCACACACAAAATTCACTGTTGTTAGATTGTGACTCAAAATATAGTAGGGCTGACTTTAAATGAAAATATCTCTCAAACTACAAGTGAGTTTGAGGTAATTCAAGTTGGAGGTGATAGCTTGTTTCAAGAGCTTTCCAACGGTAGGTCATATGCCCAATTTTGATAAGAAATGAGAAAGTTATGGTCGCTTTACGAGGACCTAACGAAGCTGAAAAGCTGCGACGACGGGATTGCGAGCTATTGTTCTAGGCGAGTGAGCTATAGCTTGGTCCTATGAAGACTTGCGGCAGGCTTGAGCTAGCTGACGAGCTATAGCTCGGTAGTTCGATTCTTCTGGGATAACTTATGGAATATTTCCTAAAATTATATCTAAACTATGACTATTTGAGTATACTTGTGGAACAATTTAGAGTTTTATTAGGGTTTCCTTGTGTTATAAAAGGACCCTTTAGTTGGTCAAGATCATACCTTTTGAGCCATTAGATTTAGGACTCCTTGTATTATTCTCTCGTTCTTTCTCCATTATAGTGAAGGATCTCTCGAATCCCCCACCTGTGGATATAGGTCTAATTTCACTACACGAAAACAGCTCTATTTCGACGGAAAAAATCCGTCGGAATTTTGTGCTCTGACGGAATTTCCGTCGGAAGCCTTCGTCGGAAAACCTTTTGTAGGAAAGTAGGCATATTCCGACGTAAATTCCGTCGGATGATAGAATTTCGACTGAAATTCCGACGGATATTTTTCTGTCGGAATCAGGTTTGGCCCAAACTAGAAATCCGTCACAAATTTTCCAACGGAATTAATTCCGTCGGAATTTTACCATATCGACGGATTTGATTCCGCCGGAAACAACCCTTTCGGACGAACTATTCCGTCGCAAATGATATGTTTTCCGACACAATTTTTCGTCGGAAATTCTGTACCGTCCGACGGATTTTTTTCCGTCGTAAAATTGCGATGGATTAAATTTTCGTCGGAAAAATGTAAAAATCCGTCGTATTATTTCCAGATCCATAATTTCAGATTTCTATTTTTGTTTGAATAAAATCATTTAAAACCTGAACACCTACAGCTATTTTATGTTTAAAAGAAATTCATTATCGACCTCCGAAATTAAATTTTCGCACATATAATATATATTATGTAATAGTACATAAGATAATTCGAACTAATTAAATGTCCATACTGAACAAAAGCTATGCTAGAGTGAAGCTATGATAAGCAATCGTTGGGGTACCCTGACCTGCTCCGCCACTACCCGAGTCGTCCCTGGGGTCTCGATGCTGAGGACGAATGGTGGAACATGTGTCATTGTTGGTGAAACGACTCATCATCTGATCAATATTCTCCTTGTATCTCCTCTCCATTTTGGCCATTTTGGCTTCAATTTGGCTTTGCATCTCGACTTCCATTTGAGTTTGTAAAGCTTGCACCCTAGCCTCCATCTGATCTTGCATCTAAGAAACGATGGAAGGCGTGTATTGCTGTGAAGAACTAGAAAATCGACCCATCCGGTTGCCATAGTACAGCTCTACACTTTGGCCAAGTCCCTTTACACGACCCTTCTTATTGCACCCACCTACCGCCTCCTAGTACAACTCATTCGGACTCTTCCGAATGCCTTGACTCCTTGCTTCTTTGACCTTCTTCTGGTAGGTCTCCTACAAAATATACATTTTATAAAAAATAAATGTTATAAAAAACTACCAACAACGTAAGGTAAGGGTTCTTATTCTTGAACATTCAGGCAAATTTTGCCAACAATGTTTTCTACTTTGCCCATTTTCTACATTTTTAATCAAATGAGCTCATTCTTTATCCTAACATGTCAATATTACAAATTTTAGGTGGTTATGGATTGAAATCACATCAAATGAGCACTTAACACATTTTAGGAACCATATTCAACCAAATTCCACATAATAAGGCCTATATGGCTTCTACTTTGCCCATTTTCTACATTTTTAATCAAATGAGCTCATTCTTTTTCCTAACATGTCAATATTACATAGTTTTAGGTGGTTATGGCTTGAAATCACATCAATGAGAACTTACCACATTTTAGGAACCATATTCAACCAAATTCCACCAAATAAGGACTATATGGCTTCTACTTTGCCCATTTTCTACAATTTTAATCAAATGAGCTCATTCTTTCTCTTGACATGTCAATATTACATAGTTTTATGTAGCTACAGCTTGAAATCACATCAAATGAGCACTTAACACATTTTAGGATCCATATTCATCCAAATTCCACCTAATAAGGCCTATATGGCTTCTACTTTGCCCATTTTCTACATTTTTAATCAAATGAGCTCATTCTTTCTTCGAACATGTCAATATTACATAATTTTATGTGGATATGGCTTCAAATCATATTAAATGAGCACTAAACACATTTTAGGATCCATACTCATCCAAATTCCACCCAATAAGGCCTATATGGCTTTTACTTTGCCCATTTTCTACATTTTTAATCAAATGAGCTCATTTTTTCTCCTGACATGTAAATATTACATAGTTTTAGGTGTATATGGCTTGAAATCACATCAAATGAGCACTTAACACATTTTAGGAACCATATTCAACCAAATTCCACATAATAAGGCCTATATGGCTTCTACTTTGCCCATTTTCTACATTTTTAATCAAATGAGCTCATTCTTTTTCCTAACATGTCAATATTACATAGTTTTAGGTGGTTATGGCTTGAAATCACATCAATGAGAACTTACCACATTTTAGGAACCATATTCAACCAAATTCCACCAAATAAGGACTATATGGCTTCTACTTTGCCCATTTTCTACAATTTTAATCAAATGAGCTCATTCTTTCTCTTGACATGTCAATATTACATAGTTTTATGTAGCTACAGCTTGAAATCACATCAAATGAGCACTTAACACATTTTAGGATCCATATTCATCCAAATTCCACCTAATAAGGCCTATATGGCTTCTACTTTGCCCATTTTCTACATTTTTAATCAAATGAGCTCATTCTTTCTTCGAACATGTCAATATTACATAATTTTATGTGGATATGGCTTCAAATCATATTAAATGAGCACTAAACACATTTTAGGATCCATACTCATCCAAATTCCACCCAATAAGGCCTATATGGCTTCTACTTTGCCCATTTTCTACATTTTTAATCAAATGAGCTCATTCTTTCTTCGAACATGTCAATATTACATAATTTTATGTGGATATGGCTTCAAATCATATTAAATGAGCACTAAACACATTTTAGGATCCATACTCATCCAAATTCCACCCAATAAGGCCTATATGGCTTTTACTTTGCCCATTTTCTACATTTTTAATCAAATGAGCTCATTTTTTCTCCTGACATGTAAATATTACATAGTTTTAGGTGTATATGGCTTGAAATCACATCAAATGAGCACTTAACACATTTTAGGAACCATATTCATCCAAATTCCACCTAATAAGGCCTATATGGCTTCTACTTTGCCCATTTTCTACATTTTTAATCAACTGAGCTTATTCTTTCTCCAAACATGTCAATATTACATAGTTTAGGTGGCTATGGCTTTAAATCACATTAAATGAGCACTAAACACATTTTAGGAAGCATATTCATCGAAATTCATTCAAATAAGCCTATATTGAGTTCTAATTTGCTAATTTGCAATGAAATCAATCAATTAGTTTTAGGGACTAAGATATAATGAAGTTGTTATCGCAATCTTCTTGGCTTTGATGTTGGCAGGCACTGAGCCTTTCCCAGGCACATCCTTGAAGTGTGTCTTCAAGAAAAGGTCAGGAGTATTTGGAATCTGGCCTTCATTCTTCGCCGCCTTTAAATGTACATGCAAAAAATCAATGAAAACATGTCAAACCACACTTGTTTTGTAATACACAAATGACTTCATTTTTACCAGACACATTTTAGAAAGCTTACCATCCTTTTGCATGTTGGATAGCTGACATAGAACCTTGAAAGTGGGTTGGTTCAACCACAATTTCCAAAGATCCGCCTCTTCTGTTCTTCTTGTTTTGTGTCGACCGCTTCTTTTATGTTAGATCATTGGCAAAAATATCCATCATCTTCTTGTGAACATCCTCATTGAGCCAGCTTGGCTTGGCGCCATTCATCTTCTTTGTGATGGTGTAGAACATGTCACGTAGGCGATTTTCAACCTTGAATTCGAAGGTTCATGCTCGTTCAACTGAGGTGCCCATTTGAATTTTTTCTGCAAATGATAAACACTTTTATCTTTGCAAGCTGAACTCCATCAGTATACTTTATAAAACATGTATTATGTTAGGTACAGGTTGTTATACGCTGAACAAGTTCCAGAAGTGCTCTCTTGTATTTGCATCAACCTCTCCGTGATTTCTCCAAGGCTCTCGATAGTAGCCTGTTAGCGTTTCGGAGAACGCACTCTTTACCTCTTTATCATCAAACCTATAATTAAAAAGAAACAACCATGTTGGTTGATCATCAACTAAAAATGAATAGAACATGTTAGAATTAATAGAAAGTTTACTGTATGGAAAATAAGAATATAAGGATATTTCATTACATCTAAATACGTACCAAAGCGTAGTTGGGTCTAATTCATGCAAATAATTAGGTTGTGGTTCCTATTGCCCCTGAAGCTGTTGCTCCTGATTTTGTTGCCCCTGATGTTGTTGCCCCAGTAGTTGTATCTGAATCTGTCTCTGGGTGATGATTTCCTGAGACGCCACCAAATCATGTGCCTCCTCTTCCTCCATTGAGTCGTCGTCATTGTCGTACACTATATGAGCTTTCCCCTTGTCCTTTCTCTTCCTCGATGTGTCTCCTTTTTTTTCTCCCACCATGACCACCTAAAAAAATTGTTAGTAACATGACATGACATTATAATTTCATAAATTAGAAGTATATTGCGATGAAATTAAATATAACAGAAAAAGTAATGAAACATTACACAACCCAGTCATCATTAATTTTTACAATAACAAGAAAATTCTTACAGGAGTAACTACATATTCTCCTATTCATTACTCTCATCACTATTATCACTATAACTGTCACTATCACTAGAGTCATCTAGAAATACATCGTTGTCCTCATCCTCATCACTATCACTAAAGTCAATTCTAGATTCTTCATCTTCATCGCTTGACATAACAAAGTCATCATCATCATCATCATCATCATCAAGGTGGAATGTCATTTGGTGGACAAAGCGTTGCATGTACTTCTGGGGAAGGTGCCTGCAAAAACTCTAAGTTCACCGAAGCATCAACCACCGACCTTGCTTGTGTTTTAAATACAGCCCGCCATTGAACTCAATCCCGTTTCAGGCTAGGGTATGATGCGTAGTACACTTGAGTCACTTGGTAAAATTAGACAAATGGATCATACTTGGGGTATTTCTTAGTATGATTTATTTTGACAAGCTTGTATTGTTCATGTATGTTCATTCCCCTACCAGAATCCATCCAACTACACTTAAACAAAATAGTCTTGTACTCTCTTTTGGGACCAGTGTAGACAAGTTCAATTATGTCGTCTAAAATGCCGAAGTACTCTCCATCGTCCTCACTTGACACACACACACCATAATTCATCGTAGATTTGTGTTTGCCATTGGGCCATGTATGGAAATTAAATCCACCTACAAATATCTGGTTCCAAGTTCGAACACGCTTGAAAGGTCGCATAGACAATGCTCGCAAGACATCAGAACTTGGTTTCTCTTCAACCACCTAATAACGTTTCGAATATAAATGTCATAATTCATGAATTGAATGAAGTGCAATATCACAAGTTTAGTGTTATGTAAGGTTGTAATGGTATTATCACCTTGTGATGAAACCAATCAGGGAATTCAGCTTCGCATTTCTCCATGACGTCTTCTCTACGCAAATAAGTTCGAGTACTAAGAATATAGTCCTCAAACTCCCTACTAAATCAATGACACAAGGTTAATCATTGTTGCAATCATTTTAATTATAAGGTTCTGTGAAAACTTTCTCCTAAACATATATACCTTTCATATTCACCAAGAATGCTGCCGTTCTTAATACGAACAAATGAGCACACTCGAGTTCCTTGTCATCTAAAAACCGAGTTTTACCCACATTTGACACACGACCGTTATCCAACGTGAACAAATCTAGGATTTTATCATTGTCAAGTGTGGATTCCACATCGGCATTCACATTTCAACCTAGATCTCTTGTTTTTGTGTCAACTGACGACTGAAAATAATTAGAGCAGAAGTTTGCTATCTCTTCAGTGAGATAAGCATTACATATAGAACCTTCAACTCGAGCCTTATTACCAACTTTCCGTTTCGTGATTGAGGAACTTGCAATTGAGATTTATATAAATGTATAAGTAAGTAATGGGATGTAAGAAAGAGTTGAGAAAAGACCTTTGATTTACCATTCGAAAGGATACATCCATCGATATTGAACAAGTCCACATAACTTGCCCTCATATGGAAAATGAATAGGTAAATACTCCATGGAGTTGAAGAATGAAGGAGGGAAATCCTTCTCAAGCTTGCAAAGGATCTCAACTATATTTTTTTCCAATCGCTCCATGTCACTAACTGTGATTGTGTAGCAACACAAATGGTGAAAAAATTGGCTTATCTCTGTAATTGCATTCCATATATGGCTAGGGAGCAATTCTCTCAAAGCAGTGGGCAACAACCTCTCCATGAACACGTGACAATCATGGCTTTTCATTCCGTGTAGTTTACATGCTTGCAAATCAATGAACCTGCTCAAATTGGAGGCGTAACCATCAGGATACCGCAACTGCTTAACCCACTCACACAAAACCTTTCTCTGAGCCTTGTCAAGAGCAAATGGAGCATTTGGCATGAACTCTTTTCCTCTATCATCCTCTTGAAGATGAAGCTGCGGCCTTTTACAATATTTGGCAATGTCATTTCGAGCTGATGGCATGTCACATGTTTGCTTTTTCACGCCCATTATAGTGTGAATCAATTGATCAAAGAAGTTCTTTTCAATGTGCATGACATCTAAGTTGTGACGAATGAGCAGATGTTTCCAATATAGAAGCTCCCACAAAGTGCTTTGCTTGAACCACCCTTTTTTGGCCTTTTTGAGGCGTTAAAGTGCCTCGGGGCCATCTGTTGCCTTTGGAAGGTCTTTAACACATTGCCAAAGTTCCTCTCCTGACATGATGTGTTGAGGAGCGCCTTTTTCAACTTTGTTTTTACAAAAACCAATTTTACTATTTTGAAAAGGGTGATCTGTCGAAAGGAATTGGCAGTGGCAATTAAACCAAGAAACTTTGCCACCATGTTCAAGCCAAAATGCTTTGCATTTCTCTATGCAATACGGGCAAGCCTTCTTACTAGATGTGGACCAACCAGACAACATTCCATAAGCCGGGAAGTCACTAACGGTCCATAGGATGGCTGCTTAAAGATTAAAATTCTATTTCCTCGAAATATCGTAAGTATTTGCGCCAACTTCCCATAATTGTTCGTTTCAACTCTTTTATGAGTGTTTGCATGTAAACATCCAAGTTGCCCTTAGGGTTTTTAGGACCAGGTTCGAGCAATGAAAGGAATATGAATTGTCTTTTCATACACATTGAGGGAGGCAAGTAATAAGGGGTCAAAATGATAGGCCAACAAGAATATTGTCCCCCAAACTTACCATCTGTACATAGGCCAAGTCGAACATTACGAGGTTTGGAGGCAAACTCAGGAAAGCAACTATCAAGGTGTTTCCAGGCTTCACTATCTCTAGGGTGTGCCATTGTGCCTTGAACTCGAGGATTTTTTAGATGCCTTGTCATTTCCTCCAAAATGTTCTTAGTTGCAAAAAGCCTTTACAACCTGGGTGTGACAGGGAAATAAAATAGAACATTCAAAGGCACTAAGCTATCTTTAGAAGTCTTCTTGTATCGGTCACTGCCACACACCCTACATGTAGATAACTGAGCATCATCCTTCCAAAACAACACACATCCTTTCGAGCATGCATGAATCTTTTCATGGGGTAGCTCTAACCCCTTAACAATTTTCTTCACCTCATAGAATGTCTCGGCCATATGGTTGTTGTTAGGAATCGCTTCATTAACCAAATAAGCAAACCTATCAACACATCTATGCGGCAAATTATACTCACACTTAGCTTTAGGCTAGTAATTCTAGAAGCCATCTCTAACACAAACAATGAACTCCTTTCGTATAATGGTTGTTCAGAAGCCTTTAACAAATCCAAAAAATGCTTAGCTTATGCATTAGGCTCCTCCTCTGATGAAACACTAGCCTCTTCGAAATGCCCTTGATCTTCAGACTGACTTAAAGCATCTAAAACCATTTCACGATATTCATTTGGCTACCCTTCAAAAGTTCCTGGAAACCCTTCCCCATGACACATCCACTCATAGTAATTAGGTAGAAATCCCTTGCCATACAAATGAATTTTAATCGTTTGCGGATCCCAAAGTCGTTTGTTCTTACATTTAGAACATGGACACCTCACTTCATTCAGGTTACTAATCTCAGGATGATCTTTGACATACTGGATGAATTCATCAACCCCTTTCACGAAATCTAGATCAATAGAATGCCTAACCTTCCTATCATACATCCAGCTACGCTTTTTTCGTTTCATGATTACAACTTCTACACAACTCACGTATATATATAACCACATTAGTCACAAAGCGTATTTAATATTCATTATACATCAAAGTGTTATGGAAATGCAAATGAGATTTGAAATGATCTCCAAGGGTCCTTATCACTCCAACCTAACCCATCTTTGGACGTTTAATCCCACTAACAAATGTATGCCAGGTTTTCAATTCTATGGAAAATCCGGTAGCATTTCTCTACAGTTCTCCAAGTACACGATGTAGGCGATTAGATACACCTACATATGTACCTAGAGAACATTGTAAAGAATTGACAAGCAAGGATATTCCCTAGAATCAATAACAAGGCATACATTCACCACCTAAGTGAGAATAAACGTACAAGGACAATCCCAACCGGGGACTATTCAAGACATAATCCTAATATGTATGCCTTGAACGGGTATCTAGGCATATGATTATGCAAATGATTCACTTAAAAATATATAAACTAAACTAACATAGATTATATTAAACAAATATATCATAATTAAACTAAACAAAACTAACATATCATAATATTAAAATAAACCAAATCAAACAAAACAAAACCAAACTAAACTAAAATATCATAATATTAAACGTACAAAACTAACATATCATAATATTAAAATAAACCAAATCAAACAAAACCAAACTAAACTAAAATATCATAATATTAAAATAAACGTACAAGGAAAATCCCAACCGGGGACTATTCAAGACATACTCCTAATGTGTATGCCTTGAACAGGTATCTAGGCATATGATTCTGCAAATGATTCACTTAAAAATATATAAACTAAACATACGTTATATTAAACAAATATATCATAATTAAACTAAACTAAACTAACATATCATAATATTAAAATAAACTAAATCAAACAAAACCAAACTAAAATAAAATACAAACTAAACTAAAATATCATAATATTAAACCAAAATAACATACATTATATAAAACTAAACTAAACTAAGCTACATTATATTAAACTAAACAAAACTACACTACATTATATCAAACTAAAGTAATCTAACATACATCATATTAAACTAAACCAAACCAAACTAACATATCATAATATTAAACTAAACTAACATACATTATATAAAACTAAACTATATTAAGCTACATTATATTAAAATAAACTAAACTAAACTAACATACATTATATTAGGGATTGTAATGTGACTAACCTTTAGATCTGCACTTATTTTTGACAATCAAATCAACTAATTGTACAAATCCTACAAAAAAATTAAAAATAAAAAATAAATAAGGGCTTATTATTAAACCAAAATAAAATTGAATTAAAAAAATGGGGAAAAAGAACTCACTATGAGTAAAGGACAACTCGGTGGTGGCTGCACGGCAAGCTTGGTGGAGGTGGCGTCCGTGGTGGCTGCAAAATAAGGGTGGTGGAGGAAATTAATTCATTAAAAATTAAAAAAGGGGGGGGGGAGTAGGAGGACTTATCGGAAATTTCAGTATGGGGAAAGGGTGGTGGTTCTGGTCGCGGCAAAGGAGGGGAGGAGGTCAGAGGCTGCGATGAGGTAGTTAGGGTTTAGCGCAGGTTAATTTTTAAAAATTAAAAAAAAAAAAAAAAAAAAAAAAAAAAAAAAAAACACTAACCTCGCGGCGGCATCAATGGCGGCAGAAGGTGGTTCTGGTCGCGGCAAAGGAGGGGAGGAGGTCAGAGGCTGCTCGCGGCGAGGTGGTTAGGGTTTAGCGTAGTTCACTTTTAAAAAATAAAAAATAAAATAAAAAATAAAAAAAACAACAATAACAACAACAACACTAACCTCGCGAGGGCGGCTAGGGGTGGCAGGTGAGTGTCGTCGGCAACGGGCTCATCGGCAAAGGGCTCGTCGTCGTTTTCTCTTTCTCTTTCTCTTTCGCTCTCTCTCTTACTTTTGGTCAACAGGCTCGAAAATGAAAGAGCTTTTTTAAAAAAAAAAAAAAAAACTGATAAATTCCGACGGACGGAATTTCGTCGGAAGAGTTTAATTCCGACGGAATAAAATTCAGTCGTACGTTTTCTAACGGAAAAATCATCAAAATTCGGAATATTCCGACGGACAACATTCCGTTAGAAATTTTGAAAATTTGCGACGGAATTGAGGTCCGTCGGAACGATTTCATCGCTATTTAGCCTATTTTTAGTAGTGTTTAACCGGACCATGTTAATCCTTGTGTTCTTTGTTTGTTTTCTTTATTGCTTTTATCGTTCTTATTTTTTCATTGACTTGTTCTGCATTAATCAACCATAATTACACCCTTATTTCCTAACACCTACCTATCCTTGTTCACATGTGATAACAACTAATATTACCCCACCTTTTCTATCTCTCACTTTCTTCTTTTTTTTCTTTTCACATGGACATTTTTTACATACTCCATCTTTTACACTTTTTCTTAAAACCTATGTCCAACCCAAACAGTGCAATTAAAATAAACGGAGGAAGTATATCAAAGAGCAAATCAAAGTGATGTTATTAATTAATCTAACGATTGTTTAAGACTTGTATGACTTTTATTCAATGAAATCAATCTTTCCCTATTATTCTTATGTTCGGCCTACTCTATAAACAATAAATTACTCCGTACATTGTCGATCGGGTCCACTTTTGAAACCTCCTCATTCCTATAGATTCCTTGGAAAAATCTATCCGTAATTTTGACACATTTTTAATACGACGCGAAAATGTTTTAAATGGAAGTACGTATTTTGTTCGTCACAAAAAAAAAAAAAAAAAAAAAATACATATTTTGTTTTTATAGACCAATAATTGAATTCTCCTGGACATACACATAACCCGACAAAATGACATCCTATCATCCTTGTACGCGTATAATGTTTTAGCTGGGGGGCCATTCTGATAAAATAGAGTGACATAGAGAGCCGAAAAATCTTTTTTTTTTCATCTCCATAGATATGTAATAGTGGAGAAGGTCCACTCACATACTCCAAAAAATAAATAAATAAATCACGCACATGCCATCATACGTTATTAATCACGTATACCAAAAATAAAAATAAAAATTTATGTTAATCCCATCGGTGGATTTAATTTTCTAACCCACCGACAGGGGGAAATTTTAGTAAACGCTCTCAATACTTAACCTACTCTTGATACTATGATAAAATAGAGTGAAATAGATAATAGAATGACCTGGTTATTAATAGGTAGAGTATTTATGTAAAACCTTCGCTTATAAGATAGAAAAACAACCTTCCTAAAAGATATATTAACATAGCCATAAACCTAAATATATATTCTCTAAATAATATCTTTAATATAAATAAACCTAAATATATTATTCTCTTAATGATATCTACGAAAAATATATCACACAGATATTTTTCGATATCTCATATCTCTAACACATTCTCTGATCTGGATCGATTTGATTTTGTATAATGTGTTTGATTGTAGTTATAACAACACTTTTATTTTATTGTTATTGTTAGATTTTATACAATTATAGTCAATGAAATAAGAATGGAGGTGTTTGGTTAAGAGTTATTGGAGCAAAAAATTAGTTTGTTTGGCCAATATTAGTTGATTGACCACTATAATAAGCTAATTGGAGTGTTTGGTGATGAGCTGGATGATTCCACCAAATAAGCTCATTTTTAATAAGCTGCTCGGAGAAACTTTTTCATTAGCTTAATCAATTATTTTAAGGTGATGAAATGACAAACTATACCTTAAATTAATTTAAAACCCTGCCACAATAGAAGATGGCAATGTTTATAATAGTTATTTTGCATACTCAAATAACTTTAAGTAATTAAGTATTTACCAAACACTTTTATATAATTAGTTAGTTAAAAGTAGCTAAAACGATCAATTTCGTCTTATTGCTTTCCACTAAATAATAAGCTCTCTATTTTCTCAAAAAAAAATATTAATAATAGTAATAAGCTCTCTATTCTATTTTCTATCGGTTTAAGTTAAATGATTCATTCATATTGATCGAGAATCATAATAATATGCAAAAAAAAAAAAAAAAAAAAAAAAAAAAAAAAAAAAAAATGAAAAAAATGGTTTAAAAAATGAACTACAAATATACTTGTCCCAATCAATATTCTCTATTGATAGAGTATATAAACCAATTTTTAATCGATTTTGGCCCAATTATAAGTTGATGGTTGAAGTCAGGGATCAGTTTATGTACTAGTCTAAATTACTTTATCAATTAGAGTACATAATCCGATCCTAAGCATTAGTTCCATCAAGTTATGCTTTTGGACAACTTAATTCTCTAACATAGTATTAAAAGTCAACGTAACAAATCTTTTAATTGAGTTGGTCATTTAACACCTACCATTCACTAGACAAGGATAATATATTCTTGTTAGCTTTTATTGAAAAACAAAGAAGAGATTTAGAGGGGGTACAACATACAACACCTTTCCTCGTCTCACTTAAAAACTCTCTCATAAACAATTTTACATGTGGTAATTTTGCACACTCATGGTACACCCAATGTTTTTTTTTTTTTTTTTTTTTTTTAATAAAAATGCTAAAACAAAAACGTATTTTAATTCCTAAGAATGCAATTAGTAACCGTATTTTAATTTTCAACACTCTATGTTGCCAAAATATTGGGCAGACATCCCACGGTAATACTCCTATGAAGAAGTAGACTTGGCAAATGGGTCATTCGGGTCGGATCTGAGTCGGGTCACTTTTGGATCGGGTCATTTCGGGTCGGGTATGGTTCGGGTCGATTTGGGTTTCGGGTCAACTTCGGATCAGGTATCGGGTCAAGTATGTTCGGGTCAGGTCAAAATCTGGTCGGGTCATGTTCGGATTGTTTTATTTGTGAATCAAGCTCAAATGAATAATTTTATACGGAGTATATATTTTGTTATTGTTATAATAAAAACTATCAATTCAGTTTATGAGCTTAGCTACGGTTGAACATGAACAATTTGAGTTACTTTTGGTACAAGACATTTTAAGTTCAATTATAAGGTTATTTTAGTTCGGGATATGTCGGGTATCGGGTCTGTTCGGGTTAATTTTGGGTATCGGGTCTCTTTGTGTCAAACACTTCGGGTCAATTTCGGGTCAGGTCAGGTTCGGGTCAACTCCATTTTCGAGTCGGGTATGGGTCGGGTCAGATCAATTTCGGGTTTCGAGTCATTTTTGGATCAATATTTTCGGGTCATAGGTCGGATCATCGGGGTCGGGTTATCGGGGCTGGGTCAGGATTGCCAGGTCTACGAAGAAGGCACCATATATGGAAGCAATACCTCTATGAATAAATGTAGAAAGAATAAAGAATTGTGTGCATCGAAATTAGAACCTAAGATCTTTACACTTAGCACGAAGTCACATTGTAAGATTGTACTACGACAATTAAACTACACCTTACTTGAAAAATAAATTAAATTGGTAGGATTTTGTTTAAATTTAACTTTAATAGCTTATAAACTGATTAACTTTATCTTCTATTTATTAATAGTCCTATCTTTTATTCGATCATATGCGATATTCCATTATGTGTATGATCTTTTTTTCTTTCTTTTTTTTTTTTTTTTTTTTGAAAAAGTGTACGATCCAAATTTATTTGGTCCATAGTATATAAAAACCATTAAAGGTCTTAATTATGGGATGGACTACTCTAATATAATGTTAGGTTTAAGCCTAAGACGTATCCATCATTATAAAAGAACTTCTGGTTCATAAGTCCAAATGAATAATTTTCATCCCAAATTAGCAAATAATGGATTAGTCTCTTAACCTTATAACGTGATTAACTATCTATTATTTTACAATATGGGACATTCATATTTGTCATTTGCATAAAATAGAGTACACTATCATAGAATCTCAGGTAACCATCCCTAATCTAAACTATATATATATATATATATATATATATATATATATATATATATATATAAATAAAAAAATAAAAACTACTGCAACCTCTATCTCATACTAGTGTTTGCCACTTAATTATAATTACTATTTAAACTTAATTATTTTTTATAAATATGTGCTAACCATGTTTACAATTTGATTATGCAACAACCATACATGTTATTTAGGAATAATTCATTGGTGATTCTTCCATCCTTGGAATTTTGTATTTTGCAACATAATTTTGCTATTACACTACGTCACCAGGATTTTTGAAGTGTAGGTTCGAAACTTCGAAAATTTGAAATCGTAATTAACAAAGGAATAAAAATATAATAATTAAATATTCAGTACATAAATGAATGAATGATAAATTCAATAATCAATATGAAAATATCAAATTATCAATGAAGTAGAATATTAGAAATAAAATAATAAATCAGTATAAATTAAATAGAAATTATACTATTATACGGCATTACGGCTCAAATACTCATTACTCAAATATACAGTCACAACTCAAAACCACTGCTCAGTTTTTAATTAGCTAACCATATTTAAAAAATCATTTGGGACTATTAAATTATGAAGACTAATTAAAACTATCGTAATTAAAGATTTATAGTCAATTAGTAAACGAAATCCAGAAGGCAGAAAACGAAATAGCATATGAAATCTAAAAGGCAGAAAACGAAATAGCATATGAAATTCAACAATGTAACAAAAAAAATCCCCAAATTGAGAACTTGAGAAGTAAATTAGCAAATTATAATCAATCTTCACTAAACCAGCAATATTTCAAATTCATGTAAATCAAATTCCTCAATGCTAATATACAATTATTACTATTTAGGATAAAATCTTGCCTGAATTCATAAAAACTTGCTCTGATTAGTTAAATGATCAACAAGAGAGGCTTAGCTAAGAGGACGGGAGATGAAGGAGTACTAGTCATTAAAGCTTCTTCGAGATTCCAACTCTCGAATCGCTTCGGAACAACATACTTGCTAGTCTCAGTAACCAAATTAGCCACAACTGCAATATCAAAGCACATAAACATACATAAAATCAATCAAACTAGAAAACCTAGAAAATTCTAGACAAAAAGCGGAAAAATCAATTGAAACTCGTTGAATTATAAACAAATAAATTCATATTTAACCTCGTTGGGAGACAGAATTTGTAATGTATATTAGCATATGAATTTCAAGTACTCAACGATTTAGCAAAAAAAATCCCCAAATTGAGAAGTAAATTACATTTGCAAAAAAAAATCCCCAAATTCACTTACCTACATACACGGCTGTGACGGTGGGTCTGCTGGCTGCTGCGCTGTGTTCTGCTGCGCCGGGAAGAGAAGGAGGAAGAACGGGAAGAGAAGGAGGAAGAAGTTAGGGTTTTGCAATTTGGGGGAATGAGGAAGAGGAAAGTGGGAAGGTAAGCTCAGGAAACAAAATTTAAAAAAAAAAAAAAAAAAAGTGTGAGTTATGGGTTTTGAACCCACAAACTCTTGTGTGATGGGAGGTAAAAATAACCACTGGGCTACAGCTTTACTTCTTGCCATATAATACACAAATATTCTATTTAAACCTATTTCATTTTATTTTTTTTTAAAAAAAGTTTTTAATTTTTTTCAAAAAATCAGTGGGTTCAATGAACCCACTTGAACCTACCGTGGCTCCGCCCATGTTACACTCGTATACTTATCATTTCAACATATGTAATAATGTGCGACTGTGGTGCATGCTCATCACTTTTGTAAATATGTAACGAGCAACGTTTTGTGCGAGCATGCGTGCTTATTTTGCGAATGGGTTTGGTAATATGGTACCCTTTGCAAGTTGTTCCAATTCGATGTTATTGTTACCGAAGAAAATTGTTAAATTTAATGACTTAACTTGTACGGATTGGAGTACTTCGTATCAAACTAGTCAAAACTCATTGAATTGGCATCTTATTGAGATCAATAAGATGTCAACTCTATAGGTATCTAAAATAGCAATAAAAACATTAAAAACTAGGTATAGTTTTTATCAATTTAAAATACGACCTATTTTGGACTTAAAGCTTGTTGAACATATCAGATGTTTGAATTTGGTTTTTATAAAATGTACTATGTCATTTAAATCATCTAATTAAAATTTGGGTTTAGATTTGGATCCTCAGCTCCCAACCCAAAAATTATATAAATCGACATAATATAATTAAATAGATACAAAAAGGAAGAGAGTAATAATACATAACTCAGCTCCGTTCTTGAATAATTCATGAACAAGAGGAGAAATTTATTCATCCGTGGACTATATAACATATATATAGCCACATAACACCACGTACACTTACACAGTTACACCGACACACAGTTACGTAATACATACACAAGTGCCAAATCAACCTAATTAAACATAAGAAGCTAACCTTGGAACAGCTTTCATGAAAGTAACAGGATAAGGAGAATTAGGGACGACTGCCATAAGTCCGTTAACAAATGTAACATCGTTACACTCCATTTCCGAAACTCTAAATAATTTGGACTCAATTGTGTGACAAAACTTTATATTATACACATTCTTACCAGTATCAGCTTCTTCAATTTTGAATGCATAAGTGTCTTTAAATTCCCCATCAGCACCAACAACAACGTACGAATTTTTGTTTTCGTCTTCTTCGGCTACCCACCACCGTAACTCTTTGTTGCAAGTGGCGTACACTCGATTAAAGTAAAATTCAATTGGAATAGTGGTCGTAAGGAACCCAATTCTCGCACGGGAAGACATTAATAAAGGTAAGCCTTTAGCGTAGAGTTCTTGGGTGATAAAAAGAGGGCATGGTGACGACAGGGGCGGATACACATGGGGTTCAAACGGGTTCATTGAACCCACAGTTTTTTTTGGGAAAAATAATCATTATTTGTGCGACATTATCCTAGATGTTGAAGTGCAGCACAATGGTGATTTTTATCTTGAACCAGTGTTGTAGATCAAGGGTTCGAATCCTACCCTTATCTTCTTTTTTTAATTTTTTTGAATCGATTATGGAAGAAACTTCCTATCTCCTTTTCCCCCCAAATTGATACCCCAACCTCAACCTTCTCTCTCTTAACTCAACATCACCACATCCTGCACGCACCCACCATCCATTTACCATTTTCTTGCGCACCATTCGTCCACTCCTCCGAGAAAATGAAACTCGGACCCCGTCAACACTGAGCGTTTAAGCACAGTATAATAACTAGGAGTTTTAATTAACTCTTTATTTTAAAATATTTACTTATTATTAATATTTGATGATTGTTAATTGCCTAATTTGATAAATAATTGACAAATTAAATACTTATAGTTAATTGCGGAGTTAGATTCTTACTTGACATATTTTATTTGATATATAATTGGCAGTGTTTAATTCATTTGTATATATTAGCTGGGGTTTTTAATATGTGTGTAATACTTTTGGGGTTAGAAGTTAGAATGTTAAATTATTTGGAGATAAAAATTATTGAGTTGCAATTTTACATTTACTGTATAAAAAAACTACTAGAATGTTACTCATACAACAATAATTAGTAGTAAACATATGAATTGTGCTAGATTTAGTGATGATGTATTGACACAATTCCAATATATGAAAAATGTTTTTATATGTAGATTTTTTTTTTGTTTTTTATTTTTATTTTATTTTATCTAAATGCAATCTAAAATTTGAACTTATATATTAAATCTTTAATTAAAATATCTTCATTTTTTTTTTCACAATTTCGAACCCACACTTCAAAAATCCTGGATACGCCACTGGGTGACGACGTGTTACCTTCTGTCAAGGCTAGGCCACCAGTGCCTATTAAGTGTGGGATGATGTAATAGTTTCCCCCGTTATGTACTAAGTCGCCATTTGTGTCTAGGACAGGGGCGGCGACACTAGAAACGGGGGACAGAACGAAGGGAAGAAGAGTAACTGCAGCAACTGGAAGGAGAAATGAAGCCATTTCTCTATTTTGATGTATCACTTTTGCTAGGGTTATATTGTTTTCTTTTTTTTTTATTTATTTATTTTGAGTTTAGTGGGTTGATGAGATAAACTGAAATAGAAGGATGCTATTTATAGAAAATTGTGATGATTATACAGTTTTTTTTTTCTACTTACAAATAAACGTAGCAGTATTGACGCATATATATGCTTCATACTTAAATAGGATGACATTTTTATGAATAATGGAAACATGAGAAAAAGCATTGGTGGAAAATGTGCCAGGTGGGAGGAATAGGTGACAAGTAAAAGGTATTTTGGGGGAAAATATAGGATGGTAAAAAGTACCATTAAATAGTATAATATAATAGTATATATAAATATTTATAATGATACAAATGAATATGTAAATAGTACATCAAATATTATACCACTATGAGACATAATAGTACTATTAAGACAAATATTTTAATGATACATCATACATGCATAATAATACACAAAAATGTACCATTGTTCCATTAAGAGAGAGAAACATCAAATAAAAATAAATAAATAAATAAATAAATATATATATATGATTTTCCTCCTATGTGCATGCGAAATAAATTGCACTCTTATATGGTGTGCTTGAGTATTAATTATTTGTTGATAAGATTGTCAATGTAAAGTCTGTAATACAGCATAATATATACAAGTATAAGATTGAAGTCCAACAATACTGTGAAAAGATAGTATGAGGTATGACATGAATCATGTCTCTTGACGTAATTGCTATTATAATTACGTAATTGAAATCTACAAGCATATAGTTTACATGATTTTTATACGGAATTTTTATTTTTATTTATTTTTTATTTTTTTTGTTTTGTGACCGACACATAGGTGGGTCAACACCGAAAAAATTAATCAATGGTGAAATCCGACCAGATAAATAAAAGTTTTTTTACAACATTTAACTTTTTGTTAGGTAGTTTCTTATAACATTTTTCTTATTAGGTATTTCCTCACCAATTATAGGTTTTTTTTTTTAATAACAAATTATAGATTATATTAGGTAGTTTTTGACTAAGTATCCAAAATAAACATACATGGTTCTTGTAATATGTTCAAACCATGTCTACCAAATAATAAGCCATATTTTCAAACAAAAAAAAGGGTATTCCTCATTGATAGTGTACATTTGTACATTCTACTTAAAAAGAGAATGACTCATTTGAATCATTATGTTATTTTATTTTTAGTTTTCATCAGGAACCGCATATTAAATTTTATTGTTGTATTCAATGGACAATAGCCAAGTGTCATTCTATTAATCTAGGTATTTAACATGTGAAAAAATTTGAACGCGCATATAACATACTTCCTCCTTTCTCTTTTAAATATAACACACACTTTTTCACACATAATGAAATCAAGTGGGCTCCACTTGAGTTAATACAATGAAATTAAGAATTTTAATCACCCACCCTCCAACTTAATTCTTCCTACAGTAGCTAACAACTCCACAAAGTAACCTCAGCTCCACATCCATAGCTGCCACTGCCACTGCCACCGCCACCACAACCACCACCACCGCCAAAATCAGTGCAATACTATCCTTACCACTGTATCAACACCATAATCATCTTAAAAGTAGCGGAAAAAAACGACAATAAATCTAGTCAAATTTGTCAAAATAAATCACATCTACACAATTTAGGTAAAAATTAAAAATAAAAAAATTGAAGAATAAATAAGCTAGCATTTATCATCATCTTCACGATACTACTTTGAAGTTTGAAGAAGAGATTGGGTGGGTTTTAAAGTTTGTAGATCTAGTATTGGGTGGGTTTTAATGTTTGTAGATCTAGTGTTGGTGGGTTTTTCGGTTAGTGTGGTGGGGGTGTTATGGAGGTTTTCGGTGGGAAAGTGGTGTTATTGGTGGAAGTGGTAGTGGTTTCGGAGGGAGTTTGGTGGTTTCGGAGGGAGTTTGGTGGCTTCGAAGGGGTTAGGTGAGAGTGGTGGTGGTTTCAATCGGAGTGGTGGTGGCTTCGAAGGGTTTCGGTGAGAGTGGAGGTGGTTTTCGGTGAGAGTGGTGGTGATTTAGGTGGGAACGGTGGTGGTTTTAGGTGATTCCGATGGGAGTAGTGGTGGTTTCGGATGGGAGTGGTGGTGGTTTTGGGTAACTCCGGTGGGAGTGGAGGTTTTGGCGTCGATTATGGGGTTAGTTGATGGTGGCTTCAGTCGGAATGTGGCGGGTAGTTGGTGGTTTTGGTGAGCAGTGGTGGCTATGGGGAAAAAATATGAGGATTAGAGAGAGAGGGGGGGAAAGAGTGAAGAGGAAGCTTATAGTACAACATCAATAAAATGGGTTAGTGGGGTAGATTAGTGCATATTTAATTAATGTCTAAGAGTAGATTAAAATATGTAATGTTATTTAAGTAAGGGTAAAACTGTAAATTCATTCAAAAATACTTATCATATATAGTGTGTTGCATTTAATATGACATTTTTATTTATGGGAAGTGTTGCATTTTAAAAAGAACAGAGGAAGTATTCTGCTTTAAACTTGTCAGCTACAGTTCTGACCACTATCAATCAATAAACAGGTAAGGTATGATAGAATGATATTTACAACTAAATGGCGAAAATTTGTCAATTGCATCCATTTAAAGTATGTATTTTGCAAATTGCATTCATTTAAAAAAAATTGCAAATTGCAGCCCAAAAGTGCTACTAACTTGTTAATTGTCACCCAATCCTTTTTTTTTCTCGATTTGCATGCCGAAAAATACCCCGTTAAGGTTTTTGGGAGTCATTTTAGGCCTTAAGGAACCAAATTGAGCTTGAAATTGGCAAAAAAATTAACATAAGTGCCTCGTTTTGGAGGTCATTTTTCGTTTACGTTATTTTTTAATACGCAAAACGAGACACTTATGTTATTTTATTGCCAATTCCGAGCTCAATTTGGACCCTTAAGAGCTAATAAGATCCCTAAAACTTATCGGAACATTTTTCGACACGCAAATCGAAGAAAAAATAGGATTGGGGGGCAATCAACAAGTTAGTAGCACTTTTGGGCTGCAATTTGCAATTTTTTTTAAATGGCTGTAATTTGCAAAATACATACTTTAAATTGCTGCAATTTGCAAATTGTTCATTAAACGGAGTATTTATCTTTGTTGACATGATTTTTATTATTTTTCTGTCAATTTTTTTTTTTTTTTTTTTTTTTTGAGATGTAAAATTTGTCAATTATTACACAAAAAAGTGTCTTGATTATTACCATTTAAAAAAAATGTTATTTAAAATAACATATGTTATTAATTACTACCCTTAAATTTGATTAAAGCATATGTTTATCCCTATAGTCTTTTTCTAGCGAATTAGCTTAATTATGACTTCACTTATTATATTAAATGTTGTTATGTCATTCTGATCTCATGTTTGTGACTTATTAATCACCTTATCCAATAAATGTAATTTATGATGTCACTTATTAGCTGAAAAATGTAAAATTTGTCATTTTGAACCCAATTACTTATAAATGGTTTTCCTGGTTTAGTATAAATTAGATTTCATGTGATAAGTATTGTTATTATTAGGATGATTCATTGGAAAATTGGCTAGAGTTAGTTATCTTACTAATTAATCACTGTTGAGGATAGTGTAACAATACTTTTTTTTTTTTTAGTGTAGTAATTGGCAAGGTGTCACCCTATTTTAGGTCAATTAGATGTCAGAATGAATTAAAGGGACCAGATTCGGATGCTAAAAAACATGATTAAGTCGAATCGGACTTGAATTTGGATCAATTAGATTATTCATATTCGGATTCCAGTGCTAGGTCCGATTATAAAACGAATTGAATTCAGATTTAGTTCCATCTAACCCAAATTTGATTTTTTTTCCCTAGAGCTAGAGGAATGTAGCTAGGGTGGGGATCTCATAATTGTGAGACAATATTCCTTACAGCTAGACCAATATAGTAGTATATTTTTCTGCTATTTTCTTTTAAATGCAAGACTTCTCATTATACGCTTGTCAATGCGTTTATTTCAATTATTAATATCTTTTAGGAAAAATTCATGGGAATAATCCCACCTTTGGGCCATTTTTATTTTATAATCCCACCTTTGAGAAATTATATAATAATTCGACCTTTACCCCCCCCCCCCATTCTTTTTTACACGTGGAAGCTTGTAATTGGTCCAAAAAAAAGTTAAAAAAATCAATTAAAAAAACCTTTTAAAAAAAAAAGAATCCAACCACCCCATTCAACCCCAGCCACCCACGAAACCACCCAAAACCCCTAAACTCGACCACCCCATTCAACCCCAGCCCACGAAACCACCCAAAACCCCTAAACTCGACCACCCCATTCAACCCCAGCCACCCACGAAACCACCTAAACCCGACCATCGTAGCCACCCACAAAACTCCCCAAATCCGACCACTCCACCCCCTTCCTCTCCCAAATCCAACCACTCGACCCCCTTTCCTTGTCAAATCCGACCACCCCACCTTCTTACCCTCTGAAATCCGACCACCCACCCCCTTCCTCTCCCAAATCAGACAACCCCTCTCCCTTCCTCTCTGAAATCCGAGCAATCCATCCCACCCCTTTTCGATTTCGACCTTCAACCTTTGTCCTTCGTCCTTCGTCCTTGATGGTTACATCGGAAATGGCGGTTCGTGGTGGCTGGGAATTTGCAGAGAGAGAATAAAGGAGAAGGGGGCTGGGGGTTCGTGATGGCTGGGTTCGGGGTGGGGGGTTTAGGGTGGTGGTTATGGTGGGGATAGGGCTTGGTTTCGAATGGGGGTTTGGAGTAGTGGTAATGGTAGGGGTGGCTGGGTTCTGGGTGGGGTTTTTTTTTTGGTTTTTTTTTTACCAATTATGTAATGACACGTGTTAATTAACCTTTAAAAAAAAAATTACCTGCTTAACCGGTTTAAGGTAAAATGAGACCAATAAAAAAGAATGGGGGTAAAGGTCTGATTATTGAATAATTTCTCAAAGGTGAGATTATTAAAAAGAATGGCCCAAAGGTATGATTATTCCCATAAATTTTTCCTATCTTTTATTACTATTATGTAAAAATTATAATTTGATATTAATAAAGTATAATCGAGATAATTTTTTCTTAACCATAAATTAACAAAATTAGTAAAAGTGGAGTAAATAAATTTTTAAAAGACAAAATGTTGCAATTAAAAAGAAAGACGAAGTACTGTACTTAACGGATAATGTTTGCATGTGGATAAGATCATAAAATGAGGATCACCATTCAATTCCTCTAATTATTGAAACTTACAGTTTTTTTTCATAAAAAAATTAAAAAATAAAAAATAAAAAATAAATAAAAAATGAACAAAAACGTGGACGTACAATTATTTAAATGTTTGTCTACCACAATTGTTGTAGATGTGGGACAAGCTAAGATTGTATTTATATATGCTGGTTTTGGTACTATTTTGTCACACGAAAGGGAAATAATAAGTCGTAATTTTGCTCTATAAATGAAGTCCAATTTACCTAATATATTCATAATTAGGGGTGGTAATTTAATTATATATTAAATTGACGATTAATTATGCAACTCAATTCGATCAATATCCTTATAATCTTATTTAAGGATGCATGACAGCTATTTCCTCTTAATTGTTCAACTCAATACAATAAATGTTCCAATGGATTTGGTTGATTTGTGAAAATATACTTTTTATTGGATAGCCAGGCTTGTTTTCATACAATACAAGTTGTACTAACTAGAAATCTAATTCACAAATTCTCCAAAAAGGCGGCTGTGCGTTAGTTTATAGTAAAACGGGTTATAGTTATGTTAAAAGTATTTAAAGTTACCCTTTATATTGCAAAAGTTATTATTTTTCTACTAATAAATTTTATCTTACAAAAAACTTATAATATATTAGATTAATCATATTAGTTTTTATAGTATGTAATCACGTATCTATAAGAAAAATTACACATTAAAATAAAATTCAAACCAACGACAAATAAAAAGTTACCTTTTAAGTGGTTAAAGTTACCACAAAAATAGTTTGGGTCTAATGATGATTTATATATAAATTTAATTTAATTTTTTTTAATAATTGTGTTTGGGTCCAGGTCGATCTACGTGCTATTTTAATTTTTAGATCAAGACAAAGCTAGATCCAAGCCATAGAATCTACTGCAATTAATTTCGGATTTTTAAATAGAAAAATCGAAGTTTAAGCTTAAATCGATACGTATAAATTATATTACATCTAATTTAATTAATATCGGAACATTATATTTATCAAGAATTCAAACTGCCTAAAAATTTTAGTCCTTGCGTATTCGCATCTTTGTCACCTCGAATATCAATAGGAGTATCAACGTTAGGTTATTTGAAATATGACTCTTCACTCTTTGATTTGTTCGTTTGTTTGATGAGTTGGTTTATACAAATATTAGAAATCATGGACGAGTACCTATGAGTTCAAATCCATATTAACCCCTTTATAACTGGTTTGAGTTTAGGTCCATGACCACGATGTTGTTAAAGGACAATTCACAAGACAACATTGTTGTAAAAGTCATGACAACCTAAGCAAACACCATTAATACCTACACATATTTATTTATTAAAAAACATATTATGACGTGATTAAATAGTAGGAAAAGTTCCCACTACCTAATAATACTAATCTCCTTTTTTCATCAACAGAGGAGAAATTTATTCATGCATGGACTGTAGCCGCCACACGTACACATACACATACACATACAAAAGTGACAAACCTAATCAACATAAGAGGCAATCTTCTTTGGAGAATATTTCTTAAAAACAAAAGGAAAAGGGCTATTCTCGGCGACTCCCAATTTTCCATCATCAAGAAGAGTAACATCCTTACACTCCATAGCCGAAACTCTGAAAATTTCGGACTCCGTTATGTGACAAAACTTAATGTTGTACACATCTTTACCAGCTTCTTTAATATTGAATGTATAAGTAGGCTTGAATGGCCCTTTAGTACCGACAATCACGTACGATTTGTTGTTGGCATCGCTAGGGGCTACCCACCACCTCAATGGTTTATTGCAGGTGGTGGAGACCTTATCGAAGTAAAATTCAATTGGAAATGAAGTCGAAAGGATCGGTATTAAATAAAGGGTCGAGATCTTCACAGGCAAGCCTCTTTTGGTCCAGCTATTGGTTATAAAAAGAGGGCAGGGTGAAGAGTCCTCTGCTGGTGTCAATCTAAGGCCACCTTCGCCCGATGAGATCAATGGACGAAAGGCTGGAAGGATGTAGTAGTCCCCTCCATTTTGTAGTATGTCGCCGTCCACATCTAGGATGGGGCCGGCGACACTAGGAGAAGGAGAGAGGACTAGGAGAAGGAGAGTAATTGCAGCAGTTGGGAAGAGAAAGGAAGCCATTTTTTTTTTCTTTTTTTTTTTTAGTTTTGAGGGATGATGGAGGACTAGAAACAGGAGGGATGGTATTTATAGAAGTATTATATGGATGGTATGAGAGAAAATTTGTAATACATATGGGGAGTTTTTGGAAGTTAAAAAAGTACGGCATAGTGGTTACTCAAATGTTCAATTGTTACATTGGTATTATTGTGTCATTAGTCATTGTAATGCTTCATTATTACAAAAAAATGTAAATAATGTAATAAGATTAACTATGAAACAGAATTAGCACGATACATTCGTCTTATAGTATTATAGCTTATAGACTTATAGTGCATATGGGCAATATATATTAGATGAAGGTGAAGGTTTATAGGCTAACAAAAGCTTTCGATAGAACTTGATCACTCTAACTTATTACTCCATCCGCTTTCCAATTCAAAAGTATCCTATTACAATAAATCTTGTGTAAAGCGGGTGTACGTTAATTTTATTGTAAAACGGTCAGTTTGAGGGTAACTTTAACTATATTTATGGTAACTTTAACCCCGTAAAGGGTAGCTTTTAATTTGTCGTTGGTTTGAATTTTATTTTAATGTGTAATATCTTATAGAATCATGATTACATATCATAAACGTTGATATGATTAATCTAATACATTATATGTTTTTTTATAAGATAATATTTATTATTAGAAAAATAATAACTTTTGTAATATATAAGGTAACTTTAAATACTTTTAGGATAACTTAACCCGTTTTACAAAAAATTTGGAGAATTTGTGATCCTATTACAAAAATATTTAGGTCTAACTTTGGGGGATTTGACGCACAAAATAAAAAGTTATAATTAAGGAAGAAATATATACAAAAAAAAAAAAAAAAAAAAAAAAAAAAAAAAAAAAAAAAAAAAACCATTATTGATTTGACGCACACAATGAAAAAAGTCATCACCAAATAGGATACTTAGCATAAATTTGTGAAAATTTTTCTTTCCAAAATGTTATATACAAGTATATATGTTTAATAAAATTCTATTAAAAAATGTCAAATTCTTTTAAATTAATAATAAGATGTGAATTTAATTATAGTCAAATTCATTTTAATAATTGATTATCATTATTTACAAATCTTATTATTATGAATCCGTGCATAGCATAGGCCAAAAACTAGTTAAATATAAAAATAAAAATTTTGAGAAAAATGTAAGGTAATGTAAATTTCAAAACAAAAAGTAGTACTCTGTAATATAATATTACTCCAATCCATACAAAACATAGAAATTAAGTACATGTGAAATATTTGTAAATTCCTCTTTATGTACTTCATATTTTATCATGGAAATGAACGAAAATTCTACAGTAATGTACCGCTATGTACCACTAAAATAATATACGCTATGTACCACTGATTTTATTTATTACGTATACTATTTAATTTTTGTAATTTTAAACAAATTTCAAATCTGGCTTAGTTGGTTGAGTGTTTCCTATTTTCACTCGAAGGTACCATGATCGATTCTTTTTCCAAATCCATTTTTTTTTTCAATTATAGTGCTAATCATTTAAAAAATAAATTTTACACATTATTTAATTTGAATACCAACACTTAGTTTTTTTTTAAAAAATTCTTTTTTCCCTTCTCTAATTGCCCAAAATATGATAAAATATTATTTTACGTTTCAATTATCTTAATTATTGTGCCATATACCATACACAAAGGAATTTAATTCTCACAAAATATGATAAATAAGCATTTAATAATGGGATGAAGAGAATATTTATACAAGTTGTCTATTCTTTTTAGGGCGACATGATAAACAAAATATGAGATCTATTAGTTTGAGCCATTAAGTCATCTAGACTAGAAAGGATGTGTAAAGTAGCTTGTTATATACACCGGGTGTACCGTACACCCACGGTATTTTAATCTCTTCTTGATGATTGTTTTTTATTTAATCATCAAATGAAGAGCAAGACTAACTTTGGGTTAATTGGGTGTACAATACACCCGGGTGTATATAACAAATTTTACCACAATATTTCTTTTGGGCTCATCCAATTTATATGTAATGCTGTAATTATAGCCTATGTAGGATCTGAACCAACATCTATGTACAAAGTTACATTGCTCTATCATTTGAGCCAATAAGCTTTCAAAGTCAAAATAAGGTATTCAATAGAAAATACTACAAACGCGATTTTAAGAGTACAAAACTAAATCTCCACACAATAGTAAAATTCTCAATGGTAATACCCGACCTTTTTTTTTTGAGCTTGATAAGCCCCAACTTATGTAACACTGAAATGATAGACATTTTTTTTTATTTTACAATTTTTTTTTATTTTACAAAATAACCCTAATTAAGAAATTTTTCCAATTACAACCTTATTTAATTAAAAATTAAATAGTTAATTAAAATTAACTATAGTTAGTATTTCTTTTTTTTTTAAAAAAAAAAAGAAAAGAAAAATACTTCAAAAAAAAAAAAAAAAAAAACCACCAACCAGCCACCCACACCACAACCTCCACCAGTCAGCCACGTACCCTTTCCCCCTCCCCCTTCGCTGCCGGCGTCCAGCACAGCTTCCCCGCCGGCGCCCAATCTTCCCTCAACCGCCGGCGACCTAAACCATCGGACCACTGCTGCCCAAAGCTCCAAAATCAAAACCCCCAAATTCCCTCCCCCGAAAAACTTAACTCTCTTTCTCCAATCTCCATTGAAACAGGAAAAGCTTGAGCAACCCATCAATGGCGGGATTCAGAGGATTCGATCTCCTTCACCAACACTTCTTCAACCTCCTCCTCTTCTTTTTCTTCTTCTTCTTCTTCTTCCTATCCCTCCCCATATTCTCTTTCCTCTTCCCCCTCTCCCTTCGCCGCTAACGCTACCTCCTCCGCCGCCCACTTCGTCCCCTTCCCCATTGAAAATCACATCCCCACCCCCTCGCCTAGTCGCCTGAAACCCTTAACCCATCTGGGCGCGCGCGGTGGTCGGGGTTTGGATTAGGGTCGGGTCTGGTGGTGGCTGAGTGAAGGTGAGGGTGGAAGTGAGGGGGATTTAAAATTGACAAAAATCAAATTAGTTACAATGATTGAATCTTCAACGATATTGAGTGATTTAGTTCCTTCTGATTAAAATTTGCTTCAAGCTACATGTATAATTAAAGAGGAAAGCAGAATGGGGAGAAAAGGGATGCGAGGAGAAAGAATCTGACTTTTTGTTTTGACTTTTTGAAAAAAAAAATTAAGTTTTAATTTTTAATATAAAATTTAGTAGTACATAGCAGTATATACCGTTTTTAGTACATAGCAATGTATGTGATGTACTGTAGACTCTTTCTAGAATGAAATGACATATGTAATTTTTTTTTTTTTTTTTTAATTTGAATTTGTTTAATGTTTATCCTTAAAAGTTTTTGTATGTTACATAAACAATTTTGTTTTTTTTTTTTTTTTTCAGATTTCCTAATAAAAATTTTCTAACAAAAATATATAGTAGTACTTTGGAGGGAAATTTTTTTATATAATTTTTCAATAATCAAGTGTCTTAATTGATAATTCATTTAGTACGTAGTATACATGGATGAACAAATACTATAGTCTTTAATAATATAATACATTAAAGATATATTATCAAAGTGGATTATTTAAAATTATTGAATATGAGACATAAAATTATTATCTTAATAAAAGTGGATGAAGTCTCTGTTTATCACCCATTCACCTTGATAAAATTATAAATAAATCAACAAAATGTCTAGTTAACCTAACATTTTCGTAATTAAAAGACATCATACAATATAATAGGAGAAAAAGTCCTCCCAAATAATACACATCTCCCTTTTTATTTCATCAATAGAGGAGAAGTTTATTCATGCATGGATTATAGTCGCACATACACATACACATACACATACACATACAATTACAAAAGTGACAAACCTAAACATAAGATGCAATCCTTGGGATATAATATTTCTCAAAAACAATAGGAAAAGGCCCATCTTCAGTGACTCCCAATTTTCCATCATCAAGAATACTAACATCATTACACTCCATAGCCGAAACTCTGAAAATTTCGGATTCTGATTGTGTGACAAAACTTAATGTTGTACACATTTTTACCAGTTTTAGCTTCTTCAATCTTGAATGAATAAATAGGCTTGAATGGCCGGGAAGTACCGACAATTGTTGGAAATTCTTGATGAAAAACAAAGAAAAGAATGGTATTAAAGTGAGGTAATTAAATGTCCGACATTGAACGAACCTAGACACTTTCGTGTTTGTAACGTATCCAATCACTTGGCTGAACGAACCTAGACACTTTTGTGTGGTTATCGCTGTTTGTTTTTTCCCTATAAATACTCGTGCTTTCATCAGTCATACATACAATTACAGAAACTCTCTCCTATCTAAACTTCTAAACACTACTCTCTGTTTTCTGAGCAAATATTCTGAGTTCCAGTTGGGTTTGTGAGTGCACACAAACTCTGGTGTTGTGCTTATCTTGGAGGGCGACCGCTTTGCGTTTGCTGCACTGGGAGGTAGCGCGGAATCGTCTTTTAGGTAAGTGGTTATCCACGAAGCGGCTACTGTGTTTTGGTTTGCATCCCATCGAGATAAGTTTTTGCTGTTTTTATAGCATATAAGTCTAACAATCTAAAAGACGATTATGGCTTTCAAATTTCTGATTCCTGATATGTCTTAGTTAGAACCTCTTGATGGAAAGAATTATAAACGTTGGACCGTTAGGATGCGTTTTTATTTGGAACAAATTGATGTTGCTTATGTGCTTATTAATATAATTGTTGAACCTGTTGAAAGGATGATTTGTTTGAAACTGATGTTAAGTTTGCTAAGGATGATGGAACCTGTAAAGTCATACTGTTGCACTATATGTCGAATAATCTGTTGGATATCTATATGGGTTTTTGTCATGCTAAGGATATTTGGGATGCTTTAGAGAAAAAGTATGGTAGTGATGATGCTGTAACTAAACGTTATTGTGTTAGTAAGTAGTTGAGTTTTCAAGTACAAGATGATAAACCTATTATTGATCAGGTGCATGCTTATGAGAATGTTTGTATTAATATGGCTGCTGAAGGTTTGTCTATCTGTTATATAACCCTTGCTATTATTCTGATTGAAAAACTCCCTCCTTAGAAGGATTTTCGTAACCAATTGATGCACAAAAAGAAAGACCTTACCCTAGAGGAACTTGTTGGTCTCCTGAAAATTGAGGAAGAGAACCGTATCAAGGATAAAGGCCAATCTATTTTTCCCTCTTCTTATTCTGCCAAAGCCAACCTTGTTGAACCTAAACACAATAACCAGTCTAAAAACACGCCTCTTAAACCCAAAGGAAAAATCCAGAATTATAAGTTTAAGGGAACTTGTTTTAAGTGTGGTCTGACTGGTCACAAGGCTAAGGATTGCAGGGTCAAGAAGAAAAATGGCAGAGTCAAGCGAATCTTATGAGGATTCTAAAGTTAATGTTACTGTTGTTTCAGAAGCTAACTTGATAGGTAATGCTGTTGAGTGGATTGTTGACACTGGAGCAACCAGGCACATCTGCGCCAACAAGGACATGTTCATTATCTATGAAAAAGGTTGAAGGTGAAAATGTCTTCATGGGAAACTCGGCTTCTTCTTCTTTCCAAGGTAAAGGGTAGATCGTTCTCACTCTCACTTCTGGAAAATTGCCTACTTTCACTAATGTTTTACATGCTCTAAAAATACGCAAGAATTTAATTTTTGGCAGTTTGCTCATGAAAGCTGGACTGAAGCTCTCCTTTGGTTTTGATAGATTAGTTCTTTCTCGCAATGGAGAATTTGTGGGGAAGGGCTTTTGTAATTAGGGGCTTTTTACTCTTGATGTTAAAATTGACACTATGAATAAGAATGCTAGTACTTCTTTTGCTTATATTGCTGCGTCTATTGATTTATAGCATGCAAGGTTAGGTCACATTAATATTAATTCGATTAAAAGGCTTAAACACTAAAATTTGATTCCATGTTTTTCTAATGTTGATTTTTCGAAATGTTAAATATGTGTTGAAGCCAAATTTACAAAGAAGCCATTTAAATCAGTAGATAAACAGACTGAAGTACTAGAACTTTTTCATAGTGACTTGGGTGATTTTAATAATCACGAGAGTAGAGGGGTAAAAAAGTATTACATTAATTTTGTTGATGATTGTTTACGTTTTTCATGGTTTATCTTCTCAGGTCTAAGGATGAAGCTGAGGAAATGTTCCTCAAATATAAAGCTGAGCAAACAAAATGGACAAGAAGATTAAGAGGGTAAGGAGTGATAGGGGTGGTGAGTTCAGCCTTAACACTCTTAAGGAATTTTGTGAGCACATCGTACATGAGACGACAACTCCCTATGCACCCGAACAAAACGATGTAGCTGAAAGAAAAAATAGCATTTTAAAGAATATGATGAATTCTATGCTTATTAGTTGGCTTCCTGATAACATGTGGGGGGAGGCTATTCATTCTAATTGTCATGTTTTGAACAGGGTTCCTCACAAGAAGCTTGACAAGACTCCATACGAAATATGGAAGGGTCGAGCACCAAACCTGAAATACTTGAAAGTGTAGGGGTGCCTAGAAAAAGTAGGCATACCTAGCTTCAAGAGGGAAAAAATTGGTGCTAAAACTGTTGATGCTATTTTTATTGGTTGTGCTTATCAAAGTGCAGCTTATCGTTTCTTTGTTAAAGGTACTAACAACTCTTATGCATGTTGCAATATCATTGAGGCAAGAGATGCTGAATTCTTTAAGAACATTTTTCCTTGGAAAATGTCTCCTTCTAATGATAGTGAATTACCTGCTAGTATTTCTGTTAGTTTACCTATTGCTAATGCTCCTTTTACTAACGATGATTCCGTTTTGGAGCCAAGGAGAAGCAAAAGAGCACGAAAGGACTACACTTTTGGACCTGATTTTATTACTTCTTTCTTATTTGAATTTTTCGTTAGAATATGATCCAAGAACCTACAATGAGGCAATGAGGTCAGTTGATGCTATTTTTTGGAAAGAAGCAATTTAAAGTGTGTTACAATCAATTCTCAATAATAACACTTTGGAATTAGTTGATCTTCCTAGGGGTTGCAAGCCCATTACTTGTAAATGGATCTTTATAGACAAGTATAAGGCTATAATAGTGGTGAGGGGTTTTACTAAAAAACATGGCATTGATTATTTTGATACTTACTCCCCTGCCACTAAAATTGCAACCATTAGGACTTTGATTGCTCTTGCTTGCATTTTTGATCTTGTTGTTCACCAAATGGATGTCAAAACTGTATTTTTGAATGGTGACTTGGATGAGGATATTTACATGGTCCAACCTGAAGGGTTCGTTGTTCCGGGCCAAGAAAACAAGGTTTGTAAGTTAGTCAAGTCATTGTATGGGCTTAAGCAAGCTCCAAAGCAATGGCATGACAAATTCGACAAGACTATGACTGGTAATGGTTTTCATGTTAATGAAGGTGATTCTTGTGTTTATTCTAAGCACGATAGCCATGGTTGTGTGATTATTTGTCTTTATGTGGATGATATGTTGATTTTTGGAACTTACTAGGATCGTGTAAATGAGACAAAACGGTTTTTTGAGTTCTAATTTTGAAATGAAAGACATGGATGAGGCATATGTCATTTTGGGAGTAAAAATCAAAAGGACTCAAAATGGTATATGCATTAACCAGGCACACTATGTTGAAAAACTTCTCAAAAAGTCTGACTCATTTAATGTCGATCTAGTTAGGCATCCATATGACCCCAATTTCCACCTAAAGAAAAATACAGGTGATCCCGTTCATCAGTCTGAATATGCTAGAATTATAGGTAGTGTTATGTTTCTTATAAACTACACTAGACCTGACATTGCTCACTCTGATAGTAGATTCAGCTGGTACACTCATAACCCGAGTAGTGATTATTGGATTGCTCTTAAGAGATAGCTTAGGTATCTTAAAGGTACCATGGATTGGGGTTTGCACTACTCCAAATTTCCAGGAGTTTTGGAGGGCTTTTATGATGCCAACCGGGTGTCTGACAACGACAAAGTAAATTCCACCAATGGTTATGTCTTCACCCTTAGGGTGGAGCTATATCATGGAAATCTAGTAAATGAGGCAGAATGGTTGAGGAACATGCTTGCTAACATTCCACTGTGGGGGAAGCCAGCTCCTTTAGTTGCACTTCAGGGTGATTTGTAAGCTGCGATTGCTGTTGCAAACAACCATGCCTACAATGGGAAAAAGAGACACATTCATCCGAGGTATAAATCTGTCAGAAATTTGTTGTCTGAAGGGGTGATATCACTAGACTATGTAAAGTCTGAAAAGAATGTTGCGGATCCGTTGACTAAAGGCCTACGTAGAAAACTAGTTTTGGAAACATCGGAAGGATAGGGCAAAAGCCCGTGAATTAATTGTAAAGTAATGAACTCCTACTCATTATGAGTTCAAAGGGGAACAATATATAATAATTCGGAAGCACAATCTTTATTTTTGTCCATCCTAGATGTTTGTTTTGTGCTTTGCTACAAATGAGAAAGAGGTTGAGCATATGGCTCTTAATGAACCTGTAACCATATTTTTGGTGGCGTGTTGTAACAAATAAAAGAGTGGTATTAAAGTGAGGTAAATGTCCCACATTGAATGAACCTAGACACTTACGTGTTTGTAACGTATCTAGTCACTTGGCTGAATGAACCTAGACACTTTCGTGTTTGTAACGTATCTAGTGCACACAAACTCTAGCGTCGTGCTTATCCTGGAGGGCGACCGCTTGCGTCTACAGCACCGAGAGGTAGTGCGAAATCGTCTTTTAGGTCAGTGGTTATTCACGACGTGGTTATTATCTTTTGGTTCACATCCCATCGAGATAAGTTTTTCTTGTTTATATAGCATATAGTCTAACAACAATGCACGTACGATTTGTTGTTGGCATCACTAGGAGCCATCCACCACCTTAATGGTTTATTGCAAGTGGTGAAGAACTTATCAAAGTAGAAGTCAATGGGATATGAAGTGTGAAGGATCGTTATTAAAAAGAGGGTCGAGATCTTCACAGGCGAGCCGCGGCTATGGGACGAGTCTTGGGTTATAAAAAGAGGGCAGGGTGAAGAAGAAGAGTTATTGCAGTACTTTGGAGGAGAAAGGAAGCCATTTTTTTTTGTGTAACTTTATGTTACTAACTTACTAGGTTATTTTTAATGATTTTTGAAGGTTGAAGGAGAATTGGAAACGGTGGGGTGGTATATAAAGAATTGTTATAAATGGTATGAAAGAAAATTTGTAACAGTATATGGGGTTTTATTGGGAAGTGAAAAAAGTTCAGCTTAATTAGTTCGTTATTCTAATGTTCAAATTGTTATATTTTTTTGTGTAATTTTAGGTTGCTTTGTTATATAAATTTTTTTACTAATTCAGAGCTAAAATCTTTTTGTGTTTTTTTTTGTGTTTTAAATTAGCTTGCCATGACATCTAGGATTGCAAACATATTCTTCCTTCTAGCTAATTTATACCACAATGGTTAAGCTAATTGTCATTTAGCTTTTTTAGCTTTATTTTTTAAATAATTAATATTTTATTAGAGACTGTTAATTTCTAAGCTTATTAGCTTAGCCAAGCTAATTATTGAATTATCCTCCAATGGTTTGGGTATTAGCTTGAAAATTATTAAAATTGCAAGCTAGTCCTCAAAAGAAACCATTGGAGTTGCCCCAGAATTCTCCCCCACTGGGCGATTGACATAGGATTAATTATCCACAATTAGCACACGATTGCAGGGTTGATACCATCTGTAACACCCCGACCCCAAACTAATTAGGGAGTGGCCTATTGTCACGAAATGCGCATCAAGGGCCAACAACTGTCCTCATAAACCAACACAAGTACTTTCGGTGTATTTTGTCCTCACTCATGCGCACCTTAGGAAAACTTCCCAGGAAGTCACTCATCCCGACCAAGACTACTCCAAGCCAAGCATGCTTAACTGAGAAGTATCTTAGCATATGAGCTCCCTAAAAGAAAGATGTATCTTATTGGTATGAGTAGTGTGTCGGGGTTTTTGGAGTCCCTCGGGAGAGTTACAATTCCAAGAATGTGCGTCGACCGTCTGTACCCGCAAAACCACGGAAAACTCCGAATGGGTGGAGTTCCACCTCCGACGGTCAAGTTAGAACGTATCCGGATGTATAAAAGTGCGGAATGTAATGGTTTTTCTCTTGGATTTTGAGAGAATTCTGCAATTAATATTGCTCGGGTTTTGTGTGTATATTTATGAATATGCAATAAATGAGAATTTTCCTCTATTTATAGTGTAAGGGGATCAGTTTCTTTTTCATGGGTTGGAGTGCTACGTGTCACCAGGGCGTTGGTTCTCTCAGAACCTCTCTGATGCTGACACGTGTCAGCATGCGATTGGTCCACATGGACAGGGTATTTTAACCCTAAACATTTGACCCTTACAGGTGTGATGTGGCTTGCCACGTGGCACCTGTGATTAGTGTCATGCTCTGAGAAGGTGACATTTCGTCTCCTTCTCTTCTTTTTTTTTTTTTGAATTTGAATTTGAACTTGAACTAGGAAGGTGACGATTCGCCTTCTGGGGTTATAGAGAACCCCCCTCCCCTCATTCTCACACTTTGCAATTTTTTGAGAAATTTTTCTGAGAGAAAAAGAGCGTTCTGATACCGGTTGCTAGTCCTTGCACAACCGTCTTCTTTTTCTTCACTCAACCGGTTACTGTCTGAGTGCTTCTTCATTCAAAACATATTAAGACTGCTTGAGGGTCCTTTGACATCCTCCTAGCTTTCAATACACCCACAGCCGGTCAACCGTTTGGGGTATCTTTAAGCAAAATTTCAGAGGAACGCCTGGGTTTTTCTACAATTTTTAGTTGCTCTTTAAGTGGGTACATCCGGGCGACCGTCTGGGTATCTAGCAAGCAACAAAGAGAGTTCCGGTTGCTGATCCAGATAGTCAACCTCCCCCAAACTCAAAACTTCTTCGAGGTACCGTCTCTACCCCTTGCAACTTTTTTGAGTTTTTCCGGTTGTATAGCTTGTAAAGAATATTGGACTCACCCAACACACACACGGCACGGCCTAAGACAGTTGTCATCCGGTCACCGAATACGATTGAGTCTAGGACTGGGGATGCCTTCTTGGGGTGTTTGGACCACCCTTACTCTTCTACAAATCCGACTGTCTCTATTCATGTGCGGGACAAAATGGATCGGACGAGATGAACTGCTGTAGACCCCGACTACTAATCAGACGGCTTAGCCGAAGCTCCGGCTGACCTTGTACATTATGACCATCCGGGTGTACCTAGCACGCCCATCTTGTACATTATAACCATCCGGGTGTACCTAGCACGCCCAGTGATGATATTTTAGAGGAGTCCGAGGATATAGGCGGTGAAGAGACAGTCCAACATTCAGACTCTTCAGGGTCTTCCTTGGAACCGGATGCCCCCCAAGGGGATGAGGAGGCGTATAAATGGCCTTCAATCACAATCCAACAGAGGCGCACATGACCGCCAGGGATGTAGTCACTCTAAACGCTACCTTACCCAGAATTTTACAGAAGCGCCAGGTTGGGGTAGGATAAAAAATTGTGGTGCCGCCTGTAGAGGCAACTGTCGTTTGGGATGACGACCTTGATCATGCTGACGACTATTTCGGCTGTTATGAGGCGGCATTCAAAGCTAGCCTCCGGTTCCCCCTCCATAATACAATAAAAGCCATTATAAGAGGCTACAACCTTTGCGTTTGGCAGTTAACACCCAATTCTTGGGTGAATATATTAGGATACATTGCTGCCTGCGAGATGTAGGACATAACGCCTAGTTAGGAGGCGTTTGCACATATGCACTACCTCAGCCGTGCCCCAGGCGGCTAGAATGCGTGGTATACGTTAACCACGCATCCGGAATACATGATGACGCTTGACAAGCCGTCAAGGTGGAGCAGCTGGAAGAGCAAGTTTTACTTGGTTTCTTCCCCATCGTTGCCTAAATCATCGGCTACGTCACTACAACAAGCACCCGACTCTCCTTGGAAAGAAATGCGCCCTTCCTTAAGTACCGGAAGAGGCTTGGATGTAAATAATGGAGACGAGGCTCTTTAAGAAGACCTCCATGCCTTTGGATAATGGGATTGAAGTCATTGTCCCCAAGAACTGGGTCCCTCATCCATTAAAGGACGAGGCGTTCCATTCCGCCTATGGCCTTAGCATAATGTTTAGCCGACGTATGTTGACTGATAACCGGCACTTTATGCCGTCTGTATCATGCTTGAATGGATTTTGACTTTGATTTTCCTCTTTGCAGAGAAAGGATTAGAGATGGTGCCTCCAGAGAGGACACCCGATAAATCGGCTTCTCAGATCCGGAAGGATCAGTTAGAGAAGAAGAAGGTCCAACTGGCGACCAAGGATGATAGGGTAAGCTCCGGCTGATATTACAATCTATATAGTTTGATGTCAATTATGATATTAACCGGTTGCTTTGTTTCTTTTTTAGACGGGGAGCAAGAATGTTCCTCGCTCCCTATCCAAGATGCTAAAAAGACCGGGCGAGGAGCCCTCCCAGCCTCCTTCTAAGTCCAAGAGGACTCCGGCTGCCCCTCCCTCTTCCGGAAGGCCGCCTGTGCCTGAAAGGCCCACCTCAGCAGGCAAAAGCCTAAAAGACCTTGGCCTAAACACAGGGCAGGCTGAGGTTGAGATGAGGGAGCCTAAAACTCCCTTAAGCCGGCAGTTTGCTGTAGTGACCGGTTCCAATGCGGCTGGGGGTGGGATGACCCCTCAGCCTGAAAATGAAGGTATGGCTTTCACCTTTGATCTCCCTTGGCCGCTTGGGCCTATGCGAGTCAAGTCCTAAGCTACCCAATAAGGGGATTCTTTAGGCATCCGGCAGAATGTAGGTGCCGCCGATGCTCAATACTTAACAAATAAATTTTGTTGATGCAGATGCCTTTTCTCGTCGGCCTGACCTCTAACAATATGCCAAGAGGATGCTGAGGACCCTCACCCGGTCCGAAAAGGAGGCAGTTTCGGGTATGCACCAGGTCAACATTGACCGCATCAACTCGCTGCTTGCCGAGGTAATTGGCCGGTTGGGGTGCTTTTGTACAATTTACTCTTTTGCCGGTTGTAACATAATTGAGAGACTAACCCTTTTCCGGCTAGTTTTGTAGGTGATGTTAAGAGTAGACGGCCTCAAGGTTCCCTTGAGGAAGAAGAAAGAGGAGGTAAGAGATGCCAATAGGCGAGCGGCTGACCTTATTGACGTTACTCAATACAACACTTTAATGTATGAAATACAAACTAAAAGCCAGGAGACGAAATAGGAGGAGACAATCAGGGAGCTCACTACGGCTGCTGACGTGGCCAACAAGAAGGCGGTTGACTTTGAGCTGCAAGTTAAGAACCTCCAGGCCGACGTCAATGCGCTGGGGGATGCCGACAAGGAGCTGAGAACACCCAACTGAGGGCGACGTCTCCCAACTGAAGAACGAGCTGGCCCAGACGTAGGGTGACCACAAAGCCAAGGTGGAAGCCAAGCAAGACTTGCTGGTTGCTGAAAATGAGCGGGACTGCGAGGCTCCTAAGAAAATGGCCTAGACCCTAATCCATCCGGACACCAAATGGGAGTTTTTCGAGCTAAGGTACAAGTATGCCACTGAGGTGTACGTCGCTCAAATCCTTGGGCTTGAGAAGCCAGCTCCCTTCGAGGAATGGGCTGGCATTGTCGAGGAAGATGAGAAGGAGCAGGCGGAAGAACGAGCGTCGGGCGAGGCTAATGAAGCTCAACCTCAGCAAACTCAAGTTGCTCCTCCATCCGGCCAAGGCCAAACGTCTCAGCCTCCCTAGCAGCAGTGAATCTTGATTGTCTTTCTTTTTCTATCTCCGGCCTGCGAGCCGAGTATTTCAGGTATTCTTCTTTTCCCCGGACGTAGTTCTGGCTGACAATGATATTTGATTAATAGAATTTTCCGGCTGAATCGGTTTTGCCCATATTTGTCTTTGATATAATTTGGTTCAATTTTTGCAATTTTTCTGGTATGATCATACAAATCTTTTTCTTTTTGCAATTTGACTCAACACATGCGGTAATGCCGGATGCATTGGCTTTATCTGCCCCTGGATGGTTGTTTGCTTGATATTGCCCAACCCTAAGCAAGCAGCCGTCCAAACAAGCATCCGGATAATGAAGTAGAGTTATTCTCTAAGTTAGATTAGCCAACGGTGCTGGCTAAGACTAACCTAAAACATTCGTTTAATCGCTACGAGTTACCCTTTAGGTAGATGTCATCGCCGTTTGTTAGAAGAGGCGGCCATTGGCCGGGCGTAGACATCATAACCAGGTTATGAATTAACTGCTAAGGTTTTGACCTTGCTTAATTTGGGTTTGTAACCGGCTGTAGTGCCTTTGGGCAAAGACCGGTTATATTTGACCAAGATATCAGTTACCCTTTGTGTTGCTTTGAAGCAACGACCGTTGTATCCAAGTTCAATTGATTATTCAAACGGCCGTGAGTTATCTTTAACCTAAACAGTCGGTTAAAGCCGCTTGAGTTATGATTTATTAGACAATGTACCACCCAAATGGGAGATGCTCTTTTCGACGAATTCACCCAAATAGGCGTCGCCAGTTGCCTGCTCATGTTGGAGCAAGCGGTTTGAAGACTATCTGGCCATTGGCTTTATAGATAGCTGCTAAGTTTGAGACTTAGCTTATATCTACTCAATTTAGAGCAGACATATGTCTGGTTGTGCATTGCACATATGGGACTTTGTACAAGAAAGCATAAATAAAGCATCTTTTCATTAACTAACTCTATTTACAAAGATTTACAAGTCTTTAGAGGTAGTAATTTTTCAAGTTATCTACATTCCAAGTTCTGGCTAGCTGCCTGCCGTCTGGAGTTTCTAGGCGGTAGGTGCCGCCTCTAACTTCTTCAAAAATCCGGTAGGGGCCTTCCCAATTGGGGGTTAGCTTTCCTTGCTCATTGGCCCTACCAGTGGCCTCCTTTTTCCGTAACACAAATTCCCCCACTTTCAAGGGCCGTTTGTGCACTCTTCTGTTGTAGGCTCTCGTCATTCTCAGACGGTATATCTCATGACGTAAGACGGCATTGCCCCTGCGCTCCGGGAGTGAATCCAATGCTAGACGCATGGCCTCCTAATTGGCCTCTTCATCATAGAGCATGATTCGAAGTGTTGGCTCGTAATGTTCAATAGGCAGAACGGCTTCAGTGACGTATGTCATGAGAAACGGGGTTTCACCGGTTGCCCCTTTTTGAGTTGTTCTGAGTGCCCATAGGACGTGAGGCAACTCATCTGCCAATAGACCGCCAGCTCTTTCAATTTTCTTTTTAATGCCGTCTGAGATGAGCTTGTTGAAGGCTTCAACTTGGCCGTTTGCTTGGGGACGGCCGACTAATGCAAAATAATGTGAGATCCCTTGATCTCCCAACCAGCTCTTGAGGGTAGGCGTTTCAAACTGAGGGCCATTGTCAAAGACCATAGACATAGGTACCCCAAATCGGGTGATGATGTTTCTCCAAATGAAGGAGATGACATCCTTTATCTTAATGCCCTTGACCGCCTCTGCCTCAACCCATTTGGTGAAGTAATCTACAGCGACCAAGATGTACCTCCATCCCCTTGTAGCAGGCATATATGGATCCAGGATGTCCATGCCCCATTTTGCAAATGGAACCGGGCTGTAGATAACCGTAAAATCAGTGGCCGGACGGTGTATGAGTTTGCCAAATCTTTGACACTTGTCACACTTCTTCACCATTTCCATGGCGTCTGCCTCAAGAGTGGGCCAAAAGTAGCCTTGCCGCCTGACCTTTTTCGCTAGAGTTCTGCCGCCTATATGTGATGCACAAAAGCCCGAGTGCAGATCCTCTAGAACTTTTTTCCCCCTTTATGGGGTAACATATTTTAGCAGCGGCTGGAGGTAACCCTTCCCGAAGAGTTCTCCATTATGGATCTTAAAACTTGCGGCTCGCTTCTTCAATGCAACCGAATCTGAAGGGGCATCTAGTAAAGTGTTGTCTGCCAGATAAGCCCGGATTGCATTTATCGAGGTCGAGCTTCGGTCAAGAACTCCAATGGGATCATGTTCAATGCTTCTTTTTTCCATGACTTCCCAAAAGACCGACCTAGGCGTATCATAAAGGCGGATGATACCAACTTAGACAGTGCATCCGCCTGATTATTTTTTGACCTGGGCACCTTACTTAGATGATATTCATCAAGTGTCCCGGCCTCGTCTTTGACCGCCTGCAGATATTTGATCATAGCCGGATGGGTGGCTTCGTAGTCACCATGGTATTGGCTAACGATCAACTGAGAATCAGAGTAGGCGTCTACCTTTCTTACCCCTGCCGCCTTACATATACAGATGTCGGCTAGCAGGGCCTCATATTCCGCCTCATTATTTGAGGCTTGGAACTTGAACCGTAGTGCATATTCATATTTGTCCCCTTCCGAAGACTTGCAAATTACGCTTGCACCAAAACCGTTAATAGTAGAGCTCCCGTCTACATATAACTTCCAAACCTGATCAACATTTTTCGGCTGAGCCGGCCTTGTCATTTCGACAATGAAGTCGGTGAATGCCTGACCCTTCACTGCCTTTCTTGGTTCAAAAGTTATTTCCAGAATTTGCATTTCAATGGCCCATTTGAGCATTCTGCCGGATTACTCCAAAGTTGTCATTGGCCGCTTGAGGGGTTGGTCTGTGTAGACCACCACCGGATGTGCTAAGAAGTAAGGTTTCAACTTCTTGATTTCCATGAAAAGAGTAAGGCCAAATTTTCAACCAAGGGGTACCGCGGCTCAGCATTTCGAAGAACATGGCTAATGAAATAGACCGAAAGCTGAACGTTGTCTTTCTCAGCTAGGAGAATGGCACTGAGGGCAAGATCTGAGACGGCAAAATATATATAGAGAATTAGCCGTGGCAATGAGTGGAGGTGCTCTTTCAATTTCTGGAATGCCGCCTCAGCATTTTCCCCCCATTTGAATCTAGTTTTCTTTTTTATTGCCTGGAAGAAGTAGAGGCACTTGTCACCTGACTGGTTGAGGAATCACCCCAATGCCGCCAGACAGCCGGTAAGTTTTTGAACTTCCTTGACAGTGTGGGGTGACTTCATGTCAATTACCGCCTATACCTATTCCGGGTTGGCCTCTATCCCTCTTTGATCAATCAAAAAACCGAGAAATCTCCCAAACTTAACACCAAAGACACACTTCTTGGGATTAAGCATGACCTTGTGCCGCCTGAGGGTGGTGAAGGTTTCTCGGAGGTCAGCAAGATGATCAATCAATAGCTTAGATTTGACTATCATGTCATTAATGTACGCCTCTACATTCCTCCCAATTTGATTAATGAAGACTGTATTAATCATTCGTTGGAAGGTAGCAGGCGCATTCTTCAGCCCAAACGGCATCACCGTGTAACAGAATAACCCTTGATCAGTGACGAATGTCGTCTTCTCTCGATCTTTTTTCCACAAGGGTATCTGATGGAAGCCTGAGTAGGCGTCCACAAAGCTCATCAAGGCATGACCGACTGTAGATACGACCAGACTGTCGATCTTTGGAAGTGGATAGCTGTCCTTCGGACATGCCTTGTTCAGATCTGTGTAATAGACACACATCCGCCAAGTATCATTTGGCTTTTTAACAAGAACAACGTTTGCTATCCAATCCGGGTAGTAGCATTGCCGAATGAACCCGACATCCATCAGCTTCTTGACCTCGGCGGTAGCCGCCTAAGATCTTTCCTTGCCGTGATTTCTTTTCTTTTGCCTAACCGGCTACTTTTTTGGATCCACGGCGAGTTTGTGGACAGCAAAATCCGGGCTAACGCCTGGCATCTCTTCCACTTCAAAGGCAAAGATGTCTTTGAATTCCTTCAGCAGTTGGTGCAAGTCTGCACCCAACTTGGCAAAAGCAAGCGTCCCCACCTTAACGGTTCGTTCTGGACGGCTGCCGTCAAGAACAATGTCGATATTTTCACCAGCCGGTTGGGGACGGAGATCATCTGACTGTTTCCCGATCAGTGATTGCTATTGCTTCTGTTTTTTTACGGCCACCAAGTGGTCCGCCTTTCTCTTTGTGCCGGCTGCTTTGGGAGCAAGCGTGACTTCCTTGAAGTCATCAAGGTCAATAGGTTCCTCGCCTTGGCCGGCTGCGGCCACAATAGGCTTGACGTTTGAGAGATAGTACTCCCTTTCCGTCTTCTAATCCCCATTCAGGGAACCCACTGACCCATCATCCCTCTCAAATTTGATCAGCATGAGGGATGGGATGATGACTGTCTTGGACTCGTTAAGGGTTGGACGACCCAAAATACGATTGTAAGCGGTCAATTTCTCAACCACCAAGAACTTGACAACCATGTGTCGTCCCTCCCCCCTTTTCTCCTAGCCATATGGGTAGGTCAATCCTCCCCACCGAATGCACTACTCCTCCCCCAAAACCAACTAAGGGGTGAGAGACTTTGTGCATGCTGCTAGGCTTGTACTTGAGCTTCGCCAAGCACCGATAGTTGATAAGGTCAGGCGAGCTCCCGGTATCAATGAGGATCCGACCCACTCGTTGGTTGGCAACCTTGCACACGATGACTATGGGGTCATCATGAGGCCGCCTGACCTTGCCCCAATCCTTCTCAGAGATGATGACCTCAGTGAAGGTGTCTTTCGACGCCTGGCCCTCATTGAGTTGAGTTCCAGCTTTCTAATGTTGTCCTTGGTGCCCCGGATGGTAGGACCCCCTCCCGAAAACCGCCTGCTATGGTGAAGATTTGCTCTTCATCAGTGTTAGAGCTTATAGCAAGGTTCTCAGGCTTCTTGGGCGGCTGACCACTGTTTGTTCTTGGGTTACCCTTGGACTTCTGAATATAGGACTTCAAAGCCCCTCACCAACCGCCTAAGGCTATAGCAGCCATTGGTGTTATGGCCTATATCCTCATGGAAATGACAATGCTTGCTCTTGTCCCGGCTTTTGATGGGACTTTTCATTGTAGCCGATTTCTCAATGATCAACCGGTCTTTAATCTCCATGAGTATGGAGGAGCAGTCCTTGTTGAACTCTTACTTGGGGACGTACGACTTCAACTCTTTCTTTTTCTTTTAGGACGGCTGACTAGAATTGTCCGCCACCCAGACTTCTTTTCTTTTCTTACTTTCTTCTTTTTTGGCCGGCTGAGCTAACCAGCTTTCTTTTTTGTCGGACTTTTTAGGGTTCGACGGTTGCTTGATGGCACAAAGATCCGCCGCCTGTATATAGGCTTCGGCTTCCATCAGAGCTTCTTGGAGGGTAGCCACCCTTTTTCTGACTAAGTTGAATTTGAAAGTCGACTCGTCTTTCAGACCCTTGAAGAAGTCTGTGTAGGCTACTTCGTCAGACAGCCCTTGAATCTGAATTCTCATCAGATTGAACCGCCTGACATAGGACCTTAGCCCTTCTCTATCTCCCTGCTGAATAGCCCCCAAATCAAGACTTCTCTTTTTGGCTGGGATGTTCATGGAGAAGTTGGGCGCGAACAAGTATGCAAGCGTCTTGAAGTTATTGATGCAACCGGCTGGCAATTGCCAAACCATCGTTGGGCTATTCCCTTCAATGTCGTCGGGAAAGCATCGGCACCAGGCAGCGTCATCCAACCCCTGTAAGTACATGAGGTTGGTGTAAGCCATTAGGTGGTCTTCCGGGTTGGTGCAACCGTCACAGGTACCGAACAACATATTCTTAACCTTGGCCGGCTGAGGCGCCTCGTTTATCAATCTGGAGAACGCCGACAGCTGTTCTCCAAGGTTTAGCAGCCGAAGCTGCCAGTCCATAGGCTGGACATTCAGTGCCGCCTGACCCCCGAAGAGGGTCGGTTGCATGTATGGTGGTCCATATGGCATGTATGGTTGTTGGGGCACATACGGAGCCGGCTGGATAATCTGAGGGCCAGTACGTGCGGACAAGCCGCGTGACTGACTCTCTCAGTCTGTTTCCGAATACTTCATTAAAGTATTCTGGAAACTGTCTGGGTAAGTCGACGTTGAGGCCGACTCAAACAACTGTTGACTTCTCTTCTGCTGGATTAACATCCGGGCATCTGAGTAAGTCCTTTTTTATCCATCTGACTGAACTTGCCGGATGACCTTCCTTTTCCCTGATTCAGGGAAACGGAGCTTTGAAAGGTCGATCATGGGCCCATCCGCCCCCTTTAATTTAGGGTGAGGAGTAGGCACACGATCCTTAACGTGCTTCTTCCCTGAGGGAGAAGGCTTCTTGGCCGACTGACCCTTGTTGGTGCCAGTTGACTTGTTTATCAGGTCATTGATTTCCCCTTTGAAACTCGTCATGAATTTCATGAATTCGTCTCTAGTAACGGGAGCAGCACCCTCCACCGCTTGGGGTAGCCCAGCCGGCTTGACGCTTGGGTTGCTTAGATCAGCTTTGTCTTCGCCCCATTCCCTTGTTTCCTTGGAATGGGTGCGTCTTGTTCTGAGTGACCCGTCTGGGGCCACATAGGTGTCGACTTCGAAGTCGTCACCACTCTCTTGGTCCGTATAGAACTCTACTCCGGCCAAAGACTGGTTCTCATCAACAGGCGGTACAAACTGTTGTGAAGCCATCTCAGAAGTATACTCCCCATAGACGGCGCCAAATGTTTCGGGGTTTTTGGAGTCCCTCGGGAGAGTTACAATTCCAAGAATGTGCGTCGACTGTCTGTACCTGCAAAACCACGGAAAACTCTGGTTGGGTGGAGTTCCGCCTCCGACGATCAAGTTAGAACGTATCCGGATGTATAAAAGTGTGGAATGTAAAGTTTTTCTCTCGGATTCCGAGAGAATTCTGCAATTAATATTGCTATGGTTTTGTGTGTATATTTATGAATATGCAATAAATGAGGATTTTCCTCTGTTTATAGTGTAAGGGGATCAGTTCCCCTTTCATGGGTTGGAGTGCCACGTGTCACCAGGGAGGTTGGTTCTCTCAGAACCTCTCTGATGCTGACACGTGTCAGCACACGATTGGTCCACGTGGACAGGGTATTTTTACCCTAAACAAGTAGTATATTCAACTCCTTTAAAGCAATCATGAAGGGTATTACACTTATTACATTTGTTTATCGTACAATTCCTAGTTTGTAACTTTGTATAGCTATAGTAAAAATGAACATCTTTATGGTGTATGAATTATATTTTAACATTGAAATTTAGTTGAGTTAGGTAAAAAAAAAAAAAATCTATCGATCAGAGCCTATCTTTCAGAAGTCAACTTGCCTTGTGTACACTAGATAAGGCCCCTTGAGATGGCAATTCAATTTGAGTTCAATTCGAATTTGACTCGATCTGAAGAAAAAAAATATGTTCCAAATCCGTTTAAAAATAGTACGATAATAAGTAAATAAACTAGATTTGAATTCAAATAGGAGGCGAATCAAACTTGGTCCTTCCGCAAAGTCTGATTGAGTCCGACCCAAGTCAAAATATTATGTAAAAAATGAAAGTTAATAGAGACAATACAAGCGGTTATAAGTATATCACACATTATTTAAAAAAAAAAAAGTATTTAGATCAATCAGACGTCCAATAAATTAAAGGAACCAGATTTGGATGCTAAAAATATGATTAAGTCAAATTGGACTCAAATTTGGATCAATCAATTAGATTCATATATATTTGAATTCGGATTTCAGTGCAAGGTCTGATTATAAAACGAATCAAATTCAGATTTGGCCCCATCCAACCCAGATATGATTCTTTGTCATTCCTAGAGAGGAGTGTAGCTAGGGTGGGGATCTCATGATTGTGAGACAATAATCCTTACAACTACACCAAAGTAGTATATATTTCCGTTGTTTCCTTTTATATGTTAGACTTTTCATTACACGCTTATCAATGCGTTTATTTCAATTATTAATATATATTTTATTACTAATATGTAAAAATTATTAAAATTTAATATTAATAATTATGAATCGAGATAATTTTTTCTTAACTGTAAATAATCAAAATTAATTCAATTCCTCTAATTATCGAAACGTACAGTTTTTTTTTCACCAAAAAAAAAAAAAAAAAAACGTGGACGTACAATTATTTAAATGTTTGTCTACCACAATTGTTGTAGATGTGGGACAAGCTAAGATTGTATTTATATATGCTGGTTTTGGCATTATTTTGTCACACGAAAGGGAAATAATAAGTCGTAATTTTGCTCCATAAATGAAGTCCAATATGCCCCAATATATATTAGATTAGGGGTGGCAATTTAATTAAATATTAAATTAACGATTAATTATGCAACTCAATACAATCAATATCCCTATAATCTTAATTAAGAATGCATGACAATTGACAAATTTAATCAGCTATATCCTCTTAATTGTTCAACTCAACACAATAAATGTCCCAATGGATTTGTTTAATTTTGTGAACTAACAAGAAATCTAATTTTGACATCTACATAATCAAGCAATTAGTTATCGTCCACATATAATGTTGAATATTAATAGCAAATGCTTCACAATTAAAACCAAATGTTGTACATAAAAACACAAAGGTATTACACCCAATAATGTATACAATGATTTATATATAAATTAACTTTAAGTTTTTTAATACTACGTAATTGTGTTTGGATCCAGGTCTACGTGCTATTTTAATTTTTAGATCAAGAGTAAGCTAAATCCAACCCATAGAATCTACTGTAATTAATTTCGAATTTTTCCTTACTTTTTAAAAAGTATGAGATCACTTTTATGAATAGTGCGTGGACAATTATACCCTCTAAAATGTTTATTATGAAATATTTGTAAATTCCTCTTTATGTACTTCATATTTTATCAACACTTGTTTTTGACTAATTGCAAAAATAATGACAGTTAGTTGAAATAAAATGACATATGTAACTTTTTTTTTTCAGATTTGAATTTGTTTAATGTTTATCCTTAATAAAATTTGTATGTCACGTAAACAATTTTTTTTTTTTTTTTTTTCATTTTTCCTATAAAAAAAATTTCTTACAAAAATATACAGTAGTACTTTGGAGGGAAATTTTTTCATATAATTTTATCAACAATCAAGTGTCTTACTTGATGATTCATTTAGTACGTAGTATAAATGGATGAACAGATATTATAGTCTTTAATAATATAATACATTAAAGATATGCTATCAAAGTGGATCATTTAAAATTATAATAAATGAATATATGAGACATAAAAGTATTATTTTAATTAAAGTGGAGGAAGTCCTTATGTATTACCATTCACCTTGATAAAATTATAAATAAATCAACAAAATATCTAGTCAACCTGACTTTTTCGTAATTATATCAACATCTATGGAATCTATATTTAAAAAAAGTTATCGAATTATTTATAATTTTTTGAATTGATAAATCAAATTTGTATATTAAAGTGATAAACTGGTATTTTCTCCTTAAAATGAGAATCACCAATAAATTTGTATATAAATGTAATAAACTAGTATTTTCTCCTTAAAATGAGAATCACCAATAAATTTGTATACTAAGGTGATAAATTGGTATTTTCTCCTTAAAATGAGAATCACCAATAAATTAAAAAAACAGAAAAAGAAGAAGAAAAAAAAAAGGGAAAAATTAGAAATAATAATCCCAACTTTCATGAATTTTCCTAGAATAATCCCAACTTTGGATTATTCTGGAATAATACGAACTTTGAGGGTTTTTCTTTTTCTTCAATCCCAAATACCGGTTACCGGTTGAATGAGTTTAAAAAAAAAATTTGGTTTAAGTGACACGTGTCACAAATTAATTGGTTAAAAAATATATTAAAAAAACCAAAATAAAAAAAAAAAAAAACCAAAAAAAACAAGCAAATCACCCGACCCTCCACCCTAGCTCACCGAAACCCCCAACCCCACCCACTGCCCTCTCCCTCTAGCACCGGAAAACCCACGCTCAGACCGCGAAACCTAACCCTCCCCCACCTCGGAAAACACCATCTCCACCCCCTTTCTGATATCTCTCATCCCGAAACCCCTAACCCTAGCCCCACCCTTTGTTGGCTACCCCTCTTGCCTCGCGAAACACCACAGCCACCCTAACCGCAGCCATTGACCTCGAAACTACCAAACAAACTCTATTTCAATCAAAAAATACACATCAACCAAAACCGCAACACCAATTTCGCAATGATTTTCAAGCAATTACATTTCATAAATGTCTTCAATTCATGAATTGATTAATCAAATAAATTGCAATTAGGTTTAATCTGAAGGATAAGAGCTTTCCTTTGAAAATTGAGGAAGAAGATGGGTCTGGTGTTTTCCGGGGAAGGTGGTTTTTAGGGGTTTTCGAGTGGAGGAAGAGATTTCAAGGGAGGGAGTGGTCGTCAGAAAACGGGAAAAGGAGATAAGGATGGAGGTTGGGGGTCCCCAAATCGGCGCGTAAGGAGGGGAATTAGCGGCGCAGGGGGAAGGAAATTAGCTGCGCAGGGCGGTGATTTTTGGGGTTTAGTTGGTGGCCGGAATTGGGAGGGTTTTTATTGGTGGTTACGTGGGGATTTCGGGAAGGGGGGATGGTGGATTAGATGGTAGTGGCCGGAGCAACGACTCTAGTAGAGGGGGAGGTCCGATGGTGGTCCGACAAGGGAGGTGGTGGGGTTGGGCGACTGTCGGAACTCTTGGGGTGGTGGGGGTTTTGGCTGGGTGGTTTTTTTTTTTGCTTTTTTTTAAAAAAAAAATTTGGACCAATCAGGACTTGACACGTGTCAAGCGACCTGATATAATAGGTCATTGACTTTTGTTGACCGATTAGGCATTGAAGAAAAAGAAGAACCCCAAAGTCCGGATTATTTCAGAACAATCCAAAGTTGGGATTATCCTAGCAAAATTCATGAAACTTGGGATTATTATTTTTAATTTCTTTATTTTTAAAAAAAAAAAGGAAAAAAACATAGGAATGAAAAAACGTGTATGTTATTGTAAATTCCTCCACCACAATTGAAGTAAACGTAGGACAAGGTTATATCAATAATTCGAAACGTCGGTGGTCCACAATTGTACTATTCCTGTGATTTACGACGAGCGATTCATCATCACTTTAAATAATAATCAAAAGGTACAATCAGAATAAGTGAATTAAACAATATCGTACTTCTTTCTCCTTTTTTCTTTATCTCACCTTGGAGAATTTACTTTTGTCAATTTTTATTTTAATAAATTAAATATCTTTTGTTATATTTTAGTAAAATTATAAAAAGCTAATAATACGAAAGTATTATTCGAGATAAATTATATAAAATTTTATATGACTATATTTCATTTAACATATCATATCATATCATATCATATCACTAATAAATAAAGCCAGTTTTACAGTCAGGCCACGAGATAGCGACACTTGACATTCCAGTTTTTCGCCAACTGTCGCGCAATGTAGGCGATAAATAGGTATTATTGTTACACATATGATGCTAAGTAAGCGAAATTTGGATTGATTTTTAAAGATAAAAATGTTGTATAGAGTTTTATTATTGATATATTTCTGATATTTCATATATACAAAATTAATCATAACTTTCAATAAATATCTTATAACTTGGTACTATTTCCATCATAAAATTCTTGTTAAAAAGTTCTTTAAAGTAAGATCCATCATATCATTTATCACTAATATATAAAGTCGGTCTCGCAGCCAGGCCACGAGACAGCGACACTTGGCATTCCAGTTTTTCGCCAAGTGTCGTGCCACATAGACGAAAATAGGTATTATTGTGACACATATGATACTAAGTAAGCGATTTTTGGATAAATTTTATAAGATAAAATTGTAGTATAGAGTTTTATTATCAATAGAATTATAATATTTCATATATACAAAATTAATCATAACTTTTAATAAATATCCTATTACTATGTTTTATTTCCATCATTAAATTCGTTTTAAAAAGTTCTTTACAATAAGATCCATTTATAATATATTTAATCACAAACTTTTATACGTAGTTGGCCAAACCATGTCACCAACTATTACAAGATTTATTTCGTTAGAGCTATAGGGGTTACTTGGTCAATGTTTTAGTGGTTACTCATCAATCAGTGTTATAGATTGAGATTATTTAGTCAGTGTTAGAGGTTAATCAGTTAGTATTACAGGGGTTATTACTCGGTCAGTTTTATAGGTATTACTTTGTTCGACCATATGGTGTAGCTAGGTGCATACAAAATGCATTGTTATTTAACTTATCTAAGAAAATATTAGAAAATCAGTAAAAAGAAGTTTTAATCAGTAAAAAATAATTTTAGTTTGATGAAAATACTTTCAGTTCAGTGAAAATAATTAAGTTCAATAAATATAATTTCAAGTTAATAATAATATAGATATCTATGTAAAAATAAAACTACATAAAGTACACTATATATAAATATAAGCCATATGATATCATATGTCTAAATATCCTACATTATCGAAACGAATTATTTGACCGTATATAACATTCAAGTAAAAATGTTATCTTAAAATTTTATCAACTTGGGTATCGTCCGGACACAAAACTAGTATACAATATATTTCATTTATTTACAAAAATAATAGAGAATTTGAAAATAAGTTTTAATCAGGAAAAATAATTTTACTTTTGGTAAAAATACTTTTAGTTCAGTCAAAATAATTTTAGTTCAATAAAATATAATTTCAGTTCTATATATCTAAATATCCTGCATTATAAAAGGGATTATATAATCGTATTCAACATTTAATCTAAAAAGTTTATCCTAATGTTTTATCAACCATCTGAACATCATCCGGGCACAAAACTAGTAAATCATAAAAGCCGATCAATTATATTGTATATGCTCTCCTTCTTTTCTTTCGTTTTGGTACTTTCTTTTTGCTCCTCATTGCCTTCCATTCCTTTACTACCTTCTTGTTCCAACAAAGTGCTAGAGCTGGCTTAATTATTATTATAACAAAAATACGAGTTGCATAACAAACAAAAAAAGTAACAATGCAGAAAAAAGGGGGAAAATATTTACTTGATAGATAATGTTAGCTTGTATATGAGGTCCTAGTATGAGAATCGATTATCAATTGTTCCCATTGTAACAAACAAATGGATAAGAATATTAAAAAATAAAAATAAAAATAAAAAACCTTGGGTAATTTAATGATGCCCACGTGCTCTCGAAATTATTATCCACCACAATTGTGGACTGTGGTAGATGTAGGATAGGGTAACCAAATTATTTGAGCAAGACTATCCCTATTTTATATTAAGACTTTTATCTTGTGATTATGAGTTTAGTAATGTGAAAACGGTTTGACAGTTTAATTTTGGTTCGGTTTGAATTCGGTACGGTTTGAAATCGGGTCGGTTTGAAATCGGTTTAAATGTCTTACGGGTCGATTTCAGTTCGGTTTAAATAATTATCGGTTCGATTCAGTTTCAGTTTATTCTTTAACGGTTTAAATTCGGTTCGGGTTGTAAACGGTCTAGGTAGTAAACGGTTCGGTGCAGACGGGTTGCGGTTTGTTAACGGTTCGGTGTAAACGGTTTTTATCCCGGTTTAAATTCGGTTCAGGTAGTAAACGGTTCGGTGCAGACGGGTTGCGGTTTGTTAATGGTTCAGTGTAAACGGTTTTATCCCAATTCAAACAGTTTCGGGTTAGAAACAGTTCGGTTCTTTTTTGATTCAGTTTTATTTTAGTTTGGTTTATAACTGATTCGGTTTGTTAACGGGTTCGTTTCTTCTACGATTTAACATTATTCGGATCAGTTTTATTTCAGGTTTACTAAATTACGGTTTGGGTCTGTTTTTGATTTCAAAAAATCGGTTTTTTATCGAGTTGTTTGGATTCGGGCAATTAAACGGTTTTGGTTTGAAATTTGATACTACTTTCTAACTTTTTGTTGGTTAACAAGTTTTATATCAAGCCGAGATTTCATCACTTCATATTGAGGCATCATATTATATGCAAATTCTCATTAATTTTATAAATACATATCATGTTATGTTTCAAGTTTAGCCATACTGATCTTACTAGTTTATTACAAAGTAGATTATAAAATTTTAGTGCATTGATGTATTATTGTTTTACTACCAGATTATTATCTGCTTATTATTTGATCATTTAATTAATAGTGTCATAATTATGATTTTATGAGTTGTTGTGATATCGAAATTTGCAATTTGGTATTCAATACTTAATTAGTCAACAAGACTGATAATTAAGACTCGTTTATCATTATATATTTGCATAAAGTTATATATGAAGATATTACAAAGTAGTTTGATTTGTTTAATGAAAGAAAACATTAATGAATAAGAAGGTAATATTGATTCTTTCAATCGATTATACATATACATAACATCTAACCATTTCATATTCTTAGTTAAATATTTATTAGAATAAAGGGATGAGAATCATAAGATTATTATATTTTTGTATATCCTTTATTGGTTTACCCCTAAGGCTTAAGTCGCTAATTAGTAATTACTAATTACTTAATTAGACTAACAAATTAATAAGAAAGAGTAACTTTTAACTTGAGTCTAATAGATCAAATACTGAAATGCTATTAGTATATTACTGAGTAGGATAGTCTAGTACACTGTTAATCTGTTATGCAACTATGCTAAATTGACAATTGCTCATATAGTCATATTAGTCAATCACTTTTGTAGTCATATCTAAATAAGTAATTTGTATTTATGTACTAATCTACTAGTCAATTTGGATGTGCTCATTGAGGTGTGTTCAATGCTTGCTTTCACTTTGACTAATTGAATGCATGATCTAATTAATTAATAAACATGTGCACATAATAATTATGTTTCAAATAAAAGAAAAAATAAAACACATATGTGCATAATTAGATTTTATTTAAAATACCTTTTAACTTAGTTTTAATCTTTTCTTTATAGTTAGTGGTTTGTAAACGGTTCGATTTATAAGCGATTCGGTTCATAAACGATTCTGTTTATAAACGGTTCGGTTTATAATCAGTTCGGTTTATAAACGGTTCGGTGCAAACAGGTTGCGGTTTGTTAACGGTTCAGGGTAAACGGTTTTTATGCCAGTTCAAACGGTTTCGGGTTAGAAACGGTTCGGTTCATTTTCGGTTCGGTTTAGATTTGGTTCGGTTCTTAAATGGTTTAACGTTACTCGGATCGGTTCGGTTTCGGGTTTACTAAAATGCGTTCGGTTTCAAACAGTCGGTTTTTAATCGGTTCGGTTCTCATTCGGATCGGTTTAAACCAATTCGGTTTCACCAGTTTGGTTCGATTTTTGACAGTGCTAATTATGTCACATTAAATTTTAAATTAATTTAATACCTGTATTTTATTATATTTTTATAATTGTGTTAGTACTCTTTAAATTTCATCCAGATTTAGTCCTCCATTCCTCAAATTCGATTTAGATTTTCTAAAAATATGTGTCATATTTTTTTTTTCACTTTCTCCATATTATATTATAATAAGTAGTTTAATAATTATTGCTCGTATAGGTAGAGAGTTATACATGTATCATTATTCTATTATGCTTAGGATTTTTAACTTACACATGTTAATCATTACAAATTTATATATATATATATATATATAATACTACGCAACATACACTTTTCTATTTTTTAATTCAAATTATATTGATTTAATGGTTTATAAAAATAAAAAGGTTAATAATTTTTTCAACAACTTGCTGTGTTTTGATGTGTGTATAGGTCAAAACACCGTGTATGAATGTCAAGTTAGGTCCTTAGGTGGAGTCTAGAATTTTTTGACTCCACTTCAGACTCTGTTAAAACCAAAATTTATAAATGCATACAAATATTATATTATTGTTGTCTTAAGATAAATAAACAATAAATGATAATATCATATAGGATCTTAAGACTTAGGGCTATGAGTGTTCGAGTTTTAAATCAGATAATCGAGTATGAGTCAATTTTGTAATGTCTACATACAAAATATTAAAATGACCAAGATTTTCCAAAGGATATGATATATACTCCCTCCATATTTTAAAGTCTTAGCACTTTTCAAATCTAGGCATTTTACTTCATTATATGACAAAACATAAAAGATTTTAATGTTATATCTCTCTCTCTTCTTATATAAAATCCCCACAAAATATCTTCAATTGGATTTTTTTTTTTTTTTTTTTTTAATTCTTTCTATGAGTATTTTCATGTTTCTAATATATAATACAATCAAAGACGTATATTCATGACACTAAAACATAATCAGCCTCTAAAATGAGTAGAAAAAAAAACATGAATTGCAAAACTTACTACATTCACTTAAACATCAATGAATTAAATTTGCTAATGAGAGGATTAAACCTCAATATAGACATATAACCTACTTTCTTATTTATTAAGACATTTTAAAACTTAGTCTTTACTTCGCATACTTGTTCACGATTTTCCTTTGATTTTTATGATATCATCAATCTTCTACAATCTCTATAGAACTAGGAAAATATGAAGATCATAACCTTCCAAAATCTCTATAAATTTATTATTTTACACGTTAAGGTTAATTGGACCTCAACAGAAAGCTCCTATCATAGGAAGCCCCGTTGGCAATGCCCGAAAGGGATAGGGAGAAATCTCTATAAATAGCAGTTAAAGATCATGAAGAAAAGACATCAAACCCAAATCAAACAACAATATAATTACTCTTTTTTTTTTTTTTAATTTCGAAGCTCTTAGCTTTAGCCTGTAGCCTCTAGGCTTAGTAGCCTAGTTTAGTTTAGTCTAGTTTGGATATCTCATGCATAAGATCATTACGTCGTCTCTTGTTGTATTAAAGAAGACGGAGGAATTCATCCTATCACACTTCTACTGCCAAGCTTGAATTGTCTTTAGGTTGTGTGTTTGGTTTGATATACAATGTTTTAATAGAAATTGAATTTTTCTCATTTTTTCTTTGTTTGGTTAGAGGTATGGAAACAATTCTTTCAACGGGAGAAAATTACACTCTCAATGGTGGAAATATTTTCTTTTATAAACAAGGGAAGCCACATTTTACTCCCTCCTTACCCCTTTTGACTTGAATTTCCTCTTATTTTGGGTAAAATCAATAAGACCTTCGACAAGGTCCTTTTATGTGGGCTGAAGACTGATCTCGGTCCAAGTGATGACTGGGCCGAGGGTTTCCTGCATAGCAAACACACGTGAACTGGCCTCGGGGGTATTGCCGAGGAAAACCCCTCCGATGCCGAAATCAGTACAGTGTTTAGACAGAGAAAGTTATGCAAGAATATTAATTGCTTGAGGCTTAATGTGTATATTTGTAGAGAGAGAGGAATGAAGACTTTTATACCTTTTCTCAATAGATAAGTGGGCCGTGAATCAAGTGGGCTTGGCATGGTTTGGAGAGTTGAACCTTAGCCTTGGGCTTTGTAACTAAATCATTTATGGATCGACCCAATTGAAGTAAATCGGACCCAAACACCTCTCACTCATCTTTACCTTTCCACTTCCATTTTTAATTTATTAATAACATTTTTTTTTAAAAAAAAAAAACCTAAACAAAGCAAAATGAATTGCAGTTATACTTTTTCTTAGAAATATATTTTCCTTATAAACTCATTTTTCATGGAAAATGTTTTACGTGAAACCATACAGAACCTTAGTTTGTTCAATCCTAGAATGAATGTCATTAATCATACCTCTTTTATTCATTTCTTTTTTTTTTTTTATTGATCTATAATTAATTTTTTTAACTGTTGAATTACTCGTATGTTAACATGCATTTACTTGTAAAGGCAATAACCCTTGGGGGTATACCCCCACAACACTCTATCTAGTTCTCAGGCAATAGGTCGGTTGTCAAGTGCTTGTTGACAATATTTGCTCTAGCAACATTATACTACCTTCGTTTCATATTTTTTTGCTACTTTGAAATAATTTATACCTTATAAATAATACCCCAAAATTGCAAAAAAATATAAAATGGAGGTAGTAATATAAATTAAGAAGTATCAGAAATCACCATCCAAAATACCGATACATTATTTTTATAATTGAAAGACATCATACGACTTAAACAGCAGGAAAAGTTAGCCCTAATAATACACATCTCCCTTTTTATATCATCAATTTAGGAGAAGTTTATTCATGCATGGACTATAGCCACACGTACACACATACACATACAAAAGTGACAAACCTAAGCACAAGATGCAATCTTTGGAGAATATTTCTTAAAAATCACAGGATAAGGCCTATCCTCGGCGACTCCTAATTTTGCATCATCAAGAATACTAACATCCTTACACTCCATAGCCGAAACCCTGAAAATTTGGGACTCGATTGTGTGACAATACTTAATGTTGTACACATTCTTAGAATATTTATTTTTTTCAATATGGAATGAATAAGTAGGCTTCAATGGCCCGGAAGTACCACGTACGATTTGTTGTTGGCATCACTAGGGGCTACCCACCACCTCAATGGTTTATTGCAGTTGGTGGAGACCATATCGAAGTAAAATTCAATTGGAAATGAAGTCGAAAGGATTGAAATTTTAAGAATGAAAGAGATCTTCACAGGCGAGCCAGGATGGGGCCGGGGACACTAGGAGAAGGAGAGAGGACTAGGAGGAGGAGAGTAATTGCAGCAGTTGGGAAGAGAAAGGAAGCCATTTTTGTGTGATACATTATTTTTTTTTTTTTTTTTTTTTTTGAGGTATGATGAAGGTATGGTATCTATGGAAGGTATGATGAAGGTATGGTATCTATGGATGGTATGAGAGAAAATTGTTATGGATATGGGGACTTTTTGGGAAGTAAATAAAGTACGATATAGTAACTATAATGTTCAATTGTTACTTACATGTACTATTATATATATGTGTCATTGTTACATAAAATTAAATAATAAGATTATGAAACAGATTTAGCATGATACATTCGTCTTACTATACAGTACGTGATAGCTTATAAAGTTATAATGTATATGAAGGTTTCTAAAGTTAGCAGAAGCTTTAGATAGAACTTGATTGTACTATAACTTATTACTCCATCCGTTTTTTTTTTTTAAGTGTCTTATTAAATTTTTTTTCACTATTTATTATTTGACCTACTTTAAATCAATACTTGTGAATTATACATGATAAAAAATATAGTTTTGTGGGTATATATTTGTGATTGTTGATATTCAATTGTTATAATTTATATTTATTGTTAATTATAAATATTAACCAAACGTAGAAATTGTAGACAGCTATTTCATGATTAGAAAACAAGTATGAACAAGAACAACAATTGTTCAATCTGAATTCTCTCACTCGATCCAATAATGGCTTCCATGAATTTTTATAAGAAACTAAAAGACAAAATGAATAATGTGTAACTGTAAGTAGATTTCAATACATTGACAATGGTGGAAACATAAATAACTTTCTTCTTAAATAATAAAAAAAAAAAGTCATCCTAGCCCTAATCTCGGAATGTATTGCTAATATTAATATAATATAATATGAATCTTGGAACCTAAAGAAAATAGGATAGGAAAATTAATACGATAAGAAAGCTTTTGAAGAGATGAAGGTGAACAATGAAAGAGCAAGAGGGTTTACAAAAAATATTATTTACACAATTATTTTTAATACCTTAAATCTAGCAAAATAACTCCCTAAAATATACTAATAGGATCCAAAATTTTGAGCTATGGAAGCTCAATATTTTCTGCCCTCATGGTCTAATTTTGGGTGATTTATTTTGGAAAATTGTATTTTTAATTATCTCCTTAAAATCTCTTATTTTCCTTAATTTAATTTCTCCATCTCCTAAATATTTGATCATCTTATTTTCCTACCTTATATTTTCCTTGATTATTCCCCATGTAATCTCTTTTGCCATATTATTTTGCATGACAACACACTTTCCTTAATTCTATTATTCTTAATCACCTTAATATCAAAACTTTCCATATTTCTTTCATTCTCTTCTCCAAGTAATTCCTTAATTCTTTTTGCCATAATTCTGATCTTCATACATTTTCCTACCATAATTCATGCATGAGCTAGCCTATAAATACCCATTGATTCATGGCCAAACACTCACACCAATTCTCTTCTTCTCTCTTACTCTTCTTCTCCTCTTTTCTAAAAGAAAATCAGCATGTACATCTTTGGAGCCAATTTTCGGGCACTTTTTGTCAATTTTGGGGTTTTGCTATTTCACGGAAAGTTGTTCCTCTGGAACAATCCTTGAGGTTAGGCTCAAGAATCACCTAATTTGGAGTCATATTGAAGGAGTTATAGCCTCTGCAAGTTCTGCCTAATCTTTCCAATGCAAATCCAATTCTTCTCTTTTTTTCCTTTCTTTTCTTTCTTGCACCACCACCAATCACCACCAATCACCCCCAGCCACCTGCCAGAAGGCTACCCCCTAGCCGCCACCTCTCTTTCTTTTACTTGGTTTTCTACCTTTTTTTCTTCTCTTCTCTTATTTAATTAATTATTATTATTATTATGGGGGATTTATAAAAATTATTATGGGTAGTTTTAATTAAATAAAATCAGATTTTATTCATGTTTATAAAAATAAATTTAAAAGGTTCATGTACATATAGTTGGGGGTTTTTAGTTTAATTGCTGTGATTATTTGTTAACCTTATATTAATTAAGGTTATATTTATTTGTAGGGTGTGTTCAATCAAGATTCTTGAAGTCTATTTGTGTAATTGCTAGCAAGGATCAAAGGTACGTTTAGGTGGATAGATACCTTTGGAAGTGATTGGTTTGAATAGCATGTTTATATGATTTTATTGGTGATTGAATTAAATTGATTTGAATTATGATTTATGAAACAAAGTATGGTTGGAGGAATTGATTTTAATATTTGTTTTAATAAATGTATTTTTGAAGGATTGATTTTAAAATCATGTTTTGAATGGCTTGAATTACTTATCATGTTTAAATAAAGGAATTGATTTGAAAAGCTTATTGAATTAAATAAAAGATTTTTCAAAGGAAGAGTTATTGATTTTGAAAATTAATTTATATGAGATTTAATTCTCAAGTATTTATTAAAAGGTTGATTTTAAAGGCATGTTGAATTAAATAAAAAGGAGTTTTGATTTAACCTATTATAAAGGTTGATTTTATTTAAGGAGGAATTATTGAATTATTATTATTATTAAAGCTTTACAAGCATGTTGATAGTAATCCCACTATGCGTATTTGGCTGATAACACTTTGGACTTCGTATGACCGAGTCTTTCGTTAAGAATAGCCTTGCAATATAAGGAGACTAGCTTGGGGGTGTGCACAGTTGGGTGAAGAATTAGTTTTAAAAAGAGAAATTGGTTTTAAAAAGAGGAATTGGTTTTAAAAAAGAGGAATTGGTTTTATTGAATTGATTATTGAAATATTGAATTATTGGAATTGGTTTTATAAATCGTTTCATCGAATTATTGAATTATTGAGAATTGGTTAAAAACATGAGTTTTGGAATTCATTGGATTAATTATTGGAATAGGTTTTAAGAGCATGTTTGCAAATAAATTGAATTTACTTATTTTGCACTTATCGTACTTAGCATATTTTGCTAATCCGTATTTCCTTTTTGTTTTGGTTCGCCCTGTTTACCGTAATGGTAAGCAGTGTTGACTATTTTCAGGTGGTTTCATGAATGAGCATATGGGAGTCCCGGAATTTGCTTCACCTAGTTTAGGAATGTTGGTCTTGTCTTTATTTTGAGTACTCATAATAATGTTACTATTTTTATCAGTATTAATAAAAGAAGGTTGAGTTATCGCTGCAAGTTTTGTTATTGAGTTAAGTATTTTGAGTAGCCTTGCGTAATTACGTGGCGGTAATACACCTAAGTCTATCGCTATGGTATAATATACGTATTATACTAGTATTTCTATAGAGGGAGATTTGGGGGTGTTACACAATTGCTGGATGGTATGTTGGAGTTTTGTAATGCAAACGGTGCTTATGTTTGAGCCAAAGACGAAGTCAAGCCCTCGTCGCCGCATCTAAGCCTGAGATTGAAGTTTCCTACGGGCGCGGGATTCATCCGTGGGCTTCCTTGTGAGCTGGAAGTACTGTCGACCCTTGGTAGTTGAGCGCTGGCTTCACCCGCGGGTTTTGGTTGCGGGCGTGGGGTTAAGCTGCGGTCGCGGGTTTTGGCGGGGATTGCAGATTTTTCATATCATGGTATTGTAGAGTTGAAGCTATATACAATTGCAATCATAATCGAGAGAACTGCTATGCTCAGGGAAGTTCTCCACTCATATTTTATTATTGGACGAGCTTTAAATTATTTACACGATTATTTTTGTGTGCTCATTTCCATAGAAGTTCTCCTCTGAATATTTGGTATCAAACTTTAAGTTGACTTAATGTCTCATTATGGGCCTCCTAGATGCATAATTATTATTATGATGTGCTGTTTTGCAATGTGAGGGTGAGTTTTGTTGGTTTTGAGACTAACGAGCAAGTTGGTTTGTTTCACCTTAGTGAGGGTGTTGAGGAGGAAGCGAGACTTCCATTCGTTTTGCTTATGTATTCTTATGGGCATGCTAGTAGCTTTGACAACTGTACTTGTGAGTTGTTTACTTCTGCTTATTATGTTGTATATAATCCATTGTTGAGTGTCATGGTCGATTAGGACTCGTTATGTGACTCTTGTTGAGCTAAGAGTGTTGATCTTATTCCTAATCTAGTGTGCAATGGGTGTATTGATTGGTTTATTTAACTAAGTCATTTGTGTGAACCCTAGACGTATGTGACTTAAAGGGTATTTGAATTATATGATTTAATTCATGAGTACTTAGTTAATTTGTTAGACTTGGAGATTGAGTAGAATTATAAACGTGGTGTTGTTTCACTTATTGATGTTTGCTTGAGGCATATCTTTTTCCTAGGGTCTAGATGAGACCATTTCATCTCCTTATTTATATAGCAGAAGTAAAATTTTTATCTTGATCAAAGCCTAGAAGAGGTAGGTTGGTCAAAGTTGGTTTCAAGTAAGAGCTCCACATAATGGAATAACTGAAAGGTATTACCCTATTGTTTGAAAGGGCCTCTAAATGCTCTTGTCTTAATTTTGGCTAATGTAGTCTATGTAGGGGTAGTAATTTTATTATTTTCAGCTCATTATGTTGGCTAATGGTTTGTCTCACAAGAATGTATTTTAGCCCTTCTTGATTAACATATTGGTTATATATGTGATAACCTAAATGCTTGTTGTGTGGGGGTGTTTGTATAAGGTGAAATGTTCCTTGGCGTGCTCAGTAGGTTATTTAATACTCTGCGATGGTGTAATTGTTAAACATGCTGAATCTAATATTGCTTATTTATTCACTCGTGTGAGTGATCTTTTTCAATTTATTCATGTGGTAGCACTACTACATTTTTTATCTAATGCAACGGTGAAGACATAGCTAATACAACGGCTCTTCTATTACCGTTGTATTAGACAAGGCTAATACAACGACATCATGTTAATTATATCAAAAACTGGGCTAATACAACGGTTTTAAAAAACCGTTGCATTAGGCTAGCTAATCCAACGACTCATTTTGGCTAATCCAACGGCAGTATTGCCTAATCTAACGGCACATTCTAACCTACGCCTGCCTAGGCTAATCCAACGTCACTGTTTTTATATTGGCGCCAAAACGAAATTTCCATTTATTAACTTCCCTCCTCATTTTCCCCAAGTACATCTCACTACGCTCGCAATTACCTTGAAGATAACTCATTTTCCCCTAATTTTCATTTTTAGCTATGTCTTCATTCCCACGCCCTTCAGTTCCTCATTTTTCCCAATTCAGTGCCCAGCTTTGTTCACAAATTCACATTTTTTTCCCCAATTCACGATTCGCCAAGCTTTGTTGACAAGTAGATCAGGAGAATTGAAGGAAGGCGCTGGCGGTAGCGGTGGTGGTGGCTGATTGCTCGACTCTTGCATGTGACAAATTTCCTCGGATCTTGTAAGGTATACCTCAATTTGCTCGAATCTCTGGTGTCTTTGTGATTAGGGTTTGTGTTAATTGAATTTTGTCTTTATGTTTATGCCGGTGAATGGTTTGGTTTTAATTTTTTCGGGTTTATGTCAAATAATAGACAAAAGAGTATATAATCTGGGTTTGAAATTTTATGGGTTTGAATTCTTCTGGTGTACAGTATAATTGTGTCATTATTTATGCATTTTTGAGTTTTTGAGTCGAGTTTGGAGGTTGATAATGTTAAGATCTATGTGTCGGGTTTTGGGTTTGAGTTGAAGTCACGCTTGGATCATTGGCTTGATGGTGCTGTTAGACATCGTGTTAAAGAATTAGAGTTAGAGATTGGTGTGCGGGAATGTCCTAGATATAGTTTCCCTGAAAGTGGTCTTGTTGCCAATTCAATCACGAAGTTGAAATTACGTAAATGTGAGGTGAAATTTTTGTCTGTGATGGATAATCTACTGCCTTCTTTACAGGAGCTCTGTCTCGAAGATGTTTGTTTAAATAGTATAGCGTTGGAGAGTTTACTTGGTAATTGTGTTTATCTTAAGAATGTCACTTTAATGAATTGTGATGGGTTGAGAACATTGGAAATCTCAAGTCTTACTAAACTTGAGAAAGTGACTTTTGGGCATAGTGCGTGTTTAACTGTTAATGTGGAATCGATTAAGGTCGATGCACCTAATCTTCTAGAGTTTAGGTACATATATGATGGCGACTCCATTGGTAATACATGTCATATTGAGATTGTGGATTGTAAGATTATGAAACATCTGGAGTTAAATGGCTGTCATCTAGATGAAAATGACTTGGATTTCTTACTAGAGAATTTTCCACTTCTTGAAGAATTGTTTTTACAAAACTGTGATAATCTAGTAGATGTCGACGTTTATTGTCAAAATCTTGTCAAATTGGCTTTTGATAACTGTAGGGAGTTGGTGAAGATTATAGTTTCTACTCCTAATCTAAAGTTCTTCACCTATATGGGAGAAGATCCCATACCCTTAGTGTACAAGGGTCCAGCTCTAAAATTGACAGACGCTTGCCTTCGCCTAAAATCAGTCCTTGAAAATGAGTATTGGTTTGTCAGTAATGATGATGCTGTTCTCATTTAGTCCAGCAAATTTTCTGATTCTCCCACATATTGGTTGCTATAAATAAATTCTAGGAAAATTTATCCATTGAATGGAATTAAAAGTTCTATTGTACCAGTATTATGCTAAACCGAGATGTTAAAACTTACTAGTGTTTTGTTTTAAAGGGAAATTTTTGTTAGTAAGAAGTAATACAATATCTAAAGTATGCTGCCCCTAAAACTTTAGGATACTTTAAGTTTGATTGACATGAATGTGTACAGTTGGCCTTTAGCTTTACATTATTATTAAGCTCTAATTTTTGTTTATTGTTTAGCTTTTATTAGGCAAAGCTTTGGTGGTAGAAATTTTGTGATTATTAGTATGTTACAACTAGTATGTTAGACAACCTGAGATTATAAACCTATTGGGTTTATTTCATAAGTAGAATTTGAAACAATGAATGGAATATATTATCTCATCTTATTTTATTTAAATTACTAAATTGTGTATTACTCTAGGAAGATTTATGAACATTAAAGTTACCAATTGTACTTGTAATGTGCTACTGAGTATTATACATTTTGTTTATCAATAAGTGGCAGGCCTTGTTCTTTTAGATTTTGGTGTTGTTGCTACTTGTGATGCCGCCACTTGTGCTGTTAATTGCTTGATACAAAAGTATATATTTTTATTTGCAAAAAAAAAACGTTAACCTTTTTTAGCTCTGCTTTCACGAATTATTCTTCTTTACATTTAATTTCGCCCAGCTTTGTTCACAAATTCACATTTTTTTCCTAATTCATTTTTTGCAGGTGAAGGAAGGCGCTGGCGGTAGCGGTGGTGGTGGCCGATTGCTCGACTCTTGCATGTCACAAATTTCCTCAGATCTTTTAAGGTATACCTCAATTTACTCGAATCTCTGGGGTCTTTGTGTTTAGGGTTTGTGTTAATTGAATTTTGTCTTTGTGTTTATGCCGGTGAATGGTTTGGTTTTCATTTTTTCGGGTTTATGTCAAATAATACACAAAGGAGTATATAATTTGGGTTTGAAATTTTCTGGGTTTCAATTCTTCTAGGTTCAAATTTTTGTTTATTTACCTCCATCTTAAAAGATTCAAACCTGGGTTTCAATTCTTCTGGGTTTCAATACACAAAGGATAGTATTGTAATTCATTCACCTCCATCTTCTTAGCTTCCTGCACAAAATAATATTCAAATGTGACTGCTAGACAACATAAATCTTTCTGACATATTAAAAGAGTCAAACCATCTTGAGAGACTAAAGGTTTAGTACATGTTGATATTAAGATCGAAAAATGACTTTACAATGGTCTACTATTGTTAGGTTCTAATTCGGTTGCAGAAAAAGAGAGAAATAAAAAGAGAGAAATAAAGCTGTTCTTAGGCTGAATTGAAAATACAAAATCATGTCAACAGAGTTCAGCAACTCATCAATTGTAAATGGAGGAAGTTTCATTGTAAATGGTTGTATAGCCTTAGATCTAGTTTGCCTAGCTGTGTTGGGTATTGAGTGTTGGTTCTGTGTGCTGTTTCTGTTCTTTGCTGTGGGTCTGTCCTGCTCTGGTGCTGCCTGTCCTGCTGTTTTGGTGATCTGTTTCTCTGGTGCTGTTTCAGTGATGTGTGCTACTGTGATGTGGTTTTGTGTATGGCTGTGTGGTGTTGTAGCTGGTTTGCTGAGGTGCTGGGTTGTGGAGGCCTGCCTGTAGGTTTTTTTTGTGCTGTAGATGGTTTCTGTGTTCTGTTCAGGCAGGTTCTGTGTGTGGCTGTGTGGTGTTGTAGCTAGCTTGCTGAGGTGCTAGGTTGTGGAGGTCAGTCTGCAGGGTGTTTTCTGTGCTGTAGTTGGTTTCTGAGTTCTTTTCAAGGTGGTTCTGCTTGTGTTTTGCCTCCTTGTTTTGCTGGGTGTTGCTGTTTCTATAAGAGCTTGCTGGGTGTTGCTGTTCTGTCAGGGCTTGCTGGGAACAAATGTGTCTCGCTGCTGTGTTTGTCGTTTTTGTGCTGAATTGTAGGTGTTTTTGTTAGGAGGCTTGTTTTTAGTCTTTGGTGTATGTCTCACTGTAAATGGTTTTATTCTTTTAAGTTGTATTTTGCTTAGTTTGGTGTAGGCTAGGGTGTAAGTCTGTTTTTTTAGGTGGTTTTGTTTTTGGCCATTTTGGCTCTTGTAGTTAGGGTGAGGGCTTGCCCTCTTTCTTTTTTGGTAATAAAAGCTGCTTATTTACCAAAACAAGAAAAAAGAAAAATACAAAATCACAGGGCATCAAAATGAAAATGTAAAAAGAAATGAAACTCGAGTTTATTAGTGAGTAAAATTGTCCTTTTCTTTTGTCCTTTTAAAGGTGCAACTGTAAGTACATATTTTTAAGTTGAATATGATATTTTCAAATATGTTGATCGTAGGGTTTGGAAAGGTGATTGAACTGACAACTGGCTAATCAAAACCCAATCTTGTAGCTCTTGTAGAATAAAAACTTTGCATTTTCTAAAAAGATGGTTACCCTTCATGAACTGTGCTTAGAATGTTTTATTGATTTAGTAGCGTAAGTAGAGGATACTTATCTGTTGGTTGTCCAGTTTTTACTAACCTGTTACCTCGAGAACAATGAACTTTCGGGGTTTCATCCTTTCATCTCATACATCCTATGGGAAAATTAATATCAATGTTGAAAGTTTGAAACTATCATGAGTTGGTGCAGGTCTTGGCAGAAATGGTTTTAATTGTTTTGGTTAGCTTATTCGGCTGTTTTAACTATTTGTTTGTGTTTTACGGCTTCTGTTGCTGTCTTTTTAGCTTTCTTTGTTCCATTCTATAGCAGGCGTACCTAATAGAATTACATATTACAACTCAAAAATTAGTAAGGCTTCAAAGTATGAATTCTAGCCTCTCTGCTGTTTATAGGAACTGTCCTTTTTCTTCTCACTTCATTTCAACATGCTAGTTTCCACCTTGCTCGCTATTTTACAAAAAAATGGCATCCCCCCTCTTTCTCTGTTCACATTTGCATTGATACGTCAGTAGTGAAGGTTACTTGATGTGTTTGTTTGAAATACGAACTGAAATAGAGTGATATGTTTGTCATTCTTTTTTAACTTTTTTTTTCATTTTAGTTTTTGTGACTTAGATAAAATAACTCTCTGAATTCGAACCCGAAAGAATGGATGGTGGAACTAAGAATTGGTGGATGTTTGCCAAACGGAGTGATGAATATGAACGGGGAGTAGACGAATATGTCAAAAAGGCTTTTGCTACTAAGTCTCAAGGAAATCAAATATGTTGTCCTTGTTAGACATTTCTCAAAAGACCAAGGATCATGTGAGTGCTCGTCGAGATTTGGTAGAGCTTAATTTGATGCCAGAACTTCAACCAATAGAATTGGAAGATGGTGCGGAGGAATTTCCAAGATCTCGCTTTTGGATGTCATTGGAGCAAAAACGCAAATTCTGCAAGGTCTTTAAAATGTCAAGCTTCCTCAAGGCTATGCTTCTAACATTGGTCGATGTGTGCAAGTTGGAGAAAGGAAAATTACAGGCTACAAAAGCCATGATGCTCATTTTATGATGAATTATTTGCTCCCAATTGCAGTGAAGACAACATTACCCAAAGATGTTGCTACTCCTTTGATAAGACTTTGTGCTTTTTTTAAAAGTATATGGAGTAAAGTTGTTGATCCTCAATATCTTGGAAAAATGCAATCTGAGATAGTTGAAACTTTATGCTTACTTGAGAGGATTTTTCCACCAGCCTTTTTTGATATAATGGGACATTTACCTATACACTTGGTGGGCCAAATTAAGTTGGGTGGGCCTGTAAGTTCAAGGTGTATATATGTAATTGAGAGGTATCTTCATGGACTGAAGCAAGATATTCAAAATAAAGCTCGTCAAGAAGGCTCAATGGCAAAAGGATATCAAGCCAAAGAATGTATTGCTTTTGTAGCTAGATTTTTGAAACGATCAAGCACGGCCATACCTAAGGTTAATGGTTGTAGTACATCACAATCACTTTTTCCTAAGGTAGGACTTCCAATAAAAGGGAAAGGAAGGACCTCAAAGAAAAAAAAAACGTGAACACATAATTGATCGCATTACATGGCCACAAGCGCATCGTTATGTCTTGTTCAATTGTGATTGTGAGGAAGTTGAGAAATATATCAGGTTAGGTTACCAACCAAAATGTAGTTTTTTCTTTCTTTTTCTCTTGGTTATTAATGTGTTTTATTTTTAGTGATAATAATATAATCTTTTTATATTTCATAGTGAGCACAAGATATGTGTAAGCGCTAGAAGAAAAAGGAAATGGAATAGTGCTCAAGATCACAGCAAGGATTTTGTGGATTTGTTTAGGGATAAAGTTGATTTCATTCTTAAAGAGGGCCAAGATATCATCCCTAACCATATCTTATGGTTATCAAAAGGGCCTTCTCACATTGCTAAAAAGTACACAGGGTACTCAGTCAATGGTTATAGGTTCCATACCATGAAGCGCGATGCAAACTGTGTCACTCAGAATAGTGGAGTCACTCTAACAGCCATGACATATAGCTTTGCGAGTTCCAAAGATCAGAATCCTATTGAGGGAAATGTTAATTATTATGGTTCAATAATAGAAATCATTGAAATATCTTACCATGGCTACTTTTGTGTTGTCTTATTTAAGTGTGTTTGGTTTCACTCGGAAATGGATGATGATGAGCTTGTTATGATTAATATGTGTAAGACCATTTCCAAAGAAGAACCATTTATATTGGCATATTAAGCACATCAAGTGTTTTATGTTGAAAATCTTAATAGAGATGGTTGGCATTATGCTATTCAAATCCCTCCTAGAGAGCTTTCAGATGGTATTGACATACAATTTTATATAATTCACTACATTCTCAAGATAGCTTATTTTATATTGCAATACTTTTCATATTTTATTATCTTTTTTGGAAAATAAACGCGTTCTCATTTATTGTCTTTGCAAATGAAGGGGAATAAAACAAAAGTTTCTGCTTCCCAAAGTTAGGTTACAGATTATAAGTTACAAAGGCTTCAAAGATTAAAGTTCAATGCAGAAAGAATGTCAGTCCAAGGATCGAGATCCTTAGCGAATAAGATACTTCAACAAACAACAAAAGACCTACTTTCTCCAAGTGCAAGGCAGATAGAAGATGACTCCACGTCAGAGTATGATGGTGAAGAGGAGGGCGAAACTATGGAAGATGACAGTCTTGCATCTGGAAAAAGAAAGGTAAGTAAACTTGTTCCCTTCCACCCCCCCTCTCCCCTAGGTTCCTCTCTATCAACACCAATATATGCGAGCTTGTGAGGCTGCGATTGTTGGTCTTCAGCCATTGATTTAGGGCCACATTATAGATTGAAGGCAAGTTGTGTTATGTACGGAGTTTTTCTCCTTTTGTGTGTGTGTGTGTGTGGAGGGCCTATTCTGGTATATAATAGAGAATTTGTCTGAGCTTCTATCATTGACAGAGACGTGAGATTATATCCCTACTTAAAAACCTCAGGCCTTTAGGTGGTCCATTGTTGGGTCTAAAGGTTCTAAAAACCTCAGGCCTTCCAGTGTTGATCATTGCACACTTTTAATTAGTTTTAACATGTAACAAAAATAGTTCTTTAAAAACATCACATAAAAGTAATAAATCTTAACTAGCAACTACATACTTTCATACTATAGTCATAAATGTAAACAACAAAAAGTTCTATATGGATGCATAAAATGCATTGTGGTAACAAAGTACGTGACATTAACAAAAAGCATATATTTGGTAATCTTGATTTAATTTATAGCACTTATGCTTTCATGTGACAACATAGTATTGCAATTTGCAGGTAAATGTAACAAATAAAATTGTGTTACACTAGTTTATATAAGATAAAAATTAAATAAGATTAGTTTTCATCTCAAGAATCCTACTATACTCTTGTATGAGATAATCAACATGAGCAGGGAGTGTGAACTGGGTAGATCTGAATGAGAAAGGACTAAGTAGTAGTTGTTAACGAAATCATTGCCACCAAGGGTGATCAGCACCAGAGCTCGGTTTACTAGTTGTTGAGCTCTAGCTTCTCCGATTAAGGCACTCACTCTTTGTTGGTACTGACGGAAATAATCTAGCTACCTGTAGATTCTGATTATGTTCAGCTGAAAAAATTGCACTATCAGTTATTTTTTTGGAGTACTTCAGTAATTGTCTAACAAGAAAATTTATGAGACCTTTTTGTTACATATCACAGCAAGTATTTTTTTTAACTAGTAAACATGCTCTACATTATGAGCCAGTTTTAATTCAGGATTACTATCATTATAGAAGTATGCTATGTAATTACTTTTTGGATTATGTTTTTAGGTCTCAAAGAAACTACATTTAATTTGCACACGTAAAACAACTATTGTGGAGATGAATAGCCAGAAAAGGCAGCATGTTGATGACTTTTGCGACAATAACTCTGTTGATTTGGCCAAGCAAGTTCAGGATCATGGCATCCAAAGGAAGCAGCAATAGCAGCAAGTTGGGTAAAAAAATAAAGGCAAAAAAAGAGCATTCTGTTCTCCTGGTTCAATGTCAGCATACCTTGAGTTTCGGAAACGGCAAAAAGAAAACAATGAAGTGCTTGATGAAAGTAATCGTTCTTTGCATAATTCCATGACAGCGCGAATACGATATGACAATGATGCATTGAATGCGAATAACGATAATGATGCCATATATGAGAATGATGATGATGATGGGCTGAATGAGAATGATGATGATGATGGGCTGAATGAGAATGCTAATGCTATTGATATTGATCGTGAAGGCGATCAAGAATTTGACCAGCAAGATGTAGCACAGTACGGGATGGAAGATATGGTTTTCAATATCTGTCATTTTTGCTGAATTTTATACACAACTTCAATACTCATACTGTATTCAATACAGTAGTTGTTTCAGAAAAAAAATACTACGTAAAATAAAATTTTGGGTTTTGGCTTGTTTTGTATAATTAATACGAATAAATTGGTTGTAAAGTTCTGATAAGTTAAAGTGGCTGTAAAGTTTGAATTTTATACTCCAAATGAGTTAGTGGGGCTGCAAAATAGCAGAAACAATCATAAAATCTTACAGTAGGATTGAATGGATAACAGTGCCAGTGACTTCTGATTTCATATTACTAATCTAGTTTTTCCTATATTTTTGCAAACGATTTTTCATGTATTATTGCATACAGAAACAGAAAATGAATTATCTTCTAAAAGGAAAAATCATCGAGGTCCAACAATGCTACGTAAGGTTCATGCGCGTACAACAGAAGAGCGTCAAGTGATTGTTTTGAACTCATTGGGTCAGCCAGTTGGACCTACAAAGGAGATTGTCCAGGAGTTCAAGTTTTTTTTAGGAACCATGGCAAGGGATTCCGAACTGGCTCCGCTTAACTATTTTAACTTCCCAAGCCTACCCACACTTGAAAAGATATGGAATTACGTCCAAGTATGTAGTGATGTTATCTTTTTGCATTACTTTATTCTACTTTCCTCATACTTAGACCTCCACACGTTACTAATGTACTAATGTAAGAATTTATGCAGGAAAAAGTATATGGTTCCTAATGGTGAAATAAGTTGGGTGATGGATGCTGTGAACAACTGTTGGAGGTATCATAAATGGCAGATCAAGAAAAAACACTTCTATGCATAAGATAATGACGCTTTAAGGTGGAAAAATAAGCCTGATACAATTTCAAATCTTCAGTTTAGAGATCTTTTGCTATATTGGAATACCGATGAGGCTAAGGTATTGTATAAATGGATTTTAATCTATTATATTTTAATCACATATATATATTTAATTGAATTATTGTTGGATTGTAATATTTTATAGAAAATCAGCCACAACAACAAAGACAATCTTCTAATGTTAGATGATACACACACTTTGGGTCGTAAGTCATTTGCCATTTTACGCCATGAATTGGTAAATACTTTTATCTAATTATAGAAAATTACATGATCAATTTCATATTCATCACTTGTCCTATATATATGAGGCTTTACCCTTTTTATTTAACATTTGTAGCGGCAACAAGATCCAGATAAGCAAGAGCCTTCCCAAGCAAAGGTTTATAAGGAATCGAGAAAAAGAAGTTCTCGAAGGACATACAAAACTAGTTGTGAAAAAGCAAAGGAGAACATTGTGAGTTAGCATCTTAGATATAATTTGTATTTGTGTGTATTTTATTCGATAATTGCTAATAAATTACTGTATTTACCTAATAGGCCAAAATGGATGCTCTGGAGTCTTCCGAATATGAAGATGGTAATAACTGCAACGACCCTTACTACAAAGTGATTCCTACTGCTAAACGCAAAAGTCATGTGCATCTGTATGGATCGGGTGTGAAAAAGACAGATTTGAAGAAGAAAGCGAATAAGCCCGATTTCATATTCCCAGAGGAATTCATATCAAGTGTTACCACAACAGTTTTGGCTCAAATTCGCGAGGCTAACCCTGGGATTAATATTGTGATTCTTGATGTTCTGCTGCAATCGACAACGAATGATGCATCTAGCGCACCAAATTGAATCGGTAACCATAGTGGCCAATCTTCCAAATCAGCTGCAGCATGTAATCAGGTACAACTAATATTTTCTCCTGCTTTTGTGTGTGCTAATATCTGAGGGTAGAATGGGTTACTTTTAATTGGGATAATAAGCCAATCAGATAACTAGTATATTGTTGTTGCTCTAGGATCATTTAATCTGGTCATCTGATGTGTTTATCATATGATATGATCACACCAAATGAGTCAAAATGACATTAGTTGTTGAATTGTTCCAATATCATCTATTCGTGTAGGAATTAATATAAATAGTTGTCAAGGAACCAACAAGCATAAACTAAACATTGTCAAGGATCCCAAGCCCTGGAAAATTCAAGACAAAAACACTTGTGGCAGAATTTAGTGTTACAATTCTTATTGGACCTCGTCACAGATACTAAGCAAACTAAGGAGACACTCAAACTAGTGTAATCACAAAATTTGGGCACCCAAATAGCTCTTACGCATACTATCCTACCTCTGCATGTACTGCAGAACCCCTGATCAGGTTTACTGATCCCATGTATAGTTCACCCATGAACTATAGTCGAGTCTCCGATGCTCGTTCTGCTACAAGTCCGTGCAGAAAGTTGTCTAATGCATTATTTTAAGTTGTTGGCTGTTACTGCCTTTATTTCCCCCTCCCCTAATGTCTTTTCCCCCCTTGCTAGATGTTGCTGCCTTTCCCCCTTCGCTGCTTGCTATCCAACTGTCTTCCCCTTGCTTCTGCTTCTGCTGTTGTTGCCTACTTGGGCTGCTGCTGCTTGCTTGTGCTTCTATATCACACGATATTTTAATTTTACAATCATTAGTCCCAATAGAACTCAACATAGAGTGCTACCCAATATATATTAATTTCTTTTATTTTTACATGTAGGTGCATGGCGAGCTAGATGGAGATGAATGAAGTACAATGATTATATATTGTCATCCAACAAATGGAGCATACACGTCGGTGACTAATTTTATTTAGTTCGAGCTTGTGAAGATTAGGATTTGTATTTTGTACGATTTTTAATTAGTAAACTTTTATTATTTATTATTAGTTAGTATCGGTAGTGTAACATATATATGGAAACAATATTTTGTAATGTATCGTACATATTATATATACTTCGTTTATTGTTATAAATATACTGATATATATTATATTTATTGTTACCTTTTAAATTTAAACTAACTAACAAAATATATATGTATTCCCTCAAAAAAATAATACGTAGTATATTTCATGTACAACCGTTGCATTAGGTGAAAATATACCGTTGTATTAGATGACATATACCATTGTATTATGTGACATATACCGTTGTATTAGGTGACATACACCGTTATAGTAGGTAGAAAATACCGTTGCATTAGCCTTGACGTTGGATTAGGTCTATAGATCATGATTTTGTTGCATATTCATCTAATACAACGGCAGCCAAAATGCCGTTCGATTATGTATCAAGCTAATACAACGGAAGTACCTAATCCAACGGCATATTGGCAGCCGTTGTATTAGATGCAATAAGCCGTTGTATTAGGCCTAATACAACGCCAGCTGATGTAACGGGGTATACAGGCGTTGGATTAGGTCTAATACAACGGTTTTTAACACCTAATACAACGAAATTTTCCATTGGATTAGATAAAAAATGTAGTAGTGTAGGTGTGTTTTTCTAGCATAAGCCTTTATGTTATTTAAAGGACCTCACATGTGATCTAGGTTGGGTTATGCTAATGATAGACGGAAATCAATTAATCTAGAATATACTGGCAATTGTGGGGGTAGTGAGATCTCCACTGCTCAACTTTTCTAATTCACAAGTTTGATGTGTGTTGTCAGAAACTAAGTGTTTGATGGAAAATGTGAGACACAATTCATGAGTTGCACGCCATGGAGGCGGATCTTGTGAAGTGATACTCCTTTTGGAGTATGTGAAGCTAGAGAAGAACCGTACAAATCCTTAAATAAGGAATAAAGTATAACTTGGTGCAAGTTTGTCAATGGGAATGAGCTAAAAACCCACGTGGTATGTCATTCCTATGGCGATTATTTGTGAGGATGAGCTTATGCTCTTAATGTGTCTATAGCCTAAATTGGGTGATCCTGTTGTGAAGGAATTGATAGACGCACCGCAAATTTCTTTTTGAGATGAACGTTGATAGATTGGGTGGTTCCATGAGAGAACTTGATAGATTCACCATCGTTGTGAAGTTGAGCTTCATGTCAAATGCATATAGCCTTATAGTCATCCAAGAAGGGGTGGAACTATAGGAAGCCTAGATAGATGCACCTATGTGCTTTGTGAGATTGAACATCAGTGTTTTTATGTATCCATAGCTTCATTAAGTGGTCCAAGTAATCAGACTTGATGGATACACTAATGGATAGGTTGGACGTTGTTCTTAATGTTTCATATCCCTATTGGGTGGTCTATGAAGGTATATATACTTGATGAAGCACCTATGTGAGTGAGCAGGGTTGACATCCTCCTATGGAACCTATATAGTTTCCTAACAACACTCACTAGAAATCCAAGGGAAAGTTGGCCTCGTATGACGTTTCATACGGACGCGGAATTATTCAAGCTTCTAAAGGTAACGTGTGTGGTGTCGGGTTATTTCAATTGTCTTGAAGTTCAATTTATATTTTAGAGATCATTGAACACCTCACTCCACTAATGTGCTAGTTCAATCCTTACGAGTTATATCACATATGCGCTAAACCTTTCATTTACTGCTCAGATTTCTAGATCTCTTGTCCGATTGTATTAGTGGAGGATTGTTGGGAGTAATACAAATCGAACGAATCGATCGTTTTGATGAACTATGTTTGGCGTGGATTTCTTACCCATCTCGCCCTATAGGGCGGTGTCGCCCTGGGAGGTAGGGCGGTGAAGAGTAAGGTCATTGTCAAAGTAATATACTCCATGTTATTTCTTACCCCACATGTCTGGTCGGTCGGGGTTGAGTCGGGCAAAGTATGGGTAATGATTTTCAGCGGTTTTAACCCCGTGTTTTTAACCTATAAATACCCATAGTGCCTATTCATTATATTAGATACAAAAAATATCACATAGTGCCTAAACACAAAGCCATTCCCATAGAGATCTGAGCAGTTCTTGAAATAATTCTAACCTTCCCATCAGGGTATGGAGTTGGAAGGTAGCTATGTTACCCTTGGGGAGCATTCGTCATTGAGAGCATCGTACCGGTGGTGACGAAATACGCTTCCAGGACAGCCGTAAAATGCGTCACAACTTATATGGGATCTACAATGGAGTATTGTATTTTTACCCTAATTTCTCTATTATTTTCATAGTTACAACATCATATTTCCTATAATATAAAAAATCACCACCTTAAAGTACTAACACATTACTTTTATAATTAAAAGACAGCACACGACATAAATAGGAGGAAAAGTTCTCCCTAACAATAAAAATCTCCCTCTTGATATCATCAATAAAGGAGAGGTTTATTTATTCATGCATGGACTATAGCCACATGTACACATAAACACGTACAAAAGTGACATACCTAAACATCAGATGCAATTTTTTTTGGAGAATATTTCTTAAAAATAAAAGGATAAGTCCTATCCTCGGCGACTCCTAATTTTCCATCATCAAGAATACTAACATCCTTACACTCCATAGCCGAAACTCTAAAAATTTCGGACTCGATTGTGTGACAAAACTTAATAAAGTAGAAACCCTTAGCATATTTATTTTCTTCAATATGGAATGAATAAGTAGGCTTGAATGGTCCAGAAGTACCGACAATCACGTACGATTTGTCGTTGGCATCACTAGGGGCTACCCACCACCTCAATGGTTTATTGCAGGTGGTGGAGACCTTATCAAAGGAAAATATGATTGGATATGAAGTCTTAAGGATCGGTATTTTAAAAAGGGTCGAGATCTTCACCGGCAAGCCTCTTTTGGACCAGTCATGGGTTATAAAAAGAGGACAGGGTGAAGAGTCCTCTGCTGGTGTCAATCTTAGGGCTCCTTCGCCTGGTGATGATGAGAGTGCTGGACGAATGGCCGGAAGGATGTAGTAGTCCCCTCCATTTTGTAGTATGTCGCCGTCCACATCTAGGATGGGGCCGGCGACACTAGGAGAAGGAGAGAGGAATAGGAGAAGGAGAGTAATTACAGCAGTTGGGAAGAGAAAGGAAGCCATTTTTTTTTTTTTTTTTTTTTTTTTTAAGTTGAGGGATAATGGAGGACTGGAATCAGGAGGGATGGTATTTATAGAAAAAAGTACGGCATAGTGGTTACTCGAATGTTCAATTGTTACATTGGTATTATCATGTGTCATTAGTCATTGTAATGCTTCATTATTACAAAAAAAATGTAAATAATGTCACATCATGATGCTGTTTTTTCCTTCTAAAACTTCCCTTTCCTTTTATTTATTTATTTATTTTTTTGTTAATATTTGATTCTATAATAATATCATTCCAAATCTTATATATTATTTTTTTTGACAAATATATAGTCCTTTTTATTTTGGTGTTCATAATTTTTCTATATACAATTACCTAAATAATTATTTCAACTCCTTTTTAATCATCTTTTAAATGGAGTATTATTAGATTTTGCCAAAAAAGTAATAATAAATTGATTCATAAAATAGATGTTAAAGAAATTACTTTTTTTTTTTTTTTTTTTGAATGGAAGAAATTACTTTAAAACATCACTTAATTTTTTTTTTCAAATACCTCTAGCTAATATTTTATTTCAATTTCAATTCAATATAACTATATATTAATTTTGTTTCTGAAATTTTACTACTACACGTATATATTATATATCACAAATTAAGGATTTATAGAGTATAATATAACTATAAAATAAATGTTGTGTTTGACAATTATATTTTATGTCTAATTATATAGAAAGGTAAAATATCAATTAATTTTTTTTTTGTAAATTACGTAATTAAAAAATCAATATCTTAGTAAAAGCAAAAAAACAGAAACAAAAAAAAAATTATCTTTTGCCAAGACACTTGATTGAGATGATATATTTATTACATCTGACATTCATAAATAATTTGCATACTGAAAGACAACACGGCAGACGTAGTGACAATTGACATCTCCTTTTGTATGTATATATATATATATATATATATATATATATATATATATATATATATATATATATCATCTACAGTTAAACTTATAAGACAATAAACAAAAATGATTAAATTACAATTATTATATAGCTTCAAACACGTTTTTTTTATAACAACAAAGAATGACAATATCATATATGTATAGCATCAATCCATAAACAGAAAATGTAATAATATAGATTAGTGTTGCCCAATTATTGATTATTCTTGCCTTTAATGATCAAAGTAGTATTTATTGCCATTGAAATGGTTTTTTAGATATAAAAGGTGATATATATTTTTAATTAATATATTTGTGTGTATGTTGTGCACTTTTGCTAATAGTTTTAGTGGAGATTTTAGTCTGTTGTTTGATTGATTTTTGATGTTTATTAAAAATGCATTTATAAATAAGTATTACTAATATGGCCACTAAACCTAATCAAACCAAGCCTCACCAGAAAAAATTCACGGGTTTGGGCAGCCTAAAAAATCAATTTTTGTTTAATTTTTTGCATTGCATATTAATATAGATTATGACATTATAATTTCTATATATTTGATGTGTATGTTGTATCAAATTTTATTTGTTGGATATAATTAATTTTCTTAAAATAAATTAGACTTACCGTGCATGGCACAGGCCTTAAGCTAGTATATATTAAATGAAGGTTTATAGGCTAACAAAAGTGATAGACATTATAGTCATGATAATATTTGTCGCAGATTAGGATAATATTTGTATATATCTTGTATCCTTATCGTATTAGGTTTTCTAACGTGATTAGGGCTAGTCTTGTAAAATCTATATACTACCTCCGTTAATGGATATCTGCGACTTTCGGGTATTATTTGTGAGATATAAAAAATTCCAAAGTTGCAGATAACCATTAAAAAAGTAGTACATTGATCAATGGAACACACTCTAGATTGTGGAGTTTTCCCGAAATCTAACATGGTATCACAGCCCTAGGTTTTTCGATCTAGCTTCCGCAATTTTCTTTGTTTTCTAGTTATTCCATTTTTAAATTAACGTTTTTCAAGATTTAAGAATCTTGATTCTCGTTTTCTTTCTTTGCATTAAAAAAACAAGTTGTCACTTTAATTTGCCTTTTATACATCAAGTATAGCATAGTCTCATCTTTGCGCCATGGCTAAAGACAGTGAACATCAAACACAACCACCACCGCCTCCTCCACCATCGACAGACTACCATCCGGCTCTCTCCGTCAACAACATCAAGAACTCTATTCCCTTGATTCTTGATCGATAAAAAGTTCAATATTCTAATTTGGTGGAATTATTTGAGGTTCACTGCCACGCTTTTAATGTTCTTGACCACATCGACTTTACTGTGCCGCAACCTTCCGATGTCTCTAACTCTCTTTGGCGTCGCCTAGACTCCCAGGTTTATATGCATCAACCCCCAGGTTTTGTTGATTAGGGAGCACCCTCTTATGTTTGTCGGCTCCGTAAGAGAAACAAGCTCCTAGAGCTAGGTACCAGCGATTTGCGAACTTTCTGATCAAATTGGGTTTTATCATTGCCAAGAGTGACAACTTTCTTTTTGCTTTCCGGCAGGGTGATGATATGACATATTTGCTTTTATATGTTGATGATATTATATTAGTTATCTCATCTGACAGGTTGCGTGTAGGGATCATATCTTTGTTGCAAACTGAGTTCCCTATGAGTGATTTGGGTCCTCTGAGCTACTTTTTAGGGATTGCAGGGGCCCGTACTCCTTATTTGCTACTTTTAAAGGAAAAGTATGCACATGAGATTTTAAAGTGTGCAGGTATGGGCTCTTGTAAACCTGCAGCTACTCCAGTTGACACTAAGTCCAAACTTAGTGCAAATGCTGGACCACCTTTTCGGGATCCTACTTTGTATCGCAGTTTAGCAGGTGCTCTTTAGTATCTCACTTTCACAAGGCCGGATATTGCCTATGCGGTACAACAGAAGTGTCTTTTTATGCATGAACCCCGGGAATCTCATTATGATGCATTGAAATGCATTATGCGTTATATTCAGGGTACCATTGATCATGGCTTACATTTATATCCGTCTGCTTCTCAACGTTTGATTACTTACACTGACTCTGACTGGGGAGGTTGTCCCGATACCCGCCGTTCCACATCAGGTTATTGTTGCTTTCTTGGGGACAACCTCGTTTCTTGGTCATCTAAGCGTCAACATACCTTATCTAAATCGAGTGCAGAAGCAGAATATCGAGGCATCGCAAATGTTGTCTCTGAGGCATGTTGGCTTCGTAATCTTTTACTTGAGTTACATTGTCCTCTTCGACAGGCTATTATTATTTATTGTGATAATATCAGTACTATCTACCTTTTTGGCAACCCGGTACAACACCATCGCACCAAACATGTGGAGATGGATATTCATTTTGTTCGAGAAAAGGTTGCTTTGGGACAAGTTCGGGTTCTGCATGTTCCTTTTTAGATATCAGTCTGCGGACATTTTCACAAAAGGCCTACCACAAGACTTATTTTTGGATTTTAGATCCGGTCTTAGCGTACGTCCTCCTCCCGCTATGACTGCGGAGGAATGATAGATATTATAGTCATGATAATATTTGTCGCAAATTAGGATGATATTTGTATATATCTTATATCCTTACCGTATTAGGTTTCCTAACGTGATTAAGACTAGGCTTGTAAAATTCTATATATATTGATTAATGGTACACACTCCATATTGAGGAGTTTTCCTGAAATCTAACAAAAAGCTTTAGATATAGAACTTGATCGTACTTTAACATATTACTCCACCCGCTTTTAATTTCAAAAATATCCTATTACACAAATATTTAGGTCTTACTTTTGGGGATCGCACAAAATAAAAAGTTATAATTAAGGAAGGAGTTTATACTAGGCCTAACTTTTGGAATTTGACGCACAAAAAAATAAAAAATAAAAAAATTATTGATTTGACGCACACAAAGAAAGAAAGTCATCACAAAAAATTATTAATTTTGTGAAAAGTTTTCTCTCCAAAATGTTATATACAAGTATATATGTTTAATAAAATTCTATTAAAAAATGTCAAACTCTTTTAGAGTAAAAAATAATAAAATTTGTAAATAATGACAATCAACTTCATTTTATTATTTTATTATTATTATTTACAAATCTTATTATTATGAATCCGTGCATAGCACAGGCCAAAAACTAGTTAAATGTAAAACAAAATTGGAAAAAAATTATAAGGCAATGCGAGTCTCAAAACGAAAAGTAATACTATACAATATAATAATATTACTCCGATCCATACAAAACATAAGAATTACGTACATATGAAATATTTGTAAATTCCTCTTTATGTACTTTATATTTTATCAACACTTGTTTTTGTCTAATTGCAAAAATAATGATAGTTAATTCAAATGAAATGACATATGTAACTTTTTTTTTTTATTTGAATTTGTTTAATGTTTATCCTTAAAAAATTTTGTAGGCTACATAAACAATTTTTTTTTTTTCAGATTTCCTAATAAAAATTTTCTTACAAAAATATACCGTAGTACTTTCTAGAGAAATTTTTCATACAATTTTATCAATAATCAAGTGTCTTACTTGATAATTCATTTAGTACGTATTAAAAATGGATGAACAAATATTATAGTCTTTAATAATATAATACATTATTAAAGATATGTTATCAAAGTGGATCATTTAAAATTATAATAATTGAATATGAGATATAAAAGTATTATTTTAATTAAAGCAGAGGAAGTTCCTGTTTATCACCTATTCACCTTGATAAAATTATAAATAAATCAATAAAATGTCTAGTCAACCTGACATTTTCGTAATTATATTATCTATGGAATCTATATTTAGGAAAAGTTATCGAATTATATATAATTCTTTGATTTGATAGATCAAAAATGTATATTAAGGTGTTAAAGTATTTTCTCCTTAAAATGAGAATCACCAATAAATTAAAAAAAAAAAAAAGAAAAAGAAGAAGAAGTAAAAAAAAGAAAAAAAAACATAGAAATGAAAAAACGTGTATGTTATTGAAAATTCCTCCACCACTATTGAAGTAAACGTAGGACAAGGCTATATCAATAATTCGAAACATCGGTGGTCCACGATTGTACTACTCGTATGATTTACGACGAGCGATTCATCATCACTTTAAATAATAATCAAAAGGTACAATCAGAATAAGTGAATTAAACAATATCGTACTTCTTTCTCCTTTTTTCTTTATCTCACCTTGGAGAATTTACTTTTGTCAATTTTTATTTTAATAAATTAAATATCTTTAGTTATATTTTAGTAAAATTCTATAAAGTTAATAATGCGAAAGTATTTTCGAGATAAATACTTACATGACTACATTTCATTTAACATATACTTTCTCCGTCTTTTTTTACTTAATCCGCTTTAACTTTTACACTATTCATCACCCTTCCTTTGACCGTCTTTGTAAATAATATGTAAGCAAGAATATATTCATGTAAGATCTTTTTGAATTCGTCTCAATAAGTACTATTATAGTATATAACTTTTATAATTTTTACTTATGAATAATTAAAGTTATTGATCGTTAAAGTTTTGCATTGGCAAGCATGATAAAAAATACAGATTAAGTAAAAAAGAACAGAGAAAGTAAATCATAAAAGCCGATCAATTGTAGTGTATATGCTCTCCTTCTTTTCTTTCGTTCTGTACTTTCTTTTTGCTCCGCATTGCCTCCCATTTCTTTACTACCTTCTTGTTCCAACAAAGTGCTAGAGCTGGCTTATATAACAAAAATACGAGTTGCATAACAAACAGAAAAAGTAACAATGTAGAAAAAAAGAGGAAAATATTTACTTGATAGATAATGTTAGCTTGTAGATGAGGTCCTAGTATGAGAATCGATTATCACTTGTTCTCATTGTAACAAACAAATGGATAACAGATTAACAGGATAAGAACATTAAAAACATAAAAACAAATAAAAAATCTTGGGTAATTTAATGATGCCCACGTGCTCTCGAAATTTTTATCCACCACAATTTTGGTAGATGTAGGATATGGTAACCAGGCCCGGCCCTTAACATGTGCAGGGTGAACAACTGCACAGAGCCCAAACGTTAATAGAGCTTCAAACCAATTTAAGAATATAATAAATTAAATAGCATTATTTTTGAGAATATTTGTGTGTAGGGCGTGTAGCTCAATGGTCAGATGCTGGAGCATACCTTCAGGCAGGTTCAAGGTTCGATGATATTGAGCTTCACTATTTTATTTATTTATTTTTTTTTTTTTTGTGGGTGGCCTGGTACACTTGGTTTACTTATCCACAAATGACACAATATTAAATGTCTGCTAAGCTTTAAAAAATTTTCATCCTACTATCTCATCACCAATAAGCAACACTCTAAAATCATACACATCTAACAAATACATTGAATCAAAATCAAATAAAACATATCAACAAAAGGTATAAATAAGGAAATCTTAAGAAAAAAAAAAAAAAAAAAAAAAAGCACATAATGCTATTTGATAGACTAATAAGGTCCAAAAAAACAAAGAGAGAGAAAGGGTTTGATCTTATTTTTTGGATATCAACCCTTAAAAAACTTTAACAAACTAGATATATCATCCACAATTTGCTAGTAATGATGATTGTTGAAAAGTTACATTTAATTTTATACAGAATACTATTAATTGAACCATTTACTTTTAATCGCACAGGGCCTCCGTATACTTTGGGATGCCCTGAGGGTAACCAAATTATTTGAGCAAGACTAGCCTTATTTTGTCTTTAAGACTTTTATCTTATGTGACATTAAATTTTAAATTAATTTAATACTTGTATTTTATTATATTTTTATAATTATGTTAGTACTCTTTAAATTTCATCCAGATTTAGTCTTTCATTCCTCAAATTCGATTTAGATTTTTTAAAAAAATATGTGTCATTTTTTGTTCTCTTTCTTTATAGTATATTATATTAAGTAATTTCGTATTGGTGTCACAAGCAAGGACGGATCAAGAAGATTATTATAGGACGGGCCAAATTAGTTTTTTTTAAAAAAGTAATCAATAGGAAAAGGGGTCAAATTAGTTTTATAAAAATGATTAATGGTAAAAAAAAAAAAATGAGTACTAAGGAATTTGATCCCACAACCTCAACAACATACTAAGCATGCATAACCAACTAAGCTATCTTAGATTTTTATTACTTAATAGAGCAGTATATATTTATACCTAAGCTGATCCGGAGGGGGGATCCGTCTATGGTCACAAGATGTATACCTTATTTAAATGTCATAGCTAAAATATAATATCAAACTAGGAAATACATAAAATGAATTTAAATAAGTAAAAAGAATACGTGATTTTTTTTTAAATAAAAAAAGAGGTGGACTAAAATAGTTGCAAATAGATGAAGCTTGTGGGATGCATGGTTATTTGAATTTTTTAAATAAAATATTTTATATATATTATGTAAATTCATTCGTTTTTTTACTTGAATTATTTTAATATAAATTAATTATAAATTTATTTCCTATATTGTTATATATTTAGATAAAATTTCTAATAAAGAAATTATATTTTATTTGCCTCAAAAAAAAATTATATTTTAGTTTAATTAATTAAAACTGTCAAATTTTTTTTACCTACATTGCACTTTAATTTAAAGTCTTAAGTCTATTGTTCTTTCAAAAAAAATAAAAATAAAGTCTTAAGGCTATTGCTTAGGTAGAAATTAAAATTTAAAATTCTAAAAGTTAAAGAAATTCCAAATCTCTTTTTTCATCCGCTAAAAACTTTTATTTTCATGTGGTTGGCTAAAAACCTTTATTTTCTTATGTGGCGTTCATAAAATCTTTTAAAAAAACAATTCGTATAGTTTTGTTCCCAAGAAACGCCCGGCTTGTTGATAAATTCTCTTTGCTTGAACAATAATTTTATCACATACGAATTACTCTAAAAAAGACATATTATTTTGCTTGATAATGTAGGATATCCGATATTTAGACATACTATGTCATTGAATTATACAATATTGTATTTTTTTTTGTAGTTTATTAGTAAATAAAAATATTAGAAAGTAACTATCATGCATATAGATATTTAACCTATTATTAGACAAAGACATTTAAATCAAATAGAGTATAATATATGTAATTATTTATTATTTTACGTAATAATTATTTCATGAGTGTTAAGCTAGTAATATTCGTAGTATTTTTTTAGACATTAAATAATTATTGCTCATATAGGTTGAGAGTTATACATGTATCATTATATATATATATATATTTAGTAAAATAAATATTTTAAATTTTTTTTTATATCGTTAAATTAATATTTTTTTTTTGAAATAAATCAATTCATTAATCAAAAGTCATACGGCATCTACAAATGAAATCTAAATCAAAATATATAAAATTAAATCAAATAAGGGTTTCTTTCATCAAAGCTACGATCGTTGAACAGATCTTGCACTGTGGTACATCTCTCGCACACATCGTTGGAATATACAACCTTTTAGGAGACACGGTCTAACGATTTGTTGTAGCCGTAAGGATGATTTACATCTGATTCACTTGAACGCTTTTGAAGATTTGACAACCGTTGTGATCCTGGAAAACTCTTTAAATTAATATATAATTAATATAAAGTACTCATAAAAGGTTAAATTGTATCATAAATGGATCTTGTCTTAAAGAATTTTGTTAAAACGATTTTTTTCTTGAAAAAGGTACAATTTATTAGATAAGTATTGAATATTATAGATTATTAAATGCATGTAAGACATTAAAAGTTTATCAAAATAAAAGTCCAGAATACTTATTTATTCTAAAAAATCTATTTGATATCACTTACCTAACATCTAACGTGGCATATTTATGCACAGGTGTTGCATATATGGCGTAACAATTGGCAAAAACTTAAAATGCCAAGTGTTGATGTCGTCCAGTCTGACTTCGAGACTCGACTATATTTATTAGTGATATGATTAGATTGTGATAAACTGATATGGACCAAAAAAAAATGAATAGTTTAGAATTCCCTCAAAAAATGTATAGTTTAGGTTAAAATCAAAATATTGTCGTGATAAGTATAGTTAATGTTTTTAACGAATAAAAAATATATAATTCTGAAATCAATTTTTTTTTAATGATTAATATTCATATTTAAAAGGAAAAATTGTTAAAAATAATATAACCTTTGGCCCATCTTTTTTAATAATACAATCTTTGGATTATTTTTTAATATTACAATCTTTAGGGGTGTTAATTTTAAGCAGGTAGGCTTGAATGAATAAGTAGGTTTAAATGGTCCGTTATGTGACAAAACTTAATGTTGTACACATCCTTAAAAGCTTGTTCAATACGGAATGAATAAGTAGGCTTGAATGGCCCGTTAGTACCGAAAATCACGTACGATTTGTTGTTGGCATCACTGGGGGCTACCCACCACCTCAATGGTTTACTGCAGTTGGTGGAGACCTTATCGGAGTGAAATTTAAATCAAAAGTCATACGACATCTACAAATGAAATTTAAATCAACAAATACATAAAATTAAATAAGATAAGGATTTCCTTTATCAAAGCTACGATCGTTGAATAGATTTTACACTGTGGTACATCACTCGCATACATCACTGGAATATACAACCTTTTTGGAGAGACAGTTTAACGATTTGTTGTACCCGTAAGGATGATTTTCATCTGATTCACTTGAACGCCTTTGAAGATTTGACAACCGTTGCGATCTCGAACAACTCTTTACCGACGAATTGATAAAAGGGAAAAAGATGATTACTTTTTTTTTTTTTTGAAAGAGATGATTACCTTTTTAAATAAACCCTAACACACAAAAAAAACCCTAAACAAAAACAAACAACAAAACTAACAAAAACTAACGACTCCACTACACTTCTTGCGTAAATTTATTGAAAACTAAATTGCAAAACTAAAGAAAATCAAAGGAAAAGGATCGAAAATAGTCTAATTTTCGAAAAATTTAGACTATTTCCGGCCTAAACGGCCAAGAATTTAAAGAAACCCTTGAAGAGAGGAGGAGAGAAGAGGAGAGGCGTAGGGATGGCAACGGGTCAGATTCAGATCGGATTATGCAAATCCGACTCCGACCCTACAAGATGTCGGATTTTTAATTTGCCTTCGCCTCTGCCTCCAACTCCGACATCCGATTCCGAGAATCCGACTTCGATCCAACTTAAATTTCCAGCCTCCGACTCCGACCCGGTCCAACTCCAACTCCGGCTTTAAATTTATTTTTGACCCAATTATCAATAGCAACCCATATATAATCAACTTCAAAAACCTATGAATACATGAATTGAATAATAAAATATATATAAGTACATAGAAAAGTCAGAGTCGGATCGGATAAGTCAGATTCTAAGTAGACTCCAACTCCGACCCTCTTCCGACTCAGAGTCGGATTTTTTAAACGAAGTCGGATTCGTATTATTATTTCTCGGATTCGGTTCGGATTTTTTTTTTCTTCAGATCGGATCGGACCAGGGGCGGATTCAGACTAGATTGCCATCCCTAAGCAAGAGTTTCTATGTGCAAGTATTGATTGTAAATTATGAGTAGTTTTTGGGATATTAAAAAAGTAAAGCATAGTTACTCTAATGTTTAATTGCTACATGGTATTATTATATGTGTCATTGTAATACTTCATTGTTACAAAAAATGTAAATAATAAGATTAAGTAACAAATTTAGCACGATACATTCTTCTTATAATGTAATAGCTAATCGTGTATATGTGCAATAGTATAATTACACAAATAGTGACAGTGTAAATGACGTAACGTTTTTTTTTTCCACGAAATAAATTGATATGATGTAACCTTTATTTTTTTATTTGAATTTGTTTAATGTTTATCCTTAAAAGTTTTTGAATGTTACATAGACAATTTAATTTTAAAAAAGAATTTCAGATATTCTAATAGATATTCTGTTACAAAAATATACTAACTCCGTTTTTTTTAGTTGACACGTTTTAACTTTAACACTATCCACACACTCCCCATTGACTGTGTTTTGTGTTTTATGCATAATGAAAAATATAGTCGTGTGGGATTTTGTTAGATTCGTCACGGTATATATTTTCAAAATATCAACTTTTCATAACTTTTACTCATCGATAATTAAATATATTAATAATTGAATTTGTGCATTAGCAAACGTGACTAAAGAAATGTGTCATCTAAAAAGAAACGGAGGAAGTAGTAATTTGGAGTGAAACTTTTTCATATAATTTCACCTAATATAAGATTCATTTGTATTATTTTAGGAGAAGGAGAGAGGACAAGAAGAAGGAGAGTAATTACGCATTTTAAAGCACATTTTATATGTTAAATATCTATAATTGTATAAGAGTAAAAATTATAAAAAGTTGATAGAGTGAAATTTTTTATAAGACGAATTTAACAAGATCCCACATGATTATATTTTGCTTAACGTATAAATCATATTATATGGTCAAACAAGAATGATGAATAGTGCAAAAGTCCAACTGTTGCAATAATATTAGAACGGAGTAAGTAATACATTAAAGACATGTTATCAAAGTAGTTTAGTTAAAAATATAATAAGTAAATTTTAGACACAGGCCAGGGTTAAAGTCTCAAATTGGAGGAAGTCCCTGTTTAATTTATCACCTTGATAAACAAATTATCGTGAATAAATTAATAAACTATCTAGGAAGTATGAAGTTTTCATAAATATATCTACGTCTATAAAATCCATATTTTAAATAAGTTGTAGAATTATTTTCAATTTCCGATAAATAAAATTTATATACCATGATGATAAACTTTTATTTTCTCGCCTTGAGTAGAAGTGAGAACCGTCGATAAAAAAAAATAAAGGAATAAAAAACCGTGTATGTGATTGGAAATTCCTCCACCACAATTGTGGTGAACGTAGGACAAGACTATATCTATAATCCGATAAATCAGTGGTCCACAATTGGACGATGATGACTATGACAAATTGATGATCTTATCATCTAAAATTTTTAGAATAGACCCAGTTGTATAATAATTTATTGTGTACCCAATCATTTTTGTAAAAAATTCACCTGTTATAAGATTCATTTGTAACTATCTTTCATTTCCAAGCTACTTTCTCTCTCCTTTACTATGACACGAAAAGTGGTTATATCACACGCAAAAAGTAATCATATTCCTCGAAATCAAAAGGTAATTATATCATTTTAAAGTTATTACTACATTGCAAAGGTAAATATATCATCCGAAAGGTGATTATATCATCCACAAGGTGACTATATTATTTGGAATGTAATTATATCATTCAAAAAGTAAATATATAATTATATTATTCGAAAGGTAATTATATCATCTAAAAGATAATTGTATCACCTGAAAAAATGATTTTATCATATGACTAAATTATTTAAGTATGACTAATCATTCAAAATATGACTCACAACAAGATAATTATACCATCTAAGAAGTAATCATCCACAAGGTGACTATATTATTTGGGAGTGTCAAATTATTGGGTCTACAATATAAATTTAGTGTAGATCAAACCGAGTCTATACAAGACCTTCTATTATAGTATGTGCACTCTCCTTTTCTTTTTTTACTTTAATTTCTTTACATTCCTCATTGCCTCCCATTCCTTTACCACCTTCTTATTCCAACAAAGTGCTAGAGTTGGCTTATATAATAGAGATATGAGTCTATCATATTAACTATTACTAAAACACAATATTGCTGACATCATCTACCCTTAAACTATCCTATGTGTCATTCTCAAATTAAAATTTTTCCCTCCAATACTATACGTGATGTCATCAATTATTAATGATTTTTTTAATCTACACTTTTAACATCAATGCATAAGTGTCTACATAAAATTCAATCAACTAAGTTTCTCTACAAAATTATAGTTTCACATACCTAATTTGTTTGATGTTTGATCGTGATTTCAATTTTTTTTTTTTACTTTCCTTAAATATAATTTATTTTTATATTTAATCTAACCTTCATATACAAGTAATGAGACGGAACATAAGTTACAAAAAAGATTAATTCTAATCGTGCAACACATGGAGATAACCTAGATGTATAACAAAAGACACTACTTGAAAAAGGCCATTTTCCGATGGAATAGTTCTGACAGACCTCAAATTTCGTCGGACCCATTTTCGATGAATTTTAATCCGTCGAAATATTCCGACGGAATATTCCCGTACCGACGGAATATCCCTCACAATAATTCCGACGGAATTAAATTCTGTCGGAAATTAGAACTTCCGACGGAATATTCCGTCCGAAGTTCTAATTTCCGGCAGATTTTAATTCCGTCGGGAAGTCTTTAATTAAAAAAAACGAGTTTAGATCTACTCATTTGTCGAACTAGAAAGAATAGGGGGAAGAGAGAAAACGAAGGGAAAGAGAAAGAGAAAGGGAAGAGAAAAGGGGGCGAAGTTTCACATCAGCAACCACCGGCATCTCACCGCCGCCGCCGTGTGAAAGGGAACGAGAAAGAATAGGGGTAAGAGAGAGAACAACGGAAGAACGAGAAAGAGAAAGGGAAAGAGAAAAGGGGGCAAAGTTTTAAGAGATGTCGTTTCCCCGCAACCACCTGCGTCTCGCCGCCGCCGCGTTGTGACCCTTGGGCCACCGATTGGTAAGTTTAATAAATTTTGTATTTGGTTTTTTTATTTCGTTAAACCCTAACCATCATCACCATTTCTATAGGATCCACCTCCTCCGTCGTCGCTGGGACCAGAACCACCACCACTTCCATCCTCCCGCCGTTGTGCAGCTGGTAAGCCTCGACCTTTATTTATTTATTTTTAAATAATTAAAACTGACCAAAACCTCCATCTACGGCGTTTTCCAGGCAGCCACCATCGAATCCTCCTCAACCCTTAGTGAGTTGTTTCTCCCATGTTTTCTAATTCAATTTAAACCCTAATTGTTTCTAATTGTAATTATTTGTAGGATTTGTAGATTTACTTGGTTTGATTGTCAATAAAAAGTGCAGATCTAGAGGTTAGTGACATTATAAACCCTAAAATTCTTAGTTTAGTTTATACATGGCATGTTAGTGACTAATTATATATAGATATATGTTAGTTTATCATTTCAAGCCCTATACACCTAAAAATACCTATTATTGACATGGTATGAGAAAGAAAGAGTTCATTTGATAAGAAATGAAGAAAATGGGCAAAGTAGAAGTCAATTAAGCCTTACTTGGTTCTATTTTGTTGAAAATGCTTCCTTAAACTTAGTAAGTTGCTCCTTTTCATATGTATATCTTGTAGGGGGCCTACCAGAAGAAGGTTGAAGAAGCAAATACTCAAGGGATTTGGAAGAGTCTGAATGAGTTGTAATGGGAGTCAGAGGATGGTCGCAACAAGAAGGGTCGTGTGAAGGGACTTGGCCAAAGTGTAGAGTTGTACTATGGCAACCGAATGGGTCGAGTTTCCACGTCTTCATAGCAGTACACGCCTTCCGTTGTTTCTTAGATGTGGGATCAGATGGAGCATAGGGTGCAGGCTCTTCGCAGTGAAATCCGGAGTGAATTGGAAGTCGAGATGGAAGCCCAATTTGAAGCCCAAACACTCGGCGAAAAATACAAATGGGCGCCGGTTTAAAACCCCCATTTACCACCGGTTTTGAACCGGTCCTTATTTAAGGGATGCCAAAAACCAAAAGATTTCGCACTGGTTCAAAACCGGTGCGAAAACTTAGATTTCACACCGGTTCTTGCTGTGAACCGGTGCAAAAAATGGCCCAAAAAAATAAAAAAAAACTTTTAGCACCGGTTCTGTTTCAAAACCGGTGCCAAAAGTGCCCCAAAAAATTAAAATTTTTTTTTTGCATTTTTTCCACTTAAATTGATATAAAAACACTAACATATGTATAAAGTTACATTTTCATTACAAAAGTCTGTAATATTACACTTAACCAGCACTTTAACATCTTTAGTTTTGGCTTTTTCTAACTTAAAATCAGCATGTGTTGCAAGTTAAAACCAGAGTTTAGAGTTGCTTGTAGGTGCACAATGGGCACAAGGAAATACCTTATGATTTAAGCCAGGTGGCTGCGCAACTTCTGGTTTAGGCTGCTGGTGTTTTGTTGCTGTTTAAGCTGCTGTTTTCTATTGGCTGTGTTGCTTGCTTTGTGTCTGGTTGCTGGTTTATGTTTGCAGGGTGTGTTTAGCTGTTGCTGGCTACTGCTTTTTATTTCTGGCTGCTTTGGCTCTGGCTAATGTGTGCTGGTTCAGGCTGCTGGTTTATGTGCTGCATGCTGCTAGCTTGTCTCTGCTTCTGCCTGCCTGTTCTGTTGCATATAGTGTGTTTCAAGGTGTTCTGTACTACTGTGTATCTTCTGTCTGCACTTCTACTGTTGTTCCTTGCTTTTTCTTGCTCCCACAACAATTTTCTTGTGTTATTTCTGGTGAGATGTGATTAATTGGAGATGATTTTCCAGTCTAACCATCCATCGCAACAAATGTGAAATTAGCTACAAGAGCCACTGAATTTGACATTTGGGAACCATCTACAAAAGAAGAAACAATGTTGGGAGAGAGCGGAGAAAGATCCAAACGATTCTTCATACTTCATAGCCCAATTATTCAGTCAAAAAGGTGGTTAGTTTACGATAAATACCAAAATTAACAATTTCTTGTTTCTATTACTAAGATTGATGACTACATCTGACTATTTTCTTTAATGGTATATCAGAAACCACCTTCTTGGTTTAATATAGATCTTTAATGGTGCATCGAATCTTCTATCTCATCTACAGTTTTGTTTGCCTTGATTTACATGTAATCTCACCAATTTTCTATCTCATCAAATCCATCCACCCATAAATAGATACATAGTAAATAAAATAACACAGTCTATAAAAGGCAAACAAAAGGGACAGAGGAAGAATATCACTGGAGAAATATTTCTAATGATTAACTTTACTAGCTGTTGTGTGATACTTTAGTTATACCAACCTCTAATACGAAGATAGTTTATTCATAATCACACAAGATGTCAGCCTACTGAAATCATAGCAAACAAATTACCTTGTGGTGGTTGCAACACTTCAAGCTGCATCTCCATGGATGACCTCCCAACCCATGTAACAGCACCAACTACACTCGAGTCCGCATAAACGCGAATCGGCTTCTTGAGAAGAACCTCATCTACAGAAGCAGTCACCAAAAGTATCGGCCTTGTCGTTCCACCAGGGTTGGAGCAGTGCTGGAAAACATCAAACAGAAAACTATGATACTGTTACTCAGCCAACAATGAAAATATATAATCCTCAGAACAGGTTATTCTAAAATAATGTTTGAAGAGTAATGCTTTACACTGAGTATAAGTTAGTCTATCGAAAAATAACATAAAACAATACGAAGTGTGGTATTACTCCATATAATATGAACTAGTATGTTATCCAGAAAGAAGAATACACACAACAGATGCTCATAAACATCTATTCTTAGTTTTAATGCTGGAAATAAAATAGGTGTACAGCACTGATGCACTAGAGATATAGTTATTACTTAAAGTGACCAGTTTGTCCATCATAGGCCTGGCTCAGGCAATACTTATTAACTACAAAGATATAGAGTTTTATAGCCAAAATTAGACAAGTATTTTTCCTAAAAAATCAACCAGTAACAGTTGACGGTATCTTTAGCTAACTAATGAATAAGGGGCAGTACCGCTCGTTCAACCAGCTTCCTTCTAGACATTTGGAAAGGAACAAAAGACTTTGTATGAGTTTGCATTAACTTAACAAGTTTCTCAATAATGAAACATATCTTATAACTTATACATCATTTGAAACACTGCATGCTTTTATAGATCTTTGTAATATATAAGATCTACATCTGGTGCACACAAAGAGCCAAGGTGAGCAAGTTAACAATCTAGGCCACATGACACCACTATAACCCTAAGCTAGCAACTCCAATTTGGATGCTGCTTAAGGCTGGAAAAGGGGGTGACAGGCACAAATGTACAAATTATTACCCCCTATGATTGCCGAGCTTTTATATGCACAAATGTACAAATTATTACTTCCTATGATTGCTTGTTTAGTATCACAATCTGCTCTCAATATTAAGGATTAGAAATTTATATGATGTTATATTCATGTTTATTACGAAAACTAAAAACAGAAAATTGGAAACTATGTTATTTTTAAGTTTCAAAAAAATCGAAAGCAATAACAAATAGACCTTCATGGGATTAAAGCTTTCTAAAATTTTGTCTATAATTTTCTTTCCCAAAACCCCACTTATGGGATTAAGGCTTTGATTGATTGATTGAACTTTTTTTTCCCAAAACAAGCATGCTCCTGCTGTGACCTTAAATGCTAAATAAGGCCACAAACTTTCTGCAGATTAAAGATACACCGTCATATATAGCCTTACTATACAAAAGATACAATGTTGTTAACTGTATTTTCTCCCTTTCACTTCATATACAAAGATAGCATCAGGGTGAAATAGCCTAGGCAAATATATTCCAGTACTCTCATTGTAATAGACAAATTTCAGGCAACAATCTACTAAATACACAAACAAGCTAAAGAATTAAGATTTCGACAAGAGTATAATCCTTCAAACAAAACCAATTATACCCCAGAAACATAAATTACCAAACAGAAAAACCCCAATCCACAAAAATCATCAAAAAAATCACCTTGTAAGAAATCGTACCAGCAAGAGCATCAAGATCCTCCAACATTTTACCCTATCTTTCTTGCTTGATCAAGTAAATTTTCGTCACTATCATTCGCTGATACTGTCGCGACACAATTCATCAAGATGCTGCATTTGAGCAAACCCATATAGCCTCTCATTAAAAATAACCTGAGGATCTTTCTGAATCAAATTCCCATTCTCATCATACCCATCTTTTAAGAAAACAATCCTCGATTTCAATTGTTCATCATTATTAATAATAAAAAAAAATAAAAAAAATCATAAAACCTAGATTTCAAATCGAAGAGCACATACCTCAAATTTGTGATTTTTAATTCGAATCGATAATTGATTCAAGTTTGTTGTTGTTGTTGTTGTATTTGGTTCACATTGAAGGCGGCGGCAAGGGTGGTTGTGCTTGGTTATGGAGAAGGAGAAGGAGATCAAAAGAGAGAAGAAAGGAAAGGGGAAGTGGCGGTATGGAGAAGGAGATCGAAGGAGAGAGAAGGAGGTTGAGGAAAGTGCTGAGAGAAAGCTCAGAAGTCCCTTCAATGGAGAATGACGAGTACGCTTCAATGGGGGAGAGAGAGAGGCAGATGAGATAGTACGCTTCATTTGGTTCACATTATAACCTGTTTTTTTTGCACCAGTTCGAACTAAACCAGTACGATTTACTCACTTTTCGCACCGGTTTTGTTAGAACCGGTACGAAAAACAAACTTCTCGCACCGGTTTGGTTAGAACCTGTGCGAAAACTCTTTCCTTAATCCCGCCTATTTTATTTCGCACCGATTTTTTAAAACCGGTGGGCATTTGACGGTGCCCATTTAAGTTTTTCTACTAGTGAAATGACCGCATTAGAGAGAAAAAACCAGGAGAAGTAGGATGAGTTTATGTGTCGTTTCCCAACGACATATGTTCCACCATTCAACCTCAGAATCGAGACCCTAGGGATGACCCGGGAAGTGGCGAAGCAGGCAGGGTACCCCGACTATAGCTTAGCTTTTGTTTATGTAGTATGTACATGTACTTAATTTGGATTATGCTTTATGCCTACACACAATCTATATATATATATATATATATATATGTGTGTGTGTGTGTGTATTTGTAATTAAATCATGAATTTAATTTTATCTTGAATTAGGTGCAGGAGGTATAGGTTTCGAATAGTGGTAATTCCAAAAAAAAAATCGACTAATTTGTTAAATTAGCAAGTGAAATTCCGACGAAATTTTTGATGGTATTATCCGTCGGAAGCAGGTTTGTTGCGACGGATTTTCAAATGGACATTTCGACGGATTTTCAGATGGACAATTCCGTCGGACATCATATATTTTCCGAGGGAAAATATATCTGTTGGAACTTTGCGTCGGAAATATGCATTTTCGATGAAAATTTAATCCCTCGAAAAATACAGTCCTTATGATGGAATATTTCCGTCGGAAACGTGTTTAATTTGCGATGGAATAATCCATCGTAGAGTTATATACCGACGGAATTTAAGTCAAGCCATGCGCCGACAGATCTAATTCCGTCGGAATATGCTTTTCCGACGAAAAATCCCTCGGAAAAAGTCGAATTTTCTACAAAATGTTTCGCGACAGACTATTCCGACGGACTTCTGTCGGAAAGATGATTTTCGACGGAATTTCTAATAATTCCGACGGATTGTTTCCATCGAAAAACGGTTGTTTTCTAATAGTGATAAAATGTTAAAGGGGGGAAGATGATAACCTAGTATGAGAATCGATCATCACTCGTTCTCGTTGGAACAAACAAATGGATAAAGATATGAAAAATGTAACATGGGCAATTTCATCCCCACTTTCTCTCAGATTTTTGTCCACCACATTTGTGGTAGATGTAGGACAAGATGTACAAATTATTTAATTGGAGTTCGAGTTTCAAATTAGATTATTAAGTATGAGTCAATTTTGTAATGGAGTTCTCACCATTAAAATGGTTCTCACATGAACCTAAATTATACATATATCATTTAATACGAAAATGGTCAAGAAATTGATACAAAGTATTATTTTCTACACAAAGAAGTATAAGATAGGCAAGATGTAGAAATCACCTGAGTTCAATATTTAAAATTTTATTTAATCATGACTCTAAAATATAATCTGCCTCTATAATAAGGGAAAAAAGCATGAATTTGTAAAACTTACTACATAGACGAAACTCTATAATTATTCTATTAAACATCAATGAATTTAAATTTGTTAAATGATATTAAACCATAGTATAGATATATAAACTATTTTCTTAAGGGGGCTGTTAATTCACGTCCGGTATTTACCGGGTAACGCCCGTATTTTAAATTAAACATACTAATATACCCCCTCTTAAATAACCCATCAAAACTCTTATTTTTTTACTTTTACCTTTCTCTCTCTTCCCCCTTTTCAACCACCCTTCTCTTTCACCCACCCTTCTCTTTCACCCAAATTCAACCCCCAAAATAACCACCACCACCACCGCTTACCACCACATTCAACCACCAAGTATTTTGTTTTTAATCTTGGCGGCGACGCTACAAGGGAGGCGCAGATGTCGGGAAATCGCAAAGACAAGACAGTCGTCACCGGCGAGCAGGTGAGTCGACTTTTTTTTTATTTTTTTATTTTCAGTCAAATTCGAGGAACGCCTGTAGATCTGGAAACTCCAGGCTACGAACACCCAGAAATTTCAGATCTCTGGGTGTTTGTTCGAAAATTCCAGGCGAACCACGAATGAATGCCCAGAATTTTTGGATCTCTGGGGGTTCATTCGAAAATTCCAGGCGAACCACGAACGACTTTATCTTCTCACTTTGAGGTTGCTATTGAGTGCATTGTTGGAGTTCTTTAGTTGTCATTGCAGTAAATGGGTTGGTGAATTCTGGAATCATTCTTTTCTTTGGTTGTCAGACTAATTCTTGATTATGAAATAGGAATGGAGGGTGACTTTTATCATATAAACCCCTGTGCATACTTGAGATTAGTAGTGCAATATTGTGAGTGTTATACCAATGGTTGCATTGATGGTCTCCCTTGTAAGCAAGTTTTTTTTATGAATTAGTTGAATTTGCGAATTAAGAATTACATAGTTCTAGGAAGAGAGTATATTGAAATGTAGACTTTGGCATAGTTCTAGGCAGAGAGTATAATTACTATAAATTAATATGTGTGGATGGTTAGTAAAATTGATTTATTATAATACTACTAACCTTAATTTCAGCCATTGTTTCTCTAGTAGACTAGTACTGTAAGTTGGAAAGTGAGATAAGGGATTTACTGTCCGAAAACTTGTGCTGTCATTTTTTTTTATCCTTCTGCAGTGTATTTTGTGACTAGTCCTTAGTTACAACTTACAAGGATTACTCATTGAAGCGTAGATTTGAAGTTTTCTGCAATTTTACTTACAATAATTAGTGTGTGTTTTTTAATCACAAACTGCAGCACTGATGTGCTTTTTTTTGTTTTTTTTTTTAATGAATTATTATTGTAGTATTTATAATGTATTTCTATGATATACTATGAAAATGTAATTGAATAAAAAATTTGCATATGCTACTCATATTTTGCAAAATTAGCTGTGAATGATTGGTTGATTTGCACAAACTATGAGTTAGGACTTAGGATTATAATTAGCATCAAGTAGTCTGTAAATGTCAACTCATATTTGTGTGTCGTGTAGTTATTTCTTTCAGTTAGAAAAAGATACTAAACACTTACGGTTGTTACTTTGTTTCTCTATGCTAGTTATTATGTTATACCTTATAATTCTTCATCATGTATTGGCTATGAAGGATGCTGGACAGATAATTCTGAGTGGCGAAATCTATATGACCTTGAGGAGCCCCCAAGCACTAATGTTAGCCCTCTGAGATTATGTTTTTGGATGAGAAAAATGTGTTAGCTTTTTAGCAGGCTTAGGATGTATAACTCTCTAATAGTATGCTGCTTACAATGTGTAATATAAACAATTCATCATTTTTTCTTTATTGTATTGTTGGCAGATATCTCTGACGGTATGTATGAATGTATGATAGTGGGTTTGACATTTGGCTATTGAAACCAATTCATCTCATTACATTACAATATTTTGGTTAGTGATGGCTTAAAGATCTCATGTTGTAGACTCACCAAGAGTATAATTTGAAGTTTTGAAGTCCAGTCCCGAATACTTTAATTAATTGTGTTTTTGATAAGGTTCTATTGTTCTAACAATCAAACAGCTAGTTTGGAGGTGTACCAAGTTGATTGCATAACCTTGAGAACCTCACTTTAACCTGTTTTATTTTATTTTTTATTTATTATTATTATTATTATTATTATTATTATTATTATTATTATTATTATTATTATTATTATTATTATTATTACTATTATTATTATTATTATTATTATTACTATTACTATTATTATTACTATTATTATTATTATTTTGAACTAAAGTTTGGCTTATTTCTATTTTATTTTGAAAAAAAATTAAGATTGAGGGTTCGGGAACACGACACGCTTTATCACGGCGCTTGAACGCGTCGGTTAGGAGGGAGAGAGACCGTTATCGTCTTCAGCCTCGCACCGAGACGACACCAGTCCTCGATGGTTGCATGGCGAGTTCGACCTCCGAGGCACAGGATCATCATTCGGGGTCTCAGGGGGTTAGGTCGGGTTTCGAGTCTGAGCATGAGGAGACTGAGTCACCGGGCCCCAAGTACTCTTACAGAGGAGGTCAGGGTTTATCAGGCGATGACGATGATGACGAGGAGGAACCTGATGACATTGTTCATACGTATAGGGGTGCCGGTGGGAGATTTGTTAGTACTCAGGAGACTGGTCGTAGTCGGACTCCGGTACAGGACGACTGGTTAGTGACTACGTCGATGGCCGGCGGTCCAGAGGATGGAAGCATCATTCCTAGCTATGGTGGTCATGTCGCAACTGCGATTTGGGGTGGTGTGGAGCGAGGTGTTTTGAGTTGTATGAGTAGGAGAAAGATGTGCACTGCATTGGATCAGTTGCGACACTCGTTATTACCAGAGACATTAGCCTCGATAGATCAGAGCGGGCTATCACATCTTCCTGGCATTATGTATCAGCACCTTGACTGGCCTTTGATTTCAGCGTTCGTGGAGAGATGGCAGCCAGATACTAATAGTTTTCATTTGCTGTTCAGCGAGATGACGATCATGTTACATGACGTGTATCATATCCTTGGGATCTCTGTAGATGGTACTATGGTTTCTACTGTTATGGACCCCCTACAGTTACGTCAATATTGCTCATTCATGATGGATTTGTCTGTTGAGGAGTTGCGTAAACCCACTTACACGCCTAGTGGCGCGCTTTCTTCCAGGGTCCTCGAGACGACCTTCAATGTTGAGAGGCCCCCTGAGATTTCCGTGGTGGCATTTATGTGGATTTTACTGGGTTCATCACTCTTTGTGGACAAGAGTGGTAACAGACTTCATCCCTCCCTCATCCATTAGCTTCAGCCTGTCGATGGTACATTTGTCACTAGTTCCTACTCATGGGGCTCTGCCACTTTAGCTTTTTTGTATCGTCAGTTGGGGCAAGCCTTGCGGGCAGATTGTGATTCCATCTCTGGTTGTCTCACGCTTCTTCAAGCGTGGATTTATGAGTATTTTCCATGCTTTCGCCCTCAGCAGGGCACTTTGACCAGGGAGCCTGGACGTGTGCGTGCATTACTGTGGGATGTTGGTTTGCCACCGAAGACCTCAGATCAGCTTTTTGCTTTTCGTGCTCGACTTGACGTGTTGACTGACATTGAGGTAAATATGAAATTCATTAATTAATAGTGTTTCGTATCGCCTTACTCTTATGTGACTAATATATTGTTTGATTATGCAGGTTAATTGGCTGCCTTACGGACCTGACCTAGCTAGTGTTGTTCCAAGGACTTTGTTCTCGGGATTTATACGGTACCGCAGCATCATCGAGCCGTACATGCCCGATCGAGTTGTCAGACAGCTTAGGTTTGTACAGGGTATACCTAAGTACCCCATTAGTCCTGAGAAGTCAAGATGTATAATGTTGAGTTCCCGGCTGAGACGTCCGTACACATGTGGGAGAGCTTTATTCTATTCGCTGCGTATTATCTACCAATGGCTCGCTACACTAGACTCAGTCGCGGCAGTCCTACATACACGGACGATTACATTCCATGGTTGGTGAGATACTCTCACCCTCGTGTATCACCCCCTGACGTACCTCACGTTAGCGGACTCCCCGAGAGGACCAACACTGATTATGTAAGTATATTTTCCTTTAGTTTTGTATTTATTATCTGGAAATTTTATTGATTTTTTAACATTCTATAATGTTTGCAGTGGGTTGGTCGCTTCGTTGAGTTCACACAGCGTGCACTTGCTGAGTCGCATGGGCCCATGTTGCGTGAAACTAAGGTCGTGGCTGCACAGGCCCTTCGTGATTGGGATGTTATGCGAGGGTTATGATTTGTGTTTAGCTAGACACCTTTATTCTTAGTTGAACTCTTTAATTGTTGGTTGGACACTTTTATTATTTTGTTTTGGTTATTGTAATGGGACACTTTTATTATTCGTATTAAATTATTGCTATTGTTGAAATAATAGATGTGAACTACCCTCCTTCAAAAATGTTATGGCATGTTGTTGCTGTTGTTGTTGTTGCTGTTGCTGGGGCTGTGATAATATGTGTAGCTGTAGCTTGGTGTGCAGGCTGGTTTTCTCTGGTTCAGGCTGCTGTTTGGTGCTGGGTCAGGCTGGGTTGCTGTCTGTCTTGCTGAGGGTTGCTGGTTGGTGTTACTGAAAGGCATCACCAATTCTCATAATGTTGAATTTCCTGCTAAGTTACTGAAAGGCGTTCTAGAGGTTAGCACCTACCTTTAATTCCCTTTTGTAAATTATCACCCTGAGAGTTACTCACGTAAGTAGTATGATCTGGTAGTGCATGTATACTAATTTTTTTTTACTAAGGTTTGAGTGCTTGGGTTTGCTGCCACACTGTGAATTTGCTCCCTGATCATTAATCTATTGTGTGCTAATTTAGTTTCAAACCTGTTCCCTGGTTTCTGTCACTATCAGTTGTGTTGCCATTCGATGAAGAAACAATTGATTTATTTTTGCATGAGAAAATGATAGAGCTTGTACTTAGATTAATGGTTTGTTGATTTGTTATACTTACTTTTCGTAGATTCTGCTCCAGACTTGTTCATCATATATCCCATATTTTATGATTTTCAGGGTGTTAAAAATAAAAATAAACTTGTCCTACGACTCATGGAACAACTAGTTTACCCAAATCCTGTTACATACAGGGAGAAACTTATTCGTTTCTCACAACTGAACCATATAATGTATCATTATACAGGCCCACATATATGTATTTTCTAATATACAGAGATGAGCTCTCAAGTTAGTTCCGCTTATATAATGATTTATGCTGCTGTGGTTGTTATTAAATCTTTGCAGTTTCTGCCATCGGTGATTACTGCTGCACTGAAAGAAACAACTCAGAATTATGAGGAAACACTATCCAGTGCCTCTTTAGAACCAGGAAGCCATGGCAACATGTTGCACATTTCACTTGTTGGGGATGTTCTTTTGCTCCCTGATCTGCTGCTGGTCTTTGTTGCTGGTGCATGCTGTTTTTGGCTAGTGATAATTGTAGTTGTTGTTTTTGTTTTTTGGATTGTTGCTACATATTTACTTTGCTCCTTTTTGGTAGCTTGCTTTTGTCCTGTTCCTTTCGTTCTGCGTAATTATTGCAATTATTACTTGTGTTTTTTTATGGCATTTTTTCTAATAATAATAATAATAATAATAATAATAATAATAATAATAATAATAATAATATTAATCATATTAATCATATTAATCATATTAATCATGATAATGATAATAATAATAATAATAATAATAATAATAATAATAATAATAATAATAATAATAATAATAATAATAATAAAAAACAAAGTTCAAACATCATTATTTAAGTTTTGAACAACACATTACATCTATCATGACGCAACTAATCTTTCCCACAAACTAATTCTACGCTGGTATTGTTGCTCCCATCCAATAACGCTAGGTTCACGAGCCCGGTACCAAACATCTGCAATCGGGGGAATCGGATGGTCTTGATCAAGCTGTAATAGAATAAAATGTGACCCACCCACAGTACCTATAACAAACTCTTGAGCTGGTGCAGTAGCATTGTCGGGGGCCCGCAACGGTAACACAGTGATGCAAGGATAGTAGCTCGTCGGTGTCAATCCAATACCATAACAAATCACAGTTACATTGTACAAGGTAGCAATTACATACAAATCCTGAAAGGCTACCATCCCAGTGTCTTTCCCCACATGGGCCACCGCTCCAACGAATACGCTGTATCTCAAAATCCAAACCACCTGGCTCATAATAAATCCTCCTGTATAAGTGTGGATAACCGATGATCTCATTAGCCATGATTTGTCGAGCTAATCTCCATTGCTCTTGATCACCCATGAAGAAGGAGGCAACACAACGAAAGCCGCAATTACCATCACCAATGACATCATTCCATCCGGTTATGTAAGGCAATATAGGTCCGGGGAGCAAGTGAGCGTACCTACATTGTTCGATGTTGAATCCATTTCCTCCTAAAAATACACATTCGTAATTGGTAGAAAATAAATCATCAATTAATAGATATGTATGTTATAAAAAAAAATTATTACAAAAAAATAATTCATATCGGATTCAGTTTGACGGTTTTGCCTTGAATTATGTTGTCTCGACCATCTCCCTCCACGACCTCTTGTGTTACGCTCAACATTCTCGAAATGGCTACGATCACGCCTAGTAAAACGATCCCGTGGTCGACCTCGTGTTGAGTGATTCACTTCCGGCTCCTCAAGATCTGAATGATTCGAATGCAGCTCATCTTCAATGATGCGAGAAACATTCCGAATTGTAACAGGGTCACTAGCCAAAACCTCATCGACAAGGGAGCGAAAATGTCTTGCTTCTTCTGCCGACTCATTGACGAACTCCGGTATATCAACACCATCACCAATGACAAGGCTTTGCCAAAATGGATGAATTTGACTGCAATACAACCCCTTCTTATCACGCATTGAATCATAAATCTAGAAAGCACATGGTATCCCATGGGTGATCTGTAGAGCACAACCGCAATGCTCATGCACCTCGTAACTCAACTCTCTCATTCTTTGCGTCTCATCGTAAAGAACAGACAGACAATGATGAGAAACTTTTCCATTAAGCCGCTGCAACGGCATGTGCCTTTACTTCTCACCCACTTTAGATCTACTAGCCTCCAAAGCGTTACGTATTCCAACGATCTAATTTCCAATCTGGCAATGCACTCGAGCCCATACCGTATCCAAAGAACCAGTCGATGATTCCATCCAACTCTTGACCGCCGAGTGCTGACTCTCAACCCTACATGTAGAAACGTTACCATAGTGCATAACTTTGTTCGTCTAACACGTCACAAATTTCTCTTTATAGGGAAGCCAAGTAGTCTCAACGTAATCCACAACTTTTGGATACCGACCCCAACTTGTTTTCAATCTCTGCAAGGCTAACTCATATTCCGGCTCAGATGCTGCATCCATGACTCGTTTCCATCTACCATTTTTGAACTTTGCACCCACTGTCTTGTCCTTGAACAATCCAGTCACATAAACTTCGACATCTTTATTAATGTGCCACCTACAAAGTAAATGCGTAGTGTGAAGAAACTCGGCTTTAAAGTCCAAGCTCACGGTTAGTTAAGAACATTGATGGCTCCTGTTGGTATCCGATCAAATTCCTCAATCTCTGAAGCACCCATCGATAACTAGCTTGTGTCTCGTTTCTCATGAACACATATCTAACAAGGAAATTTTGATTGGTCGGTGTAACCCCAACTATCTCAAAGAATGGCATGCCGTATCTGTTTGTCTTGTATGTGGAGTCCATACCAATCACGTACGGATATGTGCGTAACAAGTTGCACGTGATCGGATGCACCATGAATGCATGCTGTAAAACACCGATGTCATCAGCCATAACCCAGTAAAGGTAGTGACTCTCTCTAGCCAAATGCAGTAATTGTTGAACCACTCCTCTTCCTTCGGAATCCTCCATTCTGATGTCACTTCTACAATTGTATATATGCCTGATGTTTGGATGATCTTCAGGAAATTGCTCTATAATGGTTGCCATGATATTACGAGGGGAAACCTTTGACCTCGTCAAGTTACGCACAACCTGTTTCGCACCTGGACTAAGACCGCTGATTTGTCGATGACCTTCAGGATACACAATGAAAGGAGAATTGTGGGTGCCGGTTACATCATTTTTAGCACAGATCCTCCAACCATCAATGCTTCTCTCGTAATATATCTTGATGTAGAAAGGACACCCAACGGACTTGGTTTTAGTGTCCTTGCGAATCACATTCTCCAAATCTCTTGGCCTTTTCTTCCGACCACGATCGCAAGCCAAATATCGATACGGCCGACCATCGGTGGTTTTTTTGTACGATGCTGAGACAAATATAACTCTAATTGGCCGGGCAATTTCTTTTGCCCATTCAACAGCAGCATCATAACTAGGAAACACTATGTCGGTTTGAAAATGGCCACTATAATTCACACCATCACCACCGTTTTCTGATTCTGAATCCTATATAAAAACCACAAACAAACTACTTAAGAACCCATATAATAATAATAATAATAATAATAATAATAATAATAATAATAATAATAATAATAATAATAATAATAATAATAATAATAATAAACGACAAAAATACGATAATAATAAGTACAAACGCCTGAAATGATTGAATGTACCATGGAAGAAACGCCTGAAAATTTAGAATCTACCATGGGACATTCTAAAATTTCAGGCGTTTCTTCCATGGTTCGCCTGAAATTTTAGAATGTTTACGGTAGATTCTAAACTTTCAGGCTTTTCTTCCATGAACATATTTACAATTGTGAGAAACGCCTGATATTTTTGAATGTATCATGGATGAAACGCATGATAATTTAGAATCTACCAATGACATACTAAAATTTCAGGCGTTCCTACCATGGTTCGCCTAAAAATTTAGAATGTCCTTGGTAGATTCTAAAATTTCAGGCGTTCCCATGAACATTTGAAAATACAATGTGAGGAACGCCTGATATTTTTGAATCTTCCATGGACATTCTAAATTTTCAGGCGTTCCTACCAGGGTAGATTCTAAATTCTCAGGCGTTTCTCTGGCAGTTACGAAATAAAAAAAAAACCGAAAAAAATACATCGTACTCACAATCACAGGCGACTCCGGTGGCGTCGACAATTCTGCAAACTCGTCCATTCACCGCTTGTGTAAATCGTTTTTGAATAAAGGTTTTTTTTTTTTGGATGATGTATAATGGTGGCTGGTGGTTGTCTGGTGGCGGTGGCTATTCGGTGGCTAATGGGGTAAAAATAAAATAGGGTAAATTTATAAGGTATAAAAGTAAATTAGAGTAAGAGTAAATTAGGATAAAATTAAAAAGAGGGCATGTTTGTAATGTCATGTTAAAATACGGGCGTTACCTGGTAAATACCGGACGCGATTTAGCAATTCACTTTCTTAATTATTAAGAATTTCAAACGTACTCCACAATACTTCACATACTTGTTCATGATTTTTTCTTACTCTTTATGATATCATCTCCTACAATCTCTAAACGAGGAAAATGTGAAGATCATAACCGTCTAAAATCCCTATAAATAGACAATTAATAATGCAGCTCAATACTATAAATGTCCCTATAATCTAAATCACGGATGCATGACAATTAATCAGCTATTAAGTTTAATTTGCTCGTAATTGTTCAAGTCAACACAATCAATGTTCCAATGGATTTGTTTGACTTGTGAAAATATACTTTTTTGTTTTCAAACTTGTATTAACTAGAAATCTAATTTTGACATCTAGATAATCAAGCAATTAGTTATCGTCCACCTGAGTTGATCGAATTATTTGGTTGTGATTTGATTTTACTTATTGATGGTTATTTTAATTTTGAGACCCGTGGATCTAGGGTCTAGATTATACAAATTATATGCCCAAGGGATTTTAATAGAATGAGCATGTTTGGTACTTTTGGTTAGTGTATTTTTTGGATTGGAAACAGATTCGATTAAATCGATAACGTTATCGAGTGTTTGGTAACCATTATCATTACCTAACGATAATGTTTACCTCTCATTTGTTACCTCTCAAAAACTTAGGGTAACAAATACCCTTACCCTCCTCAAATGCAAACAAAGGGAGTAAAATTTAACTAATTCCTTTCCATTTTTAAACCAAACAAATAAAAAGGTAATAGTTAAATGATTCTTTTTCCCCCTCTTATTTGTTTCCTTTCCATTCCGTTTTCATTATCCGAACCAAACGCCAAATATATTTCGCTAAATATTTAAGGGCATTATCATAAATTAATTGACGAAGTCTCTTTGAAAGACAAATAATGTTGAGCATTTAATAGCAAATGCTTCACATTTAAAGCCAAATATTGTAGTTTTCAGCCCAAATGTTGTACATAAAAACTCAAAGAAACGAGTATTAAATAAATTACAACTTATTACAAGTTTCCCATTAATTTATACAATTATGTATATATTGTAGGTAGAGATACTGTAAAATCAGAAAATATAAAGATTGAGATGTGGGCCGAATTTGTTTAATGTATATAAAACGCTGTGACGTGTTAGGAACAGTATCTTAGAAGCAAAATTCGCCCTGACTATGGTGCAATCAGAGATGGCGTTACCCCCCAAGATCTAACACATCGATCTCTCTTAATATGCACTCAAAAAGAGAGATTTGAAACTCACAATATGCTCAGAACTAGATTAGAGGAAAATTGATTTTTAAAGGAAGAAGAAGAAGATATTTTTTGTTGTGTTTCAAAACTGATTGCAAACTCGGTTTTTAAAGACCTTCAAAGGTGTAATTGCTAAAGAAAAATCAGGGAGCAGTAAAGATAGGGGGCGAAAAATCAGGGGAACGTTTTTGAACGAGTAAAACGTCTGTTGGGAGCTTTGTAACTTAATAGTCTCATAAAGTTGGACCGTAAGTTACGACACGACCAAAAAGGTAGGCACACCACACCACGCACGTGCCACGTACAAACACCGGCCGGACGGCAGCGGCGGCACGCGGGTGGGGATGCCCCCTTCTAGCTCACAACAATAGGAAAAGCACTTCAAACAACTAACCTTAAAGCCTCATATAAAAACCAAGTAAAACTTTCTTTCCTCCACCAATGTGGGACAAAACTCTTTTCTTCCAATATATAAAACAAGTAAAACTAACTTTATCCCATCAATGTGGGACAAAGAGTTTTCCTCCAAAACTCATAGCTTGTTTCCTTAGCATTATTTCGAACAATCCCCCACAAATGCGAAGGAAAAAGGTTTTTTTTTTAAAAAAAAAAACCTTCTGTTCTAAGCATTCTAGTAGGTTTGATACTTAAGCACTGGTATCTTTCGATTGAACCTATACATAGTGAAAATCAGGCAACTCCTTTGTTAAGTGAGTGAACGAATCTGAAACTCACTCAACTCAGAAGTTAAATCCTAATAACACATATCTTACCTTAAACATTGTAAGTTTCGCGATAAAAACAACCACCAATATTGGCCATCGAACTTGGGATGTTGATGAAAGTGCCTTAGAAAGACCGCTCATGTCTTTCATAGAAGGTGGCCAAGCCTCCACACCCACGTAGGTGATTTCATCAAGTCTATCACATAGACCACCCAGACCCTGGGTGTAACACCCTAGAAATACCTATTTTGCCCTTTTTAAAATACGAAATTAATAGAAAAATCTAAGACATTACCGCCACCGTGAAAACGGCTAAGGCAAATATCAAAGACTCACACACAACGGAAGACTATCTTTAAAAAAAAACCATTTAAAATAAGTCTACTTTAAAAGTTAAACAAAACGAAAGTAAAGTCAAACTAAGTCAAACAAAGTCAACCTAAAAATCGGAACCATTGTAGGCCCTTAAAACCAAACGATATTAAAACCCTTTGTGTTAGTCTCATGAGCAGAATAAAATAAAACACATCATATTCCTATGAGAACTAAGCATGATTCGCTCTTCACTCATGCCCTTCATGAAAATGCTTCATCACCTGAAAAAAGCTTCTCTCTACTTGTCCCCACTACTCGCCTTTAGAAATGGGTCGTCGTAGGGCCAAGGTAAAGACAAGGCCAAACAAACATACAAACACAATTAGCAATGCTGAGTACATAAGCGTAATAAAAACACACTAACATGCTTCTATCCTATCATCACACAACTAACCATGTAGCACCTGTTTACAAGCATACAAAACATTCAACACCTAACTAAACAAATACCAATGTTTATTTAATTTTGATTACACATCGAACGGGTTTCCAACCAAATCCCTGCCTCAAATAAATTGAGGTAAACTACACCGGGAGCTAACCGGGTAGGCAAATGTCACATGAAGTGACTGGACGTCCTGCGCATAAGATAAATAATTAGGAAAATATAGCGTCTTGTACTCCTATTAGAAGTCATGGTTAAATATAAAACCCCATAACTCCCCCCATATGTTCATACTCAAGGTATATACGTTCCAAGAGTTTTGGTGTGTAATCTCTTTCACTTTACGTTGTTTACATATTATTATACTTGGTGATGACTCTCAAACCATAGCACAATCAAACATTATAATTCATTCAAGCAATCAAACATACCAATTTAATTCTTGAATAATTAGTGACCACATGAATTTAATTGTTGAACCCTTTTTAATCTACCTAGGTGTCAAAGATACCTTAAATGCATAATGCGTCGCAAATCCTATCCCTCTGTGTTAGAAACAATTTAAGTGCATATAAGCACCGCAATATAATTTATTCCTGTGTACTATGACACTTAAATAGCTCAATTTACATGCTTAAAGCATCAATAAAAATTATATGAACCATAATAAAATTCCCTTTTCATATTCCAAACCAAATTAAACATTTAGTTTAATTAAATATGCTCTTTAACATGCCAATAATAAAAGTGTGGTTCATAACCAATATGCCAACATAATTAATTCCAATCACCAATTCACCATAAATAATTCATACATCACAAATCATTCACCAACATCGATCCAATCAACAAATTCCAACCATCACCTATCATGATACTACTTGGAATTAATTAAGCAAAGCCTAGCATGCTTCTACATATTCAAATAATTACTAAGTACGTGAACGTACCATGAATATGATCTCAAAATTGTCACGACTAAATAAAATCACTCACTTGAAAGTCTCCTACAAACCAAAATTACAAAGAAGTATTAGTACCTCTTCTACACAAATTTCCAGCAATATATACACTCTTTAAATCACTCATAAAGCCTCTAAAACAAGTTGAAATTTAATTAAAAACCCTTACTTTTATTCCCAATTAATGGGTAATAAAAATCCTTTCAAGAAACATAATTATAGCTTGTATATAAAAATTCCAACATTATTCAAACTTATAAAATTGCTACCAAATTCCTCACAGACTCATGTCTCACATGAATGTGCCTATTTTTGCCATTGTAAGCACTGTTTTTGGCAACACAAATAGCAGCCTGTGAATCACAATGTAGAGAAATAGGTGGAGCAGATCACCTCCGCAATGGAATATATACTAATAAGTTTCTTAACCACTCCGCCTCTTGTCCAGCCAAGTCCAAAGCAAGAATTCAGACTCCATAGTAGACCGGGCAATACATGCAAGTTTGTTTTGAAGACTTCCAAGACACAGCTGCTCCACATAAAGTGAAAACATATCCACTAGTGGAACTTACCTCATCATTGTCAGACACCCAGTTTGCATCACAATATCCTTCTAACACAGCAGGAAAAACCAACATAATGCAAACCCCAATCCATAGTGCCTCGAAGATACCTTAATAATAGGCGTTTAAAGGCATTCCAATATTCTTTATTAGGGTTATGGGTATACCGACTAAGTCTACTAACTGCATAAGCTATGTCAGGTCGAGTGTAGTTCATAAGAAACATTAAACTCTCAATTATTTTAGCATACTCAGTTTGTGACACACTATTGCCACTATTCTTTTTCAAGTGAATGCTAGCATCATAAGGAGTTTTATCTGGTAAAACATCATAAATATTAATGTAATACCCCGTATTTTTGAAACATATTTTCTAATTAATTATTATTTTTCTAAAAAGGGTATTTTAGTAATTTATTTTACTATTGAATTTTGGAGCCAAAATGATATTTGAATTTTGACGCCAAAAGTAATTTAAAACTTAATTATTTTTGGATTTTGAATTATCCATTTATTTTATTTTAAAAACCGAATTATTTATATATATTTCAGATATTTTAATTAAGCAAAATTATATTTTCTTATTTAATTTAAAAGGACCGGATTTCCCTAATGAATTAGCTAGGATTTTCGGATTTTCTAAGTGTAATTTTTTATTATTTAAATTAATTAGTGAATAATTGGTATTTTTCTAATTAATTATTTTAACAAAATATATTATTTACACAATCATTTTTATTCCTTAAAAACTAGCAAAATAATTGCCTAAATATTTAAAGGGAGGTCCGAAAATATGAGCTTAGGAAAGCTCAAATTATATTTTGAGCAAAATTATTTTGGTAACTTTTGTATTTTAATTATCTTCCTCAATTCTATTATTTTCCTTTATTCTTATTTTCCATCTCCTAAACATTTGATCATCTTATTTCCCTACCTTAAATCATTCTTGATTATTCCCCAAGTAAATCCATTTACCATTTAATATTTCATGACTACGTACTTACCTTATTTCTTCATTTCTTAATCACCGTAACCTAGACTTTCCATAATTCTTTAGCTCTCTTCTCCAAGTAACTTCCTTAAACCAATTTACCATATATCTTCCTACATTCTCCTGCCATAATTCTTGCATGAGCTAGCCTATAAATACCCCCTCATACCTTTCATATTCTTCACACCAAAAAATCAATTCTCTTCTTCTCTCTTACTCTTCTTTTCCCTAAACCTTTTCATACTTTTCTTTCTACTCTTTTCATACATAATCAGCCCGTATATCTTTGGAGCTAATTTTCGGGTACTTCTGATCAGTTTTGGGGTTTTTCTATTTCATAAAAAATTGTTTCACTCAAAAAATCCTTGAGGTTAGTCTCACGAATCACCCAATTCGGAGTTATATTGAAGGAGTTATGGCCTCTGCAAGTTCTACTTTTCTTTCCAACGCAAATCCAATTCTCTTTTATCCTATTCCTTTATTTTTTACATGGTTAGTTTTCTAAAATATAAATACTTATTTCAAAGCTATAATTTTATATTAAAGTATTATTTTTAAAAGATTTTTATAGTCCATGCACATTAGATTTGGGTTTATGTCTAAAGATGTTGTGATAACCTTATGGTTATGTTAATTGCAAGGTGTATTCGTGATTGAACTTTGAAAGCGCGAAGTGTTGATTGATATTCGAAATCAAGGTACATTTAGGTGGCTAGATACCTTTGAAAGTGATTGGTTTGAATAGCATGTTTTATATGATTTTATTGGTGATTGAATTAAGTTGATTTGAATTATGATTTATGAAACAAAGTATGGTTGGAGGAATTGATTTTAATATTTGTTTTAATAAATGTATTTTTGAAGGATTGATTTTAATATCATGTTTTGAATGGTTTGAAACTATTTATTATGCTTAAAGGAATTTGGTTTTAAAAAGTATGTTTGATTGTTTTAAAGAGTTTTTAAAAAGGTTTTTCAAAGGAAGAGTTATTGATTTTGAAAAGCTATTTATATGAGATTTAATTCTCAAGTATTTATTAAAAAGTTGATTTTGAAAGAATGTTGAATTAAATAAAAAGGAGTTTTGAGTTAACCTATTATAAAGGTTGATTTATTCAAAGAGGAATTTTATGAGGATTTATTGAATTATTTATTAAAAGGCTTTACAAGCATGATTATTATATTAATCCCACTATGTGGATTCATTGAAGATTATAGACTTTGTATGATCTAGTTTTTCCTCAAGAATACCCTTGAAATAGTAGGAGACTAGCTTGGGGGGGGGGGGGTGCACACTTAGAGAGGAAATTGGGTTTTTGAAAAGAATTGATTTTAATAATCATTACTATTGAGTTATTGGAATTATTTTGTGAATATTTGAGAATTGGTTTTCAAAAGAGGAATTGGTTTTCAAAGGAGGAATTGGTTTTATAAATCGTTTCATCGAATTATTGAATTATTGGAATTGATTTGAAATCATGAGTTTTGGAATTCATTGGATTAATTATTGGAATTGGTTTTAAAAGCATGTTTGCAAATAAATTGAATTTACTTATCTTGCACTTATCGTACTTAGTATATTTTGCTAATCCGTATTTCCTATTTGTTTTGGTTCGCCTTGTTTACCTTAATGGTAAGCAATGTTGACTATTTTCAAGTGGATTCAAGAATTGAGCATATGGGAGTCCCGGGAATGTTCTTCACCTAGATTAGGAATGTTGGTCTTTGTTTATTTATGAGTACTCATGACGATGGTTTCTATTTATATTTATTATTAATAAGAAAGAGTTAGTTTGAGTTTCCGCTGCAAAGTATTGGTTTTGGTTATTAGTTTGAGTAGCCTTGCATAATCACGCGGCGGTAATATGCCTAAGTCTATCTCTACGGTATAATTATACATATTATACTAGTATTTCAGTGGAGGGAGATTTAGGGGTGTTAAAATTAAATTTCTTTAACACTTTTTCCACATAATGAGATTGAGACAAAGAGAAACCATTACTAGTTTTGGTAACTTTAACACCCAAAATCACATCAGTTTCACCTAAGTCTTTCATCTCAAACTAAGTGGAAAGAAATTCTTTTGTTTCATTAATAACATTAATATGTGTACCAAAAATCAACATATCATCTACATATAAGTAGACAATTACACAATCAGATCCAAACATTTTTCAGTACACACACGTATCAACATGGTTTGCTACAAACCCAAAACTGAGTATTGTTTTATGAAACTTTTCATACTACTGTTTTGGAGCTTGTTTAACCCATACAAGGATTTCTTTAACTTACACACTTTTTGTTCTTGTCCGGGAACTACAAAGCCAGGAGGTTGAACCATATAAATTTCCTCCTCTAAGTCGCTATTTAAAAAAGCAGTTTTTACATCCACACAACTAGAAATAGGCCGAATTCCGACAGACAGTTTCCGACGGACACGTATTTCCGTCGAAAAATTCAGAAATTCCAACAGAATATAAATCCGTCGGAGTATATGGGCTTTCCGACGGAATATTTCGTCGGAATAATTATTTCCGACGGAAATGAAACCCGTCTGAAAATTCTGACGAAATAGTCCGTCGAAAAATTTAATTTCCGATGAAAATAAAATCCGTCGGAAATTTCCGACGGAATATAATTATATAATAAAAAAAAACAAACCCGTAAAACCCAAGATCTACCGCCCCTCCCCCTTTATTTCATCAATTTTCTTTCCCTCTCCTTCTACTGATTCTCTCCTCTTCCTCCTTTCTCATTTCATCTTTTCTCTCTCCTCATTCTCTTCCTCTACGCCCCTTCTCTTCCTCTCCTTTCCTCTCGTTCTCCTTCTCCCTCCTCTTCTCCTCTCTCGTTCTTCTTCTCTTTATCTCCTCTTCTTACCCCTCTTTCATTTTCGCCATTTTCGTCAACAACATCAACAACAAATTTGGCCATTTTCGCCATCAACATCAACATTAAAACGCTGACATCAACAACAACGAATTTCCGTCATTTTCGCCATCAACAACACAAGGTTTTCAAGTAAAATTCGACCATGAAAACCCTAGATCTAGGGCTTTAATGGTCGAATTTGGCCTCGTAAACCCAATTTCGAGGTTTTGTGCGGTGGAATCAACGGATGTTTTTTTTTTTTTAAATTTGTTTGTTATTTTTTCGGATTTTTGGCTTTTTATGGTGGTGGTGGGTGGTGGCTGTTGGAGTACGACTTTTGGGAGGGTTGGCGAGGTGGAAATACGGGTAGGGTGGGTTTCAGGGGTTAGGATCTGGGTCGTCGTGGGTATTTTAAAGATCTGGGCTAGGTGGGTTAGGTTTCGTTGGTCGTCGTGGTGGGTTAGGGGGTGGGTTAAGGGTGTGGGGTGGGGTTACGGTGGTGGGGTGGGTTGGGGTGGGGTTACGGTGGTACGGTTCTGGTGGGTAGGGGTTAAGGGTTAGGGGGTGGCAGTGGGGTGAGTTGGGGTGGTGAGCAGGGGTGTGGTGGGTGTTAAGGGTTAGGGGGTTGCGGTGGGGTGGGTTGGGGTGGTGAGTAGGGGTGTGGGCAGTGGTAGATCTGGGTGGGGAAAGGGTTAGGGGTGGGGCTGTTTTTTTTTATTTTTTTTATTAACTTTTCTGACGAAAATTTCCGTCGGAAGGATGTAGCTTACGACGAAATATTCCGTCGGAAGGGTGTAATAACGACGGAAATTTCACTACTTCCTTCCGACGGAAATTTCCATCGGAAACCACTTCGACTCTGACGGAAAATTCCGTCGGAAGAGGTATATTCCGACGGAATCTTTTCCGTTGGAAAATTGCGGCGGTCTCTCGATTAAAGTCAAAAACAGCGCCAACAGAAATACATCCGTCGGAAATTGGTCTTCCGACCATCGAAATAGGTCGAATTTCCTACAAAGGGATTTGCGACAGAACATTCCAACGGAATTCCGTTAAGAGACCAATTTCCGATGGAATTTCAACTGTTTCCGACGGATTTTTTTCGTCGGAATCAAGCTGTTTTCAAGTAGTACCATTTGATGCACAATCAGATTACAGCTAGAAGCTAATGCAAGTAACGTACGCATAGTGGCGATATTAGTCACTGGTAATTAAGTATAAAAGAAATCAACACCAAATTTTTGTGTGAACCTTTTAATCACTAGTCTTGCCTTATATCTTTCAACAGTACCATCAGTTCTAAGTTTTCTTTTAAAAATCCATTTACAACTAATGGCTTTACTACCTTTAGGCAAATCAACTAGTTCCCACGTATGATTAGACATGATGGACTCTATTTCACTATTAACATCTTCCTTCCAAAAACTAGCATCAATTGAACTCATGGCCTCTTCAAATGTTTTAGGCTCATCATCAAACAAATGATAACATACAACAAGTTCATCTATTTCATCAACATCATTTAGTTCAGTTAAGAAAGTAGTCAAAAAATCAAGACCAAAGCTAGTCTCGGTTCTACGTCTTTTACTTTTCCTAGGTTGTACAACATCATCATTTTGAACAACAGGAGAAGGAACAGGCATAGAAGAGGATGAAGGAGCAGATATAGTCACATCATGAGATACATTACTTTTCTTCAAAGGGAAAACATGCTCAAAGAATTAAGCATCTCTAGATTCACACATATATTTATCATTTAAGCACATGAACCTATAGGCTGCACTACATGTAGCATAACCAACAAATATAGCATTAAAGGTTTTAGGTCCAATATTTTCCCGTTTAAAGGAGAGTAAAGCAACTTTAGTAAGACACCCCCACACTTTCAAATATTTAAGGTTAGGCACATGGCCTTTCCACAATTCATAGCTAGGGAGTGTTATCAAGTTTTTTATGAGGTACTTTGTTCAACACATAAGTATCAGAAAGAATGGCCTCCCCCCACATATTATTAGGCAAATCAGAACTAATCAACATGGAATTCATCACCTCCTTAAGGGTTCTATTTTGCGTTTCAGCAATGCCATTTTGTTGGGGAGTATAGGGAGGAGAAAGTTCATGGATAATTCCATTTTTCTTACAAAGTCCTTTGAAAAAGGTGGTTCCATACTCCCCCTCCCCCCTATCCGACCTAAGTCTTTTAATCTTACGGTCCAATTGATTCTCAACTTCTGCCTTAAAATTAAAAACATGTTTTCCGCCTCATCTTTGGTTCTTAACAGATACACTTTGGTATATCTAGAATGGTCATCAACAGAGGTAATATAATACCGTTTGCCGCCTCTGCTTACGGTATTCATAAAGTCAGCTAAGTCCGTATGAACCAATTCAAGCAATTTAGTTTGTCTACTAATAACAGGTTTGAATGGTTTCTTGGAATGTTTAGCTTCAACACAAATTTCACATTTATGACCATTTTAGACTAGACTAGGAATTAAAAAATTGTATAAGAAAATATCAATTTCTTTTAATAAAAAAATAAATAAAATTATATATCTAATACAAGCTAAGAGTTTAAGGGTAGATATTAGATAAATTCAAATTTCAAAAAATAAAAATATTTGTAAATAATGATAGTCAACTTTGTTTTAATTGACTATCATTACTTACAAATCTTATTATTATGAATCCGCGCATTGCACGAGGTAAAAATTAATATAGTTAAGAGGATAAAACAAAATTGAGAAAATTGTAACGCAATGAAAGTTTCAAAACGAAAAGTAGTATATATTAAATATTACTCCGACCCATGTAAAACATATGAATTAAGTACATATTAAATATTTGTAAATTCCTCTTTATGAACTTTTTTTTTTAATCAACACTGGTTTTTGTCTAATTGCACAAATAATTGCAGTCAATTGAAATGAAATGACATATGTAAATTTTTTAAAAATTTGAATTTTTTAATGTTTATCCTTAAAAAATTTTGTATGCTACATAGACATTTTTGTAAAAAGAATTTCACATTTTCTAATATTAATTCTCTTACAAAACGATAGTGTTTTGGAGGGAATTTTTTTTTTCATATAATTTTGTCAATCAAGTGTCTTACTTGATATTTCATTTAGTATATAGTATAAATGGATGAATGGATATTATAGTCTTTAATAATACATTAAAGGTATGTTATTAAAGTGGATCATTTAAAAATATAATAAATGAATATGAAACATATGGGTACTGTCTTAAAGTGGAGGATGTCCTTGTTTGTCACCTTGATGAAATTATAAATTAATTAATAAAAATGTCTAGTTAGTATAACATTTTCATATTTATATCAACATCTATGGGGTCTATATTAAAATAAAAAAAAAAAAAGGGTTGTTGAATTATTTATAATTTTTTTTAATTTGATAAATAAAATCTGTATATTAAGTTAATAATTTTGTATTTTCTCCTATCTCTCAAAAAAAAAAAAAAAAGAAAAAAAAAACTTGTACTTTCTCTATAAAGTGAGAATCACCAATAAATTAAGAGAAAAAAAAAACAAAGGAACAAAAAAAGAGCTTGCCCCCAGTTGCTCTCTCTAACTCTCTCACACTGATAAACAACTTTTGTTTATCACATGACATTTTTATAAGTAAAAAATTTATTAATTTATTTACAAAAATATCATATGATAAACCGTTTAGAGAAATTTATATAAAAAAAAAAAACACGTGTATGTTATTGAAAATTCCTCCACCACAATTGTATTGATCGTAGGACTAGATTAAATTAATAATTCAAAACATCTCTGGTCCACAATTCGACGATCGCTTCATCGTCACTTTAATAATTAATCAAAAAGTACAATCAGAATAAGTGAGATAAACAATAGTACTCTGCATTACTTTCTCCATTTTTTTTATCTCATGTTGGAGGATTTACTTTTATAAATTTTTATTTTACAACTTAAATTTCTTTAGTTATATTTTAGTAAAATTATAAAAAGTTGATAATACAAATTAAAAGTATTTTTCGAGATAAATCATATAAAATCTCACATATTTATATTTTTCTAATATATAAATCATAAAAGACGATCAATTATAGTGTGTATGCTCTCCTTCTTTTCATCTGTACTGAGCTGGCTTTTATATAACAAAAAAACGAGTTGGATGACCAAAAAAAAAGTTTAACAATGTAGAAAAAAGGGGAAAATATTTACTCCGTTTCTTTTTAGTTGACACGTTTCTTTAGTCACGTTTGCTAATGCATAAATTCAACCAATAATATCTTTAATTACCGATAAGCAAAAATTATGAAATGTTGATATTTTAAAAATATATATCATGATGAATCTAACAAGATCCCACATGACTATATTTTTCATTATGTATAAAACACAAAACACGGTAAAAAAAGAGTGTGCAAATAATGCTAAAGTCAAAACGTGTGAACTAATTAAAAAAAAATGGAGGTAGTACTTGATAGATAATGTTAGCTTGTAGATGAGGTCATAGTATGAGAATCGATCATCACTTGTTCTCGTTGTAACAAACAAATGGACAATGACATGAAAAAACAAACCATGGGCAATAATTTAATACCCACGTTCTCTCGAACAATTTATCCACCACAATTGTGATAGATGTACGATAAGGTAACCAAATAATCTGAGAAAGATTAGCCTTATTTTGTCTTGAGACTTTTATCTTATGACACATTAAGTTTTAAATTAATTTAATACTTGTTTTTTTTTTTTTTTTTTTTTTTATATTTTATAATTAAGTTAAGACTCTTAAAATTTCATCTAGATTTAGTTCTTCAGTCCTCATAATCGATTTAGGTTTTTTTTTTTTTTAATAATGTGTACCATTTCTTTTTTTCTCCTTTTACAAATTATATTATTAAGAAAGTTGGTATTGGTGTAACAAGATGTATATCTTATTTAAATGTCATAGCTAAAAAATAATACTCCCTCCACCCCTTTTTATAGTTTTCATTTGAAATCTTGACACTATTTATTATGTGAGAGAATCTTCTAAACTATTGTTAATATATAAGACATAACATAGTCATATTGGGTCTTATTTGATTCGTCTCGGTGAATAGATTATTAATATCCAATTGTTATATTTTTTTACTAATAAGCAACTAACGATATTTATGGTCAAAGTGTTGCATTGGCAAACTGCAAATCCAAATGGAAACTATAAAAAGGGACAGCGGGAGTATCAAACTAAGAAATACATAAATATAAATACAATAAATTTAAATAATAATTAAAAATATACGTGAATTTAAATAATAATAAATAAAAAAAAATGTGAATTGTATAGTTGCAATTAGATGAAGCTAGTGCGATGCACGATTTATTTAATTTTTTTTAAATAAAATGTTTAATATATTGCTGCCCTTTATGTTTTGATGATAACACAAGACAAACTTATGATTGGACTAATGTCTTTGTAAGCTGTGTAGTTTGGAGATTCAAGTTGCAGAGTTATTCGTGACAAAAGAACTAGAGCTCAAAAGGCAAAAGACTAGTTGTAGTGTTCCTTGACAGGAACAGAAGCTTCGGAGTAGAAGCAAGAGAATGAAGACTCAGAGCAGAGGCTTCTGAAGAGAATTATTGATAGAATCTAAAGTACTTTTATTTTAAGTTTTATGTAAGTGAAAGTAATTTGAGGTTAGATACTTAGTAGAATACGCATTATATTTTGCCAAAAGATAGAATTTAAAGATTGCTTAAGCAAAGGAAAGTTTGTTTTGAAAATATCTTTTTCTGATTTATTGTTTAAATAATTATCTTCTTATTTTCAGAAAATTATCTTTCAAAAGGATTATGCAACTAACTTCAATTCCTAAACCCGCGCAATTAATGTTGATTAAGTCTTCTCCACTAAACGAAGAAACTGCTTCTAAGTGGTTCAATGTGCCCTGAGTTTTAGGACATGATTGAAGCACTGGAAGTGGTGGAGAATAGTGGCGTTGATATGCAGCAGTAGTGGCGCAAGTGAAGGAAGGTATGGCGTTGCATTCAAGCTATGTTTTTCTATAAATATCCAAGTTGTTTTTCTGGAAAACTTCACCCTTGCTCAATCATATTTTCTACGGCTATTTCACCAAATGCCACTAAATACTTACGAAATTCACCAAATGCCATCGCGTTTTTCAGAATTCACCAAATGCCACCGAGTTTTAAAAAAATTCACCGAGTGACATTAATGACTGACGACCGTTAGTTAACCCCACCACTTGCCACGTGTCACCTTCTCATTGGTCCTTTTTTATAAAAAAAATTAAAAAAAATAATAAAAAAAATTAAAAAAAACAGAAAATCTTGAAACCACCCCAGCCACCACCCAATCCCTGCCATCGAACCCCGAAACCGTGCCGCCGGCGACCTGCACCTTCACCAGCAGGCGCGCCGGCAGTCGCCGACGCTACCCCCTCCCCTTCTCCTCCTCTTTCCCGTAGCGAAACCCCTCCCCTCCTCTTTCTCGTCGCGAAACCCCTTCGACAAAACCATTGTTCATCTCCTCTCTCCCCTCATTACCACTCCCTCAACCACACTAATTTGCACATGGCATTAAAACTTTATCATCAAATAACCTAATTTGGTAAGTTTAGACTTTCAATCATTAATTTTTGGGATAAAAATTATCAATTGAAAAAAGGTTTCAATCGAAAACCATTACAGAGACATAAATTAAAGAAAATCTACCTAAATTTTAATCTAGAAAAGGAGAATTTGCCTCAAAGATTGGAGATACGAAGTATAAATAGAGATTTTGGGGGGTTATAAGGGCTGAATTCGACACTGGGCTTCTTGCTTTGCTCTGATTTTTTTCCTATTGTTGGGCGGGCAATGGTGGTTTTGTGGCCGTTGGGGTGGTCGGTGTTGAGTGTTGTGGTGCAGGTGGTGAGTAGTGGCATTTGGTGGCGAGAGGTAGCAATGGGCTGCTGTAATGAAGGTGCAGTTATTGCGGGCTTGCAGATGAGTGGGAGTTATGGTTGTGATGCGAGCTGGAGTTGATTGCTGGTAGTGAGTGGAGGGGATGGGTTTTGCGACGGGAAAGAGGAGGGGAGTGGGAGGGGTTGCTCGTGAAGGTGAAGGTGCAGGTTGCCGGCCGCACGGTTTCGGGGTTCGGCGGCAGGGATTGGGTGGTGGAAGGGGTGGTGGCTGGGGTGGTTTCAAGATTTTCTGTTTTTTTTATTGTTTTTTTAAAACGGACCAATGAGAAGGTGACACGTGGCAAGTGGTGGGGTCAACTAACGGCCGTCAGTCATTAATGGCACTCGGTGAATTTTTTTAAAACTCGGTGGCATTTGGTGAATTCTAAAAAACGCGATGGCATTTGGTGAATTTTGTAAGTACTCAGTGGCATTTGGTGAAATAGCCGTATTTTCTATCTTCTTAGTTTTCTAATAGAGTCAAGAGTTGCATTCTACTTTAGTTGATAACTTTCTTATTTTCTTTCATCAGAGTATTTCTTTTCAAGAGTTGTAATTGGGGATTGGGAGTTCGAGTGAACTCTAGAGAAGTCATTAGAGAAAGAGTGAGAAGAGAAAGAGAAAAGAAGAGTAGTAAGTTGAGGGACTTATTGCTGGGAAATCTAAGTTCGTTGAGGAACTTGGAGTTAGAGTTTTTAGCTTGTAATAGGTTGATTGCCCCATTCTAGTAAAGAATCTTTCCTAAAATCCCAATTGGTCGTGATTTTCTTCTTGTTAGGGCCAAGAAGTTTCCACGCTAAAATCTCTTTGTGTGACTTTGAGTTTCTTTAGCTTAGTTTTTACATTTTCACAAAAAGTTGTCTAATCTCCCCCCCCCCCCCCTTTTGTAGTATTTTTCTAAAGTAACATACATTTATATGATAAATTATGTAATTTTATTCACTTTTTTTACTAAAGCTTTTTTAGCTTAGAAACCTTCATGGCTTCATCTTATATATATTGCACGTATAATTATAAAGTTATAAACTACAACACCATAAGACGAATGACACGTATAATAATACCATAGAACAATTGAACATTGAGTAAATATGCCGTACTTTTTTAACTTCCCAAAAACTCCCCATATATATTACAAATTTTCTCTCATACCATCCATATTATACTTCTATAAATACCATCCCTCCTGCTTCTAGTCCTCCATCATCCCTCAAAACTAAAAAAAAGAAAAAAAAAATGGCTTCCTTTCTCTTCCCAACTGCTGCAATTACTCTCCTTCTCCTAGTCCTCTCTCCTTCTCCTAGTGTCGCCGGCGGCCCCATCCTAGATGTGGACGGCGACATACTACAAAATGGAGGGGACTACTACATCCTTCCAGCCATTCGTCCATTGCTCCCAACGGCCGATGGTGGCCTTAGATTGACACCAGCAGAGGACTCTTCACCCTGCCCTCTTTATATAACCAGTAGCTGGAACAAAAGAGGCTTGCCTGTGAAGATCTCGACCCTTTATAAAATACCGATCCTTAAGACTTCATTTCCAATCATATTTTCCTTTGATAAGGTCTCCACCACCTGCAATGAACCATTGAGGTGGTGGGTAGCCCCTAGTGATGCCAACGACAAATCGTACGTGATTGTCGGTACTTCTGGACCATTCAAGCCTACTTATTCATTCCATATTGAAGAAAACAAACATATTAAGGGTGTGTACAACATTAAGTTTTGTCACACAATCGAGTCCGAAATTTTCAGAGTTTCGGGTATGGAGTGTAAGGATGTTACTCTTCTTGATGATGGAAAATTAGGAGTCGCCGAGGATAGTCCTTATTCTTTTGTTTTTAAGAAATATTCTCCAAAGAAGATTGCCTCTTATGTTGATTAGGTTTGTCACTTTTGTATGTGTAAGTGTACGTGTGGCTATAATCCATGCATGAATAATAAACTTCTCCTTTATTGATGGATATCAAAAGGGAGATTTGTATTATTAGGGAGACCTTTCACTTTTATTAATGTTGTATGATGTCTTACTTATAAAAATAATGTGTCGGTAATTTGAGGTTGTGAATATAATTCTGGTAATTCGTAATTTATGACGTTGCTAGAGCAAATATTATCAATAACCGTATTGCTTGGGAGCTAGAGTGTTGTGGCTGTATACCCGTGGGCTTATTGCCTTTACAAGTGAAATGCTTGCTAACTTTGAGTAATTCAATGATTGCCAAAATCAATTAAAGATTAATACAAAAATAAGAATGAAATATAAAAGAGGTATAATTAATAACCTTTATTCTAGGATTGCACATACTAAGGCTCCGTATGGTTTGACATGATACATTTTCAATAAAAAATGATGAGTTTATATGGAAACCTATTTTCAAGGAAAAGTATTGCAAATTCATTTTCCTTTGTTTGGTTTTTCATAAAATAAAAAAAATAAAGGAGTGGAAAGGTAATGGTGACTAAAATAAAGGAGTAGAAAGGTAACGGTGACTTAGAGGAAAATTAAGTAAAAAGGGATTATAAGGGCGGAGGAAGAAAAATGTGGCTTTCCTTGCTTTGTAAAAAAAAACAAAAATAAAATAAAATTGCACCATTGAGAGTGTAATTTTCTCCCACTGAAAGAATTGTTTCCACCTCTACCCAAACAAAGGAAAATGAGAAAAATCATTTTCCATAAAAATAATATTGTACATTAAATCAAACACAACCTAAAGATCATTCAAGCTTGACAGTAAAGAAGCGTGATAGGATGAATACCTCCATCTTCAATACAATTAGAGACAAAGTAGTGATCTGAATACATGATATATCTGAACTAGACTAAATTAAACTAGGCTACTAAGCCTAGAGGCTAAAGGCTAAAGCTAAGAGCTTTGAAATTAAAGAGTAATTGTTTTTTGATTTGGGTTTGATGTCTTTTTTCTTATCTTTGACAGTTATTTATAAAGATTCTGGACGGTTATGATCTTCACATTTTCCTAGTTCTATACTGATTGTAGGAGATGATATCATAAAGAACAAGGAAAAGTCAAGAACAAGTATGCGAATTGAAGTATTAAGGACTAAGTTTGAAAAGTCTTAATAATTAAGAGAATAGTTTTTATGTCTAAGTTGTGGTTTAATATAATTTAGCAAATTTAAATTCATTGATGTTTAATAGAATATTATAGAGTTTCGTTGTGTAGTAAGTTTTGCGATTCATGTTTTTTTTTTCTTCTTATTTTAGAGGCTGGTTATATTTCAGAGTCATGATTATATGTCTTTGTATTATTTTATGTTAGAACATAAAATCACCCATAGAAGGAATAAAATATGCTAGATATATGTGGGGATTCTAGAGAAGCGAGATATAACATTTAAAATGTATTTATATATATGGACATCATATATATCCTAATGTTTGTTATTGCTTGTATTTTAATCTTATCATGTACCTAAATAAAAATTTGTTTTTTGAATTATTTGTTTCTGATTTATTAAAACATTAACCGAACTTATCACAACAATAATTATTATTATTATTTTTTTTAATCTAAACTATACATTTTTGGGAATTGTACACGGTGGCCCCCTGAAATAAGAAATTCTACTTGAAAGATAAAGTTTTTTTCCAATATTATCAAGTGGCACTCTAGTTTTACATAACTATTTAAGTATAGTGCCCTTTTATTACACTACTAGAAAACAGCTTGATTTCGACGGAAAAAATCCGTCGGAAACAGTTGAATCTTCTGGGTCAAATTATTTTTCTATTAATCTTAATAAAAAATCCTTCACGTCTCGGCCTTCGTTTGATTGTTGGCAAACCTTCTGGGTCATATTATTTTTGGTTCTTTGTTTCTATTTTTTTGATTTTTTTTTTTTTTTAGTTTATCTTCCTATGGAATGAAGCTTATTGTATAGCTTCCTTGAGAAGCTTTGATTTGTAATTATTATCAATTTTTTTTAGTTGTACTGCTTTATCCTTATCTATTAGTCCGATCCTGTGATAGGTGGACTTTAGATTCTAATGATCCTTTTTTGTGATAGGGGGGGTTATTATACCGTGTATTTTACCTTTAAAAAAAATTGTAATATTGATCAATGCATCTCACTCCTAGGGCTGTTTAGAGTGTGGTCTAGACCACACCAAACCGCAATTTTGCAGCTTGGTGCGGTTTGTGGTTTGAAAATTACGGTGCGGTTTATGAAGTTGACCAAACCGCTGTTTTACAGCTTGGTGTGGTTTTCAAAAAAAGTTAGACCAAACCGCACTTTGATGCGATTTATGGTTAATACCATCAAACCGCAAACCATTAAACCATTTTTATATTATTTCTATTAAAAAAAATATATAAAAAACTTAAAATATGAGCTAATCTTTTACTATTTGCTAATTAAAGGTTTTTAAAAAGTTTAAATATTTGAATTATATGTTAATAATCCCAAAATAAAATAAAAGTTTTTTCTTAAAAAAAATTATTTATAATTTTAAAAAAAATGGCTAAACCGGAAACCGTACCGCACCAAACTGCATTTTGCGGTGCAATTTGGTGCGGTTTAATTTGGTGCTAAGTGCGGTTTGAAAAAAATGCAAACCGCAATTTTGCGATTTGGTGCGGTTTGGGATCCAAACCGCACCGTGTACAGTCCTACTCACTCTAAATTGAAGAGTTTTACATAATCTAACATGGTATCATACCTTCGAGTTTGTTTTTAGCTTCTACAAAATATTTCATTTAGATTTCCTAAAATAGTTAGGACTAGTAATCGTACCATTGTAATCTAGGCAAATAAATATTGATTTGTAATACCCCGTATTTTTATACATATTTTAATTTAAATAAGTATTTAAATAATTAAAATGAATTATTTAGGGTTTTTCAATAATTTTAAAAGAATGATTTTAATTAAAAAGTTTATTTTTAATTATTTAATAACCTTGAAAATATTTTATTTTATGATTTAAAAATATTGGAGCATATTATTTTATAAAAAGATTATTTTTAAAGTCAATGGTATTTAAGGAAAGTCAAAATACTAGTTTGACTAGGAAAGGGATCATTAAGGGTAGTAAAGGAATATTAAGTAGGAGGGATATTGAGAGGGGTATAAATATCCATCATATGCCTCAGGTGGAGTGCACCCAAAGGTAAACTCTATCTCTCCTCTTATTTTCTTTTCCCCTTGATTTTTCCCCTTCCCCTTTATTTATTTATTTTATTTTAATCCTCACCCACACACCACCACACGCCGCCAGCCACAACCACACGCCGCCGGACCACCGCCGCAGCAACCGGCGACAGCAGCGGCACCACCAGCAGGCGCGACAGCAGCCGGCTGTGGTGTCGATGCTGCGGTGTTCTGAAAAAAAAAATTATTTTTATTTTTGTTTTTAATTCAATCCACCCCTAATCTAATTATTGGTTTTGGGTTTTGTGATGATTTTATGATATTTAATAATAAGTATTTTGTATATTAATTTTCAGATTTAATTTTTAAATTAAAAAGCCCCAAATTGAAAATCCTAGGTTTCTAAATTGATGTCTATAGATGGAATTTGATTGTGGTTGATTAAAACTATTGAAATTAATGTTTTAAAACTAAATTACAGCAATTTCATAAGTCTTAATAATGTTGAAATTTTTATATATAAGCTATAATCAAGTTTCTTGAAAGGATTTTTAATTACACATTAATTGGGAGTAAAAGTAAGGGTTTTAAATAAAATTTCAGATTACTTTAGAGGATTTATGAGTGATTTAAAGAGAGCATATATTGCTGGAAATTTGTGTGGAAGAGGTATTAATACTTCTTTATAATTTTGGTTTGTAGGAGACTTTCAAGTGAGTGATTTTATTTAGTCGTGGCGATTTTGAGATCATATTCAAGGTACGTTCGCGTACTAAGTAATTATTTGAATATGTAGAAGTATGCTAGGCTTTGTGTAATTAATTCCAAGTAGTATCATGATAGGTGTTGGTTAGAATTGTTGATTTGGATTGATGTTGGTGATTGATTTGTGATGTATGAATTATTTATGGTGAATTGGTGATTGGAATTAATTATATTGGCATGTTGGATATGAACCACACTTTTATTATTGGCATGATAGAGAGTATGTTTAATTAAACTAAGTGTTTAATTTGGTTTGGAATATAGAAAAGGAATTTTATTATGGTTCATATAATTTTTATTGATGCTTTAAGCATGGAAATTAAACTATTTAAGTGTCTTAGTACATAGGAATAAATTATATTGCGGTGCTTATATGCACTTAAGGTGGTTCTAACACTGAGGGATAGGATTTGCAGCGCATTATGCATTTAAGGTGTCTTTGACACTAAGGTAGATTAAAAAGGGTTCAATTATTAAATTTATGTGGTCACTAGCTAAATTCAAGAATTAAATTGGTATGTTTGATTGCTTGAATGAATGATAATGTTTGATTGTGTTATGGTTTGAGAGTCATCACCGAGTCTAATAATATGTATATAACGTAAAGTGAAAGAGATTACACACCAAAACTCTTGGAATGAATATACCTTGAGTATGAACATACGGGGGGAGTTATGCGACTTTATATTTGACCATAACTTCTACTGAGAGTACAGGACGCTTTATTTTCCTTTTTATTATTATTATTATGTCAGGACGTCCAGTCACTCTATGTGACATTTGCCTACCCGGTTAGCTCCCAATGTAGTTTACCTCAATTTAATTGAGGCAGGGATTTGGTTGGAAACCCGTTCGATGTGTAATCAAAATTAAAAGAACATTAGTGTTGGTCTATTTAGGTGTTGAATGTTTTGTATGCTTGTAAACAGGGGCAACAAGGTAAGTTGTATGATGATAGGTTGGAAGCATGTTAGTGTGTTTATTACGCTTATGTACTCAGCTTTGCTGATTGTGTGTTTGTATGTTCGTTTGGCCTTGTCTTTACCTTGGCCCTACTACGACCCATTTCTAATGGCGAGTAGTGGGGACAAGTAGAGAGAAACTTTTCAGGTGATGATGCATATTCATGAAGGGCATAAGTGAAGAGCGAATCATACTTAGTTCTCATAGAAATATGATGTGTTTTATTTGCTTTGAATATTATTTATTTTATTATGATCATGAGACTAACGCAAAGGTTTTAAATTTTGATTGGGTTTTAAGGGCCTACAATGGTTCCAAGTTGTAGGTTGACTTTGTTTGACTTAGTTTACGTTTACTTTTGTTTGGTTTGACTTTTTAAGTTGACTTGTTTTTAAAAGTAGCCTTCCGCTATGTGTGAGTCTTTGATATTTGCCTTAGCCGTTTTCACGGTGGCGGTAATGTCTTAGATTTTTCTATTTCGTAATTTAAAAGGGCAAAATAGGTATTTTAACGGAAAGAAATTTCTAGGGTGTTACATGATTGATGCATTATATACCAATTGGAGGAGTTTCACATATTCTAACATACATTACGTCTTGTAATTAATTAGGCCTGGAACACAATTTTAATTAAAAACAATTCAAAGTTAGTAGCCCTTAATTTTAAATTAGTAGTTCCTCTCAGTCTAAACTTAACATCCCTCTCATACTTCCAATTTCACACCATTTTTTCTTCTTCTTACATGTGTACTTAAATTAACGGCATCTTTTTGATCTCGAATAGCAATGGGAGTATCAACTTTAGGTTATTGTAATAAAAAAACTCAACTCTTTTATTTTGTTTGATAAGATGGTTTATTTTGCTTTATTTTTATCATTTCATTTTGATCATTATATTTATTCGATAAAACCATAAATAGAGTATGATGAATTCAAACCCATAATAAACCCATTCCAAATTGATAACAACTTTTCAGGTTGGAGCGAGCTTAGGTCCAAGATCATTTCTACTACATATTGTATGGATCGGAGTATAATTTAAATATTATACAGGACATATAAATTAGAAAATAGCATAAACCACCGCCTCAAATTACTGCCATATTTTTTAAAACTTTATTAAAAGACATAATATGACAAATAGAAAAAAGAAAAGTTGTCACTAATAATACATACTTGTATTTCATTTCTTCATCAAAAGAGGAGAAATTTATTCATGCATGGACTATAGCCACACGTAGAACACATTAACACATGCAAGTACTAAAGTTACAAACTTAAACATAGGAAGCAATATTTGGAGAATATTTCTCAAATGTAACAGGAAATAAAGGACTATCCTCGATGACTCCCAACATTCCATCATCAAGAATACTAACATCCATACACTTGATTTCGGACTCGCTTGTGTGACAAAACTTAAATGTTGTACACATTCTTACCAGTTTTAGCTTCTACAATATCATAATAATAAGTAGGCTTGAATGGCCCGGAAGCACCGACAAGCACGTACGATTTGTTATTGGCATCACTAGGGGCCACCCACCAATACGGTGATCTATAGCAGGTGGTGACCTTATCAGAGGAGAAATCGATGGGAAATCCAGACGAAAGATATGGTATTCTTTAAACTGTCGAGATCTTCACAGGCAAGCCGCGGCTATTGGACGAATCTTGGGTTATAAAAAGAGGGCAGAGTGAAGAGTCCTTAGCTGCTGTCAATGTTAGCCCACCTTTGCTTGATGAGTGTGGAATGATGTAGTAATGCCCTCCGTTTTGTAGTATGTCGCCGTCTCCATCTACGATTGCGACACTAGGAGAAGGATTGAGCACAAGGAGAAGGAGAGTAATTGCAGCAGTAGGGAAGGAAGGAAGCCATTTCTAGGATTAGGTTATTTTTTTGAGTTTTGAGGGATGATGGAGAATTGGAAACGGTAGGGATGGTACTTATAGAAATATTATAAGGATGGTATGTGACAAAATTTGTGACCGACATAGGGAGTTTTTGGAAGTTAAAAAAGTACGGAATAGTTGTGTATTCTAATAATGTTCAATTGTTACATGTAGGGATGGCAATTTGATCCAGCTCCGACCCTGGTCTGATCCGATTTGAAGAAAAAAAATCTGATCCGAATTCTAAAATAAATAATCCGAATCCTACTCCGTTAAAAAATCCGAATTCGAGTCGAAGGAGGGTTCTGAAAAAAATCCGACTTATCCAACCCGACTCCGATTCTGTAAAATCCGACCCGACATCCAACTCCGAATCCGACCTCGACTTCTATTATGTAATTTTTTGTAATGTTCTACCCTTTGTTTTGTAATCTCCGACCCTATGCTTTTTTTGTACTACTATTTTCAATGTAATTTTGTGAGTATGTTTTGAAAAATAGAGAAGATATTATAGATTATGATTAAATTTGCATTGGAATCTCCCAAGAGGCCAAGATTCCAAATGGGACAAAAATAAGAAATCGAAAGGAGTACACACCTTGAAAATACAGTTTATGCTATTGAAAAATGAATAAAAATAAAATTTATAAAACATAATAGTAATAATAATAATCCATATAATTGTTTTTTTTTTTTTTTGAAAATTCACCTTTTTCTCCTTGACTTTTACCCCCCCCCCCCAAAAAAAAAAAAAAAAAACGAAAGTGTTGCACCATATAGGCTACAAATAAGCATTAATACGTCATGTACGATGCTATATAAGTGAAATTCGGATAAATTGAATCTATTGGGATAAATCAAAAGAAAGTCAAATGGAATCAAACAAAAATTGAATCGAATAAGTCAATTGAAGTCAAATAAAGCTAATTAAACCAAATGAAACTCAAATGTAGTCAAACAAAGCTTATTGAATTAAACGAAAGTCAAATGTGGTGACATAAAACTAATTAAATCAAAAGAAACTCAATTGAACTCAAATAAAACTAATTGAATCAATTGAAAATCAAATGAAGTCAAACAAATCTAATTGAATCAAATGAAACTCAAATGCATTTAACAAAACTAATTGAATCAAATGAAAGTCAATGGAATTCAAACAAAGCTAATTGAATGAAATGAAAGTCAAATGCATTTTAAAAAACTAATTGAATCTAATGTAAGTCAATTGAAGTATAAAAAAAAAAAAGCAAAAGAAGCTTAAGTGTAGTCAACCAAAGCTAATTGATAATCAAATGAAACACACATGCAGTTGAAAAAGCAAATTGAATCAAATGAAACTCAAATACATTTTACAAAGCTAAGTGAATCAAATGAAACTCAAATGTAGTCAAATGAATTTAAACAAAGCTAATTATAAAATTAAACTCAAGTACTTTCAATAAATCTAATAGAATCAAATGAAAGTCATATATATATATATATATATATATATATATATATATATATATATATATATATATATATATATATATATATATATATATATGAATCTAATTGAAATTTAAATGCATTTAACAAAACTAATTGAATCAAATAAAAGTCAAATGTATTCATGCAAAGCTTATAAAATCAAATGAAAAACTTAAATGAAATTATACAAAGCTAATTGAATAATATGAAAGTTAGTTATCTAATTGTATTCAGTTATTTATTTATACTAATATAAGGGTGTGTTTTCTAAACTTATCTAAATTAAACTTGTTAGACTTAATTAGACTTTATTAAACTTTACCCCAATATGCCAAAAAACCAAAAAAAAAAAAAAAAAAAAAAAAAAAAAAAACAACAAAAAAATGTCAATTAACTATATAATTCCTACTAACCATATTAATATAAAATGTACCCTAAAAAAACAAAAAAAAAAAAAAAAAAAAAAAAAAAAAAAAAAAACCCTTTAATTTTGTTGTTAAGGAAAAGTACTTCAAATAGATGACATGATGAATTGAGATTAGAGAAGCCTAGCAATTAAAATTCATTTTATGTCTTAAAAAAATTATAATTCATTTAAAATTAATTTAAAATACAAAATAGTTACCACCCAAAAATATGGTACAGCTAAAAAATTTCATAAAATAATGTTACAAACCCTAATCAAAAGTTGACCCTCTAACTCATTTTTCTAGCTGTCACAAACACAAAACCTTCCTCTTCTCTGTCTCTTACTACACAATACACCATCACAAACTCAATTTTGACGTCAACACCGCCCTCCGACCACCACCACCTTCCGACTACCCTACAGCAGCCTACTTCAATTACCAGGTTTTTTTCCTTCCTTTTTCAGTGTTCTTAATTATATCTTAAATCATTGTTAACTTGCTTGTTGGTTTAAATTGGAGTAGATAATTTGTGAAGCAAACTAATGGTTGATATAATATTTAATTAATTTTGTTGTTTAGTTCTAATTGTTGATGTTACGGTGGGAATTGGAATGGGTGGGTTTTCTAATGTTGTCATTGAAGAAAAGTAGTTTTGCATGTCAATTACTAGAGAACTATGGAAAAATTTAATGGGAATTTTTTAGTTTGAAACATACTGCTTATTTAGTTTGAAAAATAAATAAATTAATGTTTAGATTGTAAAGTCTTCTTTGATATAGAGCTCTGACATTCTCGCTTCTTTTGTGGCTAATTTAAAGTCACCTTCTTAATAATAATCTATATCACCACTAAAATTATTATTCTTATTGATTAAATTGCATTGTTTGTTTTTACATCAAAAAATCGGAGCAAAACAAAAATTTGGGAGTCAGGTCAGAGTCGGAGGCGGGTGACATATATATTAGTCGGAGTCGGAGTCGGAGTCAAAAAAAAAAATAATCCGATCCAAATCTGATCTGTTACTATCCCTAGTTACATTTATATTTATGGTATTATATTTTTTTTTGAGAAACGTGTATGGTATTATATGTATCACTGCAATATTTCATTGTACGGAAAAAAAAGGAAACGTTAATAAGATTATAGCAATAGGTGGTCCACACTTGTACCATCTTGACTAGGACAATTGCATCATTATCACTTTAATAAAATAACCAAATAATATGTATATTTATAATGTAAGTAAACAGTAATACGAGTATATATTTTTATTTTTGTACTTAAATGAAAGCTTTAATTGATTAGTTTGTTTTATGCATGAGTTGCATACTTCAAATTTCAATAAAATGCATGTATAATTACACGTATATACTCCGTAATATATTGACTTGTAGTCCCTCCGTGTTTTATTACTTGCTCCACTTTTCTTTTGCGGTCGTATTTTATTACTTGCTTTATTTTTTTTAGGAAGCTTTAAACAATATTTTAGTATTTTCCTCCTCATTAATAGTCCTCTAACTTTTGCTTTTTAATATTATGGGTATTTTATACGAACTTCGGTGAAAATTGAATATCACAACACTTTGCATAAGAGAATATGAAGAGGAAGTGAAGAGAGGAATAAAATAATATAATGCTTGTTCTTTTACTAGTTTCACTAAAACTATACAACCAATGTCCAAATTTGTTAAATCCTATTTCACAAAATACTTCAAATTTCAAACATAGCCCTTAATATTGAAGTACTTGACGGATAATTTTTGCTTGTAGCTAGATAAGATCATAAAATTGAGAATCACCATTCTATTCCTTGAATTTTTAAAACGTACAATTGAAACAAAAAGGATGACAAAAAACGTGGACGATTACCTATGTACTCGTAAAATTTGTCCACCACAATTTTGGTATATGTGGGACAAGCTAAGATTGTACTTCTATGGTGTTTTTTGTACTATTATTATGTCATACGACAGGGAAATAATTCGTAAATGTGCTCTTTAAATGAAGTTCAATTTGCCCCAATATGGCAATATATTCATACTTAGGGGTGGTAGTGTAATTAACTATCAACTTGACGACTAATTATGACAGTTCGACACTGTCAATGACCCTTCTATCAAGGATGACATTTTAAACAACTATTAAGTTTCAATTCCTGTTAATTGTTCAACTCAACACTGGATTTGTTTGATCTGTGAAAATACACTCTTCTTTGGTAGCCTAGGTTCGATCGTTTTCATATTATCTTGAATTTTAATATGATATCTACATAAAATCAAGCCATCCATTAGTTATCTTAAATGTGTTTGGGTTCAGATCTACATAGTACTCATAATTTTTTAGATCAAGTTTTTACCAAAATCCAACCCATAAACTCTATTGCACTTTGTAATTTATTACAGATTTTAAATTAGAAAATTTGAATTTTAAAGCTTAAAAGGATTTGCATTGATAGATTAATAGAGAATATACAAAAGTTAGTCTGTATCATAAGTTATGATATATTTTTATGTAAATGTTTCTTTTGCGACAGTCAAAATTTGTCTTAAAAAATAGTTGCGACAGTTAACTGTTGTAAGCCGTTTGTCGCAGTCAGAATCGTCGTAAAATTTGATTTTTGCGACAGTTTGACTGGTAAAAAATTATTACCACGGTTTTACTAATTTCAACGACAGTTTTTTATTTTGTCGCTGTAATTATTTTATGATAGTTTAAAACCATCATAAGTTACGACAAAAATCAAAATTGTCGTAAAATATGGTTTTACAGACGGCTTGACGTCGCAAATATCCGTCACAAAAAAAAATTAAAAAAAAATAAACGCCCTTCCCTTGCCCCCCCCCCTTACCCAGGCCACCCTGCCCCTTAACCCCACAGCAACCTTTCGCACCACCATTAACTCCCCCTTCCCACCACCGAGAGCTCTCCCTTCCCACCACCACCTTACACAAAGAAACTTTAAGATCTAATCTAAAAATTAATCCCCAACAAATAAAATGCAAACAAAATAAACCCAACATATAATACTCAAAGATAAATGAAAATATAAAATAAAAATGCATAAAAATAACAAAACATCAAACAAGAAATACAAATATACATCAAATAATCAAAAACCCACAAAAAAATCGGAAAAAAAAACAGAAATTATCGAAATAGTACAAAATTCGAACAAACAAGCCACAATAAATCAAAAGAAAATAAACGAAATATAACAAATTCAAACGAAAATAAACGAAAATCAACACGAAAATAGACGGAAAAAAATAAATCAAACGAATATAAATGAATCAAACGAACAATAAAAATACGGCAATACAAGCACAAAATAATGAATTTAGACAAACAAAATATCAGAATATAAACAAAAACCACAATAACAAAAACGAAAAATACAAAAAATTAAACATACCTTCGAAAATTTCCTCCTTTTTGGAAGTTGATTGTCAAATTCGACCATAAAAACTTCAAACTGGAATTTTTATGGTCGAATTTGACAAAAAAAACCTCAACGTCACGAAACTAGACCTAAAATACACGAATTTCAATTCGCTTAGCAACCTTCGCCATTTTTTCGAACACAAGAAGGAGCGGAAAGAAGGAGGACGAGAAAAAGAGGAAAGGAGGATGAGAAACAAAGAGGAGACCGAAAAAGAGAGGAAAGAGAGGAGGAGAAGAGGGGAGATGATCTGAGAAAGAGAGATGAGAGAGAACCTGAAAGAGAAGAGAGGAACTGAGAGAAGGTGGAGAAGAGGAGAGTGAAACAGAGAAAAAGAGAGGGGAGGGGAGGAGAGAGAAACTGAGAGGGGAAATAGGGAGGTGAGAGAATCAGAGGTGATGAAACGGTAGAAGAGGATTTAGGGTTTGGTGTGGGCTTGTTGAATGAATTGGGTATTTAAATACCATTAATTTAAAAATAAAAAATAAAATCAACTCTATGACAGCCATAAGTTGTCGCAAATTGCAACAGTTTTGAAAACCGTCGTAATTTGCCGCAATTCAATTTATAGATGTCGTAAACAATAAATTTTTTTATAATTATTTTTAGTGTCTATTACGACAATTTATTGGCTAAAAATTGTCGTAACTCAACGACGGTTTAAAAAATCATCGTAATATTATGACAGATACAAAAACCGTCGTAGAATTAAAATATTACGACAGTTTTGCTAGCTGCCATAGAAATTTGTCGTTATTTGCCCGCATTCTAGTAGTGTTACACCCCTAGTTAATACTTCTTCCGTATTTTAAAACATACTCTATTTCTTTGGACACGGAATTTTAGGAGAAATGTAGTAGAAAGTAACCCTTCCATATTTTAAATACTTGGTGCACTTTCCTTTTGTAGCCATATTTTATCACTTGCTCCATTACTTTTTTTGAAAACTTTTAATAATATTTACCATTTTCATTTCCAATAGTGGCCCCTTCATAAATATTTTGTATGTTAATAAAAAATTCAAAAAAAAAAAAATTGTTGAAGTTAGTATATAAATGTTAAGAATCTTAAGAGTAAATGAGTTGCAAATTTTCAAAACTGAGGATGTAATTATGTAAAACAAAATATGTTAGGAAAATATTAGGAGAATATCATTCATAATTATCATATATTATAGTTTCCTTGTTTCCTAACAAAATACGATGTAGAAAAAGCGGGTAGAGATTTTTTATTTTTTGGCAGAACTTGGTAGATAGTGTTAGCTTATTGTAGATAAAGGTTTTAATATGAGAATCGATCATCACTCGTTCTCGTTGAAACTTGAAACAAATGGATAAGGATATGAATGAAAAAAACGTGGGCGATTACATACTTACATTCTCTCGAAACTTCAATATTGTCCATCACAAATTGTGGTAGATATTAGGACAAGATGTACAAAATATTTGATTGATGGTCTTTGTGCTAGCTTTTATTGTATCAAATGCAACGGGAAATATCGTATGCGAATTATTTGCTTCTACAATATAATACGTAGTTCTATCCCTCAAAAAAAAAAAAAAAAGAATTATATATATATATATATATATATATATATATATATATATAATACGTACTACTACTGTTGCAACTTCTTTAATATATAACCTTCCTCAATCATGCATGTTATTATTTTTATTTATTTATTTCTTTTTTTTTTAAAGAAGTTCTAAAGGACATTAAGTTTCTTTAAATAAAGTCATACAACATCTACAATTGACAATTAACAATAGTGAAATCAGATTTAACAAAATCAAACAAGAATTTATCGAAGAAGGGTTAAGAATCCAAATACATAGATATAACACTTCAGTACATTCTCGATTCATTGTCTCATACAACTTTTTGAGTGGATCCGTCACCGCTTCATAAATTTGGGAGAAAGAAAATTCTTGTTCTGATTTCGTAACCCGAATCCGAGCCATAAACAATCTTAACCCTGCACAACATGTAAGTGCAGATAAAACCTTGTCTTTTGAAGGAGTTCGAAAAACCTTGTCTTTCGAACGAGATCGAAAAAACCTTGTCTTTCGAAGGAGATAAACCCTTTCTTTCGAGGAAGACATTATTATAACCTAAAAAAAATAACGTAAAAGAAATAAAGATTGAGGCTTTTTACCGGTGAAATTCGATGAAAGCCCCTTCAAAATTAATAATAGAGGCTAGAGTTTAGGAGAGAGAAGAGAGAGAGAGGAGGCTAAGATTTTTTTTTTCATGCATGTTATTATTAAATAAGGCTTGATTTAATGGTAAATTTTACGTCTCACAATCATAAGATTATGATATCAAACTTCATTAGAGAATATCATGCTTGTTAATTATTAGTAGAGTTATCAACCAGTAATAATTGGTCCATTAGACATATTTAGAGATAGTGGTGATTCTCTTTTCTTTCCCCCACTTTTAAGGGGCCTTGTCTGCTAATTCAAACCATATGGACTTATGTAACTTTCCGATTAGGTAGGCTGCCTCCTCTCCTTACCCACAAAAAATTTATTATTTAGGGGAATTAAATAAAATATTAATTACAATATACAACATCCAAATAGAGGTGACAATGTCATTTGGACCGATTTCAGTTCAATTAAGACTCATTTGAGTTGTTTTCATGATCGGATCAAATTATGTCAGATTAAATTATTTCTAATTCTATGGCCATGATACTTATTTTAATAAAATAATCATTATTAGAACACATCTATTTTCAGGTTAGTTCGGATCATGTCAAATAGTGTCAAGTAATTACGGGTGTACTATTCGAATTTCAAGTCAAGTAATCTGGTGTATAGTCAATTTTGCATTGTCTATATATTTAATCCGTTAATTGCAACATAAGAGTTTTTATGCTTTCCGATACACATTTTATATCGCTAATATCTTTAATTCTACTTAAGTAAAAGTTATAGAAAGTTAATATTGGAAGTTTGTAAAGAATCTAATTAAACCTCACATTACCATAAATCATGAAAGGCGGTCAAATAAGTGTGTAAATAGTTTAAAATTTTCAATATTGCAATTTAAAATTGATAAAATACAAAATATTAAAATGATCAAGATTTACCAAATATTTACATACATAGTATAGAGGTGACGACTGACCCATTCATCCATACAAGCAAAATCCTTACTTTAATTTTAGGCTTCTACGTACATATCTAATATCTAGACTTTTATACGAGTACATATTGCCAATTATAGGAGTAACAACGTGGCTTATCTTATACTTCGTATAAGTTGTTTTTTCTTACGAATACATAGCTTGCAAATTCAATTATTTCTTGGGGTTATTTTTTATTTTTTAAATCTACAATATAAATTATGTCTGAGTTAATTTTTAGGCCACTGAAATTCTCAACAGGATAGACTTTCCAGCACATACTATAGCCTCCTAACAAGCTGCTTTCTGTAACCCAATAAATATTGACCAATGCATTTCATTTAAATTGGAGAAGTTTCACATAATCTAACATTACATTACATTGTCCTATATATTAAAGCCTGAAACACAATTTCAATTAAAGGCAATTTTGTTGGGAAATGTGGTTATCGGGTCACAAAAATGCAACGAAAATGGACAAATTAACACTTCGAGGCGTGAACAAAATCACTTTTCCAAAGTAATATTTCGACCCTAATTAAACACACCGGATGTTACGAAATTACTAGGAGATACAACGAAAACAATCACTATTGTGTGTAGTATATTTGTGATCTAATGTTAAATAAACTTTGAGTAATTATGATGATGATAATTCGAGACTTGCAAAAGGTTTCAAAAAGAAAAGTCTAAAGACAGATTTCTTGAAGTACTAATCATCATATGTTAATAAAACATATATATGTGAAGCAATAACCAAGGACAAACAACGCAAGACAAACTGACGTTAACCGTCACTCAGAAATGCTAGCCAAACGTCACTAAGCATTTTAACAATATGCATGAAACGATAATTCAAGCCAAACATCACAATGAAACTAACTGACACAAGTCCACACAACCGTCAAAATACCATGCATATCAAAACATCATGAAGCCAAACCATGCATACCAAACATCATGAAGTAACTAACATGCATAACCATCGCTTAGTATTGTTTGGCCACAACTGTCACTTAGTATTGTTTGGCCATATAAGTCAAATGACACAAAGCATTGTACAACCAAACCATAAAACCACACGATTAAAACCGAATACAACAGTCAATTATGGTTATTTGCTTTAGTTACTTATTTAATTAATAATACAACACCTTTATTTAAGTTAATCAATTAAATAACATGAAATTAGTCTACAATTCTCTAAATAATTCAACAATCCTCCCTTATTCAGAGAATTAATCTAGACTCATTGCAAAAACATCATCATTATAAATAGCAATCTTATGCATAAATGAAAGTGTACAAAGACTTGAACTCCCACTTAGTGCAATATACATTCCAAGAATTCGTATCCAATCGGTATTGTAAAACGTTTGAACCAAAAGCAATACATATTGAATTCATGAAGATATTACACACACAAGATCAAATTATTTGATTACATTAATACTTGACACGTAAAGCCATGTGTCCCTATCTTTTCATAAGTACTTCAAAACTATGCCCAAATAGCTTCTTGAAGCGGTTAAACTTCGTACTTATATAGGTAGACTTCCAAAACATGCTCCTGTGACAAAGCACTATATCAGGAATTTTATTAAGTTAAAAAACAACCTCTTTTCATCACAGTATACCGAAACTTTACCTTGAATGATTAAATAAGTCCCCAATTGCCAAGTAAGAAAGTTAATCTTATTGAACTTAAGACCCAACGTCTTATTGGGCGTTAAGTTAAGACTCCCTCATTGGTAATTACTTAGGGCTCCAATCTCAAATTGATTGCCATTCTATTATTCACATCTCTAGTCAATGCCTTGGTGAAACAATAGCCTAGATTAAAATTTGTTCGAACATAATCAATAGTGATCGCACTATTCTTGATAAGCCCTTGGATGTAACTATGCCGCACTCCAATATGCCTTGACTTTCCATTATCCAATTGGCTATATGCCTTAGCCAAAGTAGCATTATTATCACAATGTATCACAATTGGCGATATTAGCTTTTGCAACAAAGGAATCTCATGCATTAAATCCCTTAACCATTCTGCTTCTTAATTAACCAGCGGAATGTAATGCAATAAACTCCGATGTCATTGTAGAATCCGCAATGCAAGTTTGCTTCTTAGATGCCCATGAAATGACACCTCCCCCATATAAGAATACCCATCTACTTGTGGATGAATAATCTCTATTTGAGATCCAACTTGCATCCGAATATCCTTCGATAACCGAAGGATATCCACTATAACTCAAACCATAATCCATGGTTTTCTTCAAATACTTCAACAAACGACGAATCGCTTGCCAATGTAGCATACTAGGATTACTAGTGAACCTGCTCAATTGACCAACTGCATAAGCAATATCCGGCCTAGTACTTGTCATGGCATACATCAAACTTCCTATAACTCTAGCATATTCCAGTTGTGAAATTGCATTACCTTCATTAGGTACGTACCAACTTTATGCTAGGATCCATAGGTGTTAAATAAAGAAAGGTCGAACTTTCACTAACATTGAACTTTTTGAGCATTTTCTCAATGTAATGAGATTGTGACAAAATTAACTTCCCATTTTCTTTCTTTATTTTTATGCCCAAGATAACATCCGCTTCTCCCATGTACATGGAATATAAAGAACTAAGAAAAGATTTTTTCATTTCAACTTATGATAAATCCGTTCCAAAGATCAACATGTTATCTACATATAGACAAATTATGACACCTTGACCGTTGTCATCAAATTTGCTATACACACATTTGTCAGAGTTGTTCAATTTAAAACCATTAGACAACACAACCTCATCAAACTTTTGATGCCATTGCTTAGGTGCTTGTTTTAGCCCATACAGTGATTTAATCAACTTGCAAACTTTTGCCTCTTGACCTTCCACAACAAACCCTTTTGGTTGTCACATATAAACCTCTTCTTCCAAATCTCCATTTAAGAACGCTGTCTTGACATCCATTTGATGGATCACTAGATTTTTAATTGTCGCAAGTGCAATAAACAACCTAATAGTTGAGATTATAGCTACTGGTGCATATGTATTAAAATAATCGATACCAGCTTTTGTGTAAAACCTTGTGCCACTAACCGAGCCTTGAACTTTTCAACAGTTCCATCAATTCTCAATTTCTTTTTGAAGATCCACTTGCACCCTATTGGTTTAAAATTAGGTGGTAAACTAGCTAACACCCAAGTGTTGTTTCCCAAGATGGAATCCATCTCATCATTAATTGCTTCCTTCCAAAATGGAGCATCCCGAGACTTCATAGCCTTGTCATATGTTAAAAGATCATCTTCTACATTAAAAATGTATGGATGTTGTGTTGAAACTTCATCCCTTGATCCTTCAACCAAGTACACATGAAAATCCGTGCCAAAGGATTTTTCTTTCCTTGGCCTTTTACTTCTCCTAGGTTGTGATGATGATGTAGATGCCTCCTCTAAATAAGTTTGGTCATCTACCTCTTGATCAATTAAAACTTGATCAAAACTTTGAGTTTCAATATTTGGAGTAATATCCTTTGGTCTAGAAATTGAAGAAAATCTATTTTCATCAAACAATGCATCCCTAGACTCTATGGTGGTATGAACCGACCAAAAGTCATTTTACTCTATTACATAGAACCTATAGGATATGCTATGTTCCGCATATCCTATAAAAATGCATTCCACTCCTCTTTCACCTAAATTTTTACGTTTAGGTTCCGACACTTTTACAATTGCCCTACAACCCCAAACTTTGAGATGAATCAAGTTTGGTTTTCTTTTGTACCATAGCTCATATCACTAGGCGAAAACACGTAATCTGCACCGGTTCAAACCCCATTTAGCACCGGTTTTAAACCGGTCCTGATTTGGGGGGTGCTAAAACCCAGACATTTCGCACCGGTTTTGGGTGAGAACAGGTGCAAAAAACCACACTTTTAGCACCGGTTCTTGCTTTGAACCGGTGCTAAAAGTGGCAAAAAAAAATTAAAAAAACTTTTAGCACCGATTCTGTTCAAAACCGGTGCCAAAAATGCCCAAAAAAAATAAAAAATAATATTTTTTTTTCCATTTTTTTCACTTAAATTATACCAAATACTTATATATAATCATAATATACATAAAACACATATAATTTCTTCAATAACTTGTAATATTACACTTAAAAAAACTAATAAAAAATGGCGATACAATTATTTGAGGAATTGTTTAAGTCTGAGTTTCTCTGCATTTGCAAGTTTGAGGAATTGTTAATGAGCTTTACTCAGGCAAACACATACCTCTCTTTGCCACTGTTCAAGTCTGAGTTTCTCTGCATTTGCCAGCTCATATTCACCATTTTCCAAGTGTCTATAATCTAGCCTAAGCCTCAAGTCAGTTGGTGGCAGCTTCTCTTGCAAACCAGGAGTCAACTCATTCAAAGATATTGCAAAAGGCGTGAGGTTGTATCTAGTCTTTGTAGCAGTTTTTTCTCTCTCTCAGAGCAAGACAACTTCTGTCATCGGATCATAGCCCTTTGGCTTTGTGGTTGGATCCCCTAACACATAGTACATCGCCTCATCCCATTTTCCTACCAACATTGCAACCTTCTCACCAGTTCTGTTGTCTTGGACACAACCATGAACCTGCAAGCCATAGGAAATAACAGGTGACATAAGATCATGTATATAAACAACATAGCTTGATACTAAAGCAAGAAAATTTGTGACCGCCCTAGCAATAGCTCTCGGAAACAGCTCAAATCCCATTTGGTTTAAGAAAAGGTATGAAAATATATCAAATATAAGTTGAAGGGTTTTGGGGTTCAGTTATCAAGCAGTTATAATCATTTGAGAAATGGTTTCCAATTTCCACAAGTTATTGCGTGTTTAGGTTAAGAATGAATAGGTTAAAGATTATTCATCCCTTTCCAAATAAAATTTCTTGGATTAGAAAATAAGTAAACACACGTAAACAAAACCATTAAAAGTATAGAAAATCGATACAGTTTGAAAATCAACTAAAGTTACTCCGTATCAAAAGCAAAGCCTAAAAATAACATAATTCTGTAAAGGAAAATGTAAAACAAATCAGCAAGTATAAGAACAAATGAACAAAGCTCACAGAATTAATGGGGTGAATTTAACCTGGCATACACTAGGTGATACTGATCAGAGACAAGTGCTGAATATAGGAATTCCTCAAAAGAAAAAAAAAACTGCTTGTTCAACCATCAACCTTAAACCTGTTAGGATTTACAGTGATTTCAATGAAGAAAACACTTAAACAAAGTGTGGGAACAAATCCTAAAATATATTATTACAATTCCAAATTGTAAATATCAAATACTAAACAAAGTATTACAATCAAGTATTTGAATTGTCAATGAAATTACCGAAAATATACAAAGACTACACTAGTATGAAGATGATCAAACTTGCCTTTCCTCCAAGCTGTTAATTCCAAGCATGAACATGAGAAAACCGATGTCCCGTAAGACTAGTACCTTGATACACTGTCAAAAGCGTGTAAACACTTTCCTAAAGAGGTTTATTTCCCCCACACGGTGCTTGGGTTAAATCGGAAATCCTCTTTGAGATACAATTGACAACAATTTCGTTCTTAGCACTAGAATCGAAATAAAGATGATCAATTCACCAAGATTGGATTAATTGAAAGAGTTTTTCTCACAAAAGTTTGCAAGAAATTTGAGAGAAAATGAGGAGAAAATACTTTTTGGGAGATAAAGAATAAACTTCTGTCCTTTCTTTCACGAATTATGTCCTTTAATAAAAGACTCAACCGTCAGAAAAAAAAACCGCAAAACAGGGAGGCGCGGGCGCGCCACCAGGTGGAGCGGGCGCTCCTATTTTAGGAGCGGGCACTCCACACAAAATCTACGATATTTCACAAAAAGGCAGTAAGGGGTGTGGTTTAGGCGCAACCAGCAGCGCGGGCGCGCCAACCAGGACGCGCGGGCGCACCATCCTCACCCTTTCAATTTGCCAATTTCCAGAGAGGTGCGCGGTTTAGGAGCGCTATCTGCGCGGCCGAGCCTAACTTGCACGGGCGCTCTTCATGGTCGCGAGCGCGTAACCATCAACACTCTAAATATCCAACAATCTTCCCCCATTTAGAGTGTTCCTTTAAAACATTCTCCACTTCTAACAATTAAACTACATCTCATGCATCAATGTCAATGTCCCTTCGGATTGAATTGACACCTAGTACAACACACTTAACGAATATATCCCATGATTTCCATATGGATTGAATCACACGAATATATCCAATCATTCGAAAGTGAAGTACACACAAGACAAATCGAATTTATCATCACTTGACACTTTTATACAGCCATGTGTCCGTATCTATCATAAGTTCATTTAAGTCTATATGTCCATTTAGACTTCTTGAAGCAGCTAAACTTCGAACTTATATAGGATGGTTATCATATACGTTATGGTGTCCTTGTGATAAGACACCTTCATTTAGAGCTTCTCAACTCTAAATCTTTGAGAACTTTAAATAGACGCTACCTTACACATCACAAGTAACATAGCAATATGGGTCATCAAATATTGCTAACCAACATCAAAAATGCAATTTAACCACATTGAATCTAAGACTTGATGTTTCTTCAAGCGTTAGATTGGGTTTCACAAATTCGTATTTTTGGACATAAACCCATTCCATTCATGGAAAATATGATGGAATGCTTTGGCATAGCCTTTGTAAAGCAATTCGCCAAATTTAACTTTGTTGGAACATAGTCAAGACTTATGACCCCATAATTGATAAGCTCTTTCACTAGGCTATGCCTAGATAAATATGCCGAAACTTACCATTGTACACTTGACTATAAGCCTTTATCAACGCCGAATTGGAATCACAATGGATTGCCACCGGTGGCATTGGCTTTGGCAATGAAGGCAATTCTATCATGAGATTCCTCAACCACTAAGCTTCCTTACTAGCTGAAGCAAGAGCTATAAACTCCGCTGCCATAGTGGAATCCGCAATGCAAGTTTGTTTCTTGGAAAACCATGAAATGGCACCTCCCCCAAACATGAATACCCAACCACTTACAGAATAATCATCCTCTTTGTAAGTGATCCAACTAGCATCAGAATATCCTTCTAAAACTAAAGGAAATCCACTATAAATTAGAACATAATTTAACGTACCCTTAAGGTACCTCAAGACCCTTCTTATTGCAAACCAATGTTGTACACCCGGGTTACTAGTAAATCTACTTAGTTTCCCCACAGCCAATGCAATATCCGGTCTTGTACTAGTCATGGCATATATCAAGGATCCAATTATCCATGAATATTCCAATTGGGAAACCGTTTTCCCCGAATTCTTAACCAATTTAACATTAGGTTCCATGGGGGTGTTCACGGGACACTTATCAATCATATTAAACCATTTGATCATCTTCTCAACATAATGAGATTGACTTAAGATAAGTCTTCCATTGTCCCTAATAATCTTAATGCCCAAAATGACATCCGCCTCCCCCAAATCCTTCATCAGAAAGGATGAGGATAAGAGTTCCTTGGTCAATTCTACTTGTTGTAGACTTGTACCAAAGATAAGCATATCATCAACATATATAGACAAATGATGACACCATGACCTTTGTCATCAAATTTGCTATAAATACACTTATCAGCTTGATTCACTTTGAATCCAAAGGACAAAATTGTGTCATCAAATTTCCGATGCCACTGCTTTGGTGCTTGTTTAAGTCCATACAATTACTTAACCAATTTGCACACCTTATCTTCCTGTCCTTCCAAAACAAACCCTTCGGGTTGTTTCATATATACTTCTTCCTCTATATCTCCATAAAGGAATGCCGTTTTGACATCCATTTGATGAATCACTAGATTATATACCGAAGCCATTGCAAACAATAACCTTATCGAGGTAATTCTTGCAACCGGTGCATAGGTATCGAAATAATCAACACCATGCTTTTGCCTAAAGCCTTGGATAACCAATCTGGCTTTAAATTTCACTATGGAGCCATCCGGTCTCCTTTTCCTAGTGAAAATCCACTTGCTACCAAGAGGTTTTCAACCGGGACGTAAATCCTCTATGACCCAAGTATTATTTCCCATGATGGAATCCATCTCATCATTTATAGCTTTCTTCCAAAATGCACTATCTTGGGAAGATATGGCCTCGCTATAAGTCTTTGGGTCACTATTCACATTGAAACAATATGGAGTAGTGGAACTAAGGACATCCCTAGACCCTTCAACTAAATATATTATGAAGTCATCTAGAGGATTCCTAATTTTCATTTCCCTAATACTTCTCCTCACTTGAGGAGTCTCAACATTCTCATTATCAAATGTACTTTCATGAGTTTCAAGTTGATCATTCAACTCTACTATCTCCCTATCATTGGCACTAATTTGTAGATCTTTCAGTCTACTCATTGATTAAAATCGTTTTTCATCAAAAATTGCATCTCTTGACTCAATAACCGAATGAAACGATATATAGTAATTTTGTTCTATTACATAGAACCTATAGGTTTTGCTATGCTCAGCATAACCTATAAATATGCAATCCAAGCCCCTTTCACCGAGATTTCTTTTCTTGTTGCCAGGCACTCTTACGATTTCCCTACAACCCCAAACCTTGAGATACTTTAAGTTTGACTTTCTTTTGTACCATAGTTCATAAGGAGTAGTTTGTTTTCCCATAGTGGGAACCCAATTAAGAATGTAACAAGCTGTCAACATTGCTTCACCCCAGAACCCTTCACTCAAACCAGAGTAAGATAACATGGAATTAACCAATTCTTTAAGAGTTATGTTTTTCCTTTCATCTACACCATTTTATTGTGGTGCATAACCCACTGTAGTCTCATGAATTATACCTAAAGATTGGAAATAAGATGGATCATAATATTCCCCTCCCTTATCAGTTCTAATTCTCTAAATTAATGATTCTACTTGCAGTTCTACTTCCCTTTTATAAATATCAAACTTTGTTAAAGCTTCATCTTTAGAATGCAAAAGATACACATAACAAAACCTAAAATAATCATCTGTAAAAGTAATCATGTATCTTTTGTTCCCCAAAGAAGGAGTACTATGAAAATCATACAAGTCACTATGGATTAGTTCTAAAATATTAGAACTTCTCTCAACTCTCTTAAAAGGATTTCTAGTGATCTTGTTCAACATGCAAGTAGAACATTTATTAGGAGAAATATCACAAGAAGGTATCAATTCTTGTTTGGACATAAAAAGCATTTTCTTATAATTCACATGTCCTAACCTTGAATGCCAGTCAACAACATCAAACACATATCATCATCAAATACATACTTGTCTCTCAAAGAGATTTTAAACAAACCATTATCCAAATAACGACGACCAACAAATGTTACACCCCTAGTAATTATGCATCTATTAGCTTCAAATACAAGTTTATAGCCAAAACTATTCAGGGTAGGCCCGGATACAAGATTCCTACTAATTTTCGGAGCATACAAAACATTCCTGAGAATATAATTGCAGTCCCCGAACTAAACACAAGCTCAACTTGTTCTCTTCCAAGAACCTTGATGGTAGAGTTGTTCCCCATGTAGAGGTCTTCTCCATCAACAACCTCTTGAAAGGTTTTGAACCAATGTTTACTCTTACACACGTGCCTTGAAGCCCCCGAATCAATTCACCATGAGTCATCATCCTGCACCATAAAAATGTTAGGATCTGTTGCATTTAAATCCAAACCGGAATTAAATTCAACCTCATGAATTGGATTACCTTTGGTGGGTGGGTCCTTGCTTTCATTAGCACGGCCCTCCTTAGCTTTCTCCATTCTTTTCTTGAAAGAAAAGCAGTCCTTCTTGCGGTGACCAACTTTACCGCATTCCCAACAAGCAAATTTGTTATTGTTTGCTTGCTTTTTGGACTTTCCTTTGGAAGAATTATTATTCTTCCTCTTTCCACTAATAGATGCACTAGCTCTCCCTTCATCTACCATGTTCACGGTAGATGTGCTAAGATTTCCATCCTTAGCTCCTTCCATGGCATGAATCCCTTCTTCAATTTGAAGATGGGTGGCCAAACCGGACAATGTCATGTCCTCTTTCTTATGTTTCAAGTCATGTTTAACATTCTTCCAACTAGGGGGTAACTTATCAATAATACTAGAAACAACAAACAATTCATTCATAGCTATTCCATGTTGTTCCAAACTACCATAGATACGTTGCAATTCATGAAATTGGTCCATTATGGATCGACCATCAACAAATTTAAAATTATTAAAATTGCTAACTAAGAATTTCTTACTTGATGCATCTTTCGCCATGTACTTGCTTTCTAAGGACTCCCAAAGCTCCTTAGCCGACTCAATATTTTGATAGACATCAAATAAATCATCCTCCATACCATTCAAGATATGACCACGGCAAATAAAATCATCGTTGTCGTATTTCGATCTTTCCCGAACGGATTCCAAGGTCTCATTCTCATGTTCATCCGGCCTTAGAGTACTTATCACATAGGCAACATTTAGAGATGTAAGAAGAAAGTACATTTTCTTCTTCCACCTTCTAAATTCAACACCATCAAACTTCTTGAGTTTGACAAAATTTGTTGTTAATTCCTTCACACTAGAATTACTTGATAAATTCTAAGAATAAACCTCTTTAGATTGTTAGGATTTACAGTGATTTCAATCAAGAAAACACTTAAACAAAGTGTTAGAACAAATCCTAAAATATATGATTACAATTCCAAATTGTAAATATCAAATACTAAACAAAGTATTACAATCAAGTATTTGAATTATCAATGAAATTACCGAAAATATACAAAGACTACACTAGTATGAAGATGATCAAACTTGCCTTTCCTCCAAGCTGTTAATTCCAAGCATGAACATGAGAAAACCGATGTCCCGTAAGACTAGTACCTTGATACACTGTCAAAAGCGTGTAAACACTTTCCTAAAGAGGTTTATTTCCCCCACACGGTGTTTGGGTTAAACCGGAAATCCTCTTTGAGATACAATTGACAGCAATTTCGTTCTTAGCACTAGAATCGAAATAAAGATGATTAATTCACCGAGATTGGATTAATTGAAAGAGTTTTTCTCACAAAAGTTTGTAAGAAATTTGAGAGAAAATGTGGAGAAAATACTTTTTGGGAGATAAAGAATAAACTTCTGTCCTTTCTTTAACGAATTATGTCCTTTAATAAAAGACTCAACCGTTAGAAAAAAAAATCGCAAAACAGGGAGGCGCGGGCGCTCCACTAGGAGGCGCGGGTGCGCCACCAGGTGGAACGGGCGCTCCTCACAAAATCTGCAAGATTTCACAAAAAGGCAGTGAGGGGCGCGGTTTAGGCGCGACCTGCCGCGCGGGCGCGCCATCCTCACCCTTCCAATTTGCTAATTTCTAGAGACGTGCACGGTTTAGGCGCGCTCTCTGCGCGGCCGCGCCTAACTTGCGCGGGCGCTCTTCATGATCGCGAGCGCGCAACCATCAACACTCTAAATATCTAACATCCGCAACATGGTCCTCTGCTTTTTTGCTCTTGACAATGGAGTCGTCAACATAAACTTCCATGTTTCGGCCTTTTGCTCGGCGAAGACCTGATCAACCAACCTCTGATATGTTGCCCCCGCGCTTTTCAATTTGAAGGGCATCATTTTGTAATTTTACACCCCGAAACTTGTAACGAATGGTGTTTTCGCTCGATCATCGGGGTGCATAAGATCTGATGGGCCCTAGAAAATGCGTCCATGAAACTAAGAAAGGCATGGACACTTGTCGAGTCGACTGGTTGATCGATCCTCGGCAATGGATAAAAGTCCTTCGGACAAGCTCTATTTAGGTCCGTGAAATCAACGCACATTCTCCAGGTGCCATTTGCCTTCTGAACCATCACCACATTAGCCAGTCGTTCCGGATATTGACAAGGCTCGATGAACCCTGCGTCTAGAAGTTTTTTTACTTCGGTTGCGATGTCTTGGTTCTTTTGAGCGGAGTAATTCCGCTTCTTTTGCTTAATGGGTCGACATGTGGGGCCGAAATTAATCTTATGGGAGATGAGGTTCGGGTCAATCCCGGGCATGTATGATGCCGAGAAAGCGAACACGTCTCTGTTGTCTCAAAGGAGTTGGATTAATTCAACGCGGAAGCTCGGATCTAGTCCTTGTCCGATGCTAACACATCTTTTATCATCTCCTTCGGTCAACGATATTGATTCTGTCTGATTATCCAGTTCCATTGCTCTGGCACTGGATTCTTCGGATTCAGGCTTGCTATCAATATCAGCGGGCTTCCCAGACTTCGGCTAACCTCCTGAGTCTTTTGACTCAAACGAAGAACTAGACTTTTCTTTCCCCAAAGATGTCTTCTTTGCAGGGGATCCTTGAGCCAAGGCACTTAAGCCCTTGGGCCTTTTCGTTCCTCGGTCTTTTTCTTTTTCCTCCTCATTATCCTTGTCGTTGCAGCGACTCTTGGATGGTTTGAGGTGGTTGCATCTTCGGGCCTCCTTTTGGCTGCCCAAGATTTTTTCGGGGCTTGATTGATGGTACATCGAGAAAACTCCTTGAATATCGTGAATGAGGGGTCTCCTCATGATCACGTTGTATACAAACGGAACATCAATGACCAAGAATTCGGCCATAATGCTTCGCTGTGCCAGGTTTTGATCTAGGGAAACAGGAAGAAGAATCTCCCCATCTGGGTATGATGAAGAACCATTGAATCCAGTTACCGGGAAGGGCACTAGAGTTAGGTGCTTGCTCTCCAATTTCAGCTGGTCGAACGCCCTCAAAGAGGATATTCGCCCCGCTGCCACCGTCCACGAAGGTTTGATAGACGTTGTGGGTTTGCTATGCCCGTCATAATCACTAACGGGTCATCATAGGGGTACACCACCCCCCTACAGTCTTCGGCTGTGAACAACATGTTTGGAACCGGAGACTGAGGTGCTCGGAACTCAGCATTATGTGCTTGATTGGTCAAGCCCCTCAAGCGGCGTTTCAGCGCATTCCGAGAAACACCCTCGAAAATAGTGAGAATGTCGAGGTTTTCCCTATCACTCTGCTTGTCTCTTTTCCGGAGAAAGTCCAAATCCTGCCAAGAATCTCTCTCGGCTTTCTTCTCTTTGCGGCGCTTCGCGACGTATTTTTTCAAATAACCTTTTTGGACCAAATCCTCGATCTGGTCTTTCAGCTGGAGGCAGTCCTCGGTGCGGTGTCCAGGGGATTCGTGGAACTTGCAACATTGGTCCTTCCCCTTTTTTTGATGCCATGATGGAAGTGGCCTCGGCTTCTTGAATCTCCCCTCATCCTTGGTCGTGCTGAAAATTTTAGCGCGTGGAAGAGCAAGGGGAGTGTAAGACTCAAACCTCCCTGTATTAGGGGTCCTATCTTTCTTCGGCTCAGGTGCCGTGGAAGGTTCTAAGGATTTCGCCTTCCCTTTCCTCAGCCCTAGGTCTTCGGACAGTTGTCCCTTAGCTTTCTTAGCCCTGGGTTGGGACTGAGATTTTGTCTTGTTCCATTCTTCGGCTCGGATGAACTTATCCGAGGCGTCCAAAGCTTTCTCCAAGGTCTACGGGGGATGCATGACCATGAAGTCAAGGAACTTTCCAACTTGTAAGCCATTTCGTAGTGCGAATACGGCAAGGCCCTGGTCCAGACTCGTAATTCTGGATGACTCGTTGTTGAAGCGAGTTAGATAGTCTCAGAGGCTTTCATCCTCCGTTTGCTGCAGACTCATCAGCTCTGCAGACGTTTTCTCTCGGTGATTCGCCATAGAAAACTTGCTCTTGAACTTGTTGGCAAGGTCACTCCAACCTGTTATAGAGCCTTCTTTCACCCCCTTAGAGATCCACGTTTGTGTGACGCCTTTGAGGGTGGTTGGAAAATATTTACACCAGGTAGCCTCGGACTTGGGATTAAGATACATGTGCCCCTTGTAAGAGGCAATGTGCTCTTTCGGGTTTGAGGTACCACGTAAGTGATGTGCGATGGTATTTTTACCGTCGGCACATGCTTTTCCAATATCCAACTTTGGAAGGGCGAGCTTATAGGGAAAATCACGACTTTCCCTTTTTGCTTGGCCGAAGGGACCTCGCTTCTCCCTTTTAAAGAGGTGGAAGTGGTTTTCGCCCTTGGCCGAGACAATTCAGGGTAGGGCCTGGTTCCTTCGGGGAAGATGAGACGGCTGCGCACGTCTACCTCTCTTAAGCCTAAGCGTTCATGGATGCTTCGGCGAGCAGACTCTTTGCACTCAGAGGTGGTGTTGCTGCTTCGGAAACTCATGGAGTCCCGAGTTTCGGAGTGGTGAAAGAAGTGAGGGTTCTTCTTCCTTTCCCTCTCGGTTTTCCATGTGTCCTCTTGCCACTTCTCCCCGAGCTCCTTGTAGGGTGGAACTTGTCTATTTTCCTCTTGACCGATTCTCCTTCTCAAGTGTCTCGGCTGAAGAGGTGAGGACTCGGGGGGGCGTTAGTGGGAGTTGACCCCCTTGGGCTTTGAGGAACTCCATACAGACTGCTACGACCCTTGCCACTTCCTCCGTAGAGGGCCCCAATGGAGGGATTTCTTTCAACTGAGACCACTAGTGTAGACTTTGCGGTGGAGGACTTCTCGCATTAGACCTACTTGGCCTAGGCGAACTTGTCGGGTGGCGAGTATGGTGGGATGGAGGACCCTCCGAAGCGTCCCCTTCCGGAGAATGGGGAGCTTTGGAAGAAGATGAAATTGGTTCTGGTGATGGCGAAATCGGTCGATTTTCCCTCACCGTGATCAGGTCTCTGCTCCTCGAGGCATGACCATTCTTCTTAGCACTCTTGGTGCTCTTGCCACTCTTAGTCATCTTTATACTAAGACTGGTTAGATTTTTTGGCTTAACTTCTTGTATAATCCCCATAGACGACGCCAAATTGTTCCGGATGGAAACAATGGGACCTTCGGCAGATCCCTTTTTAAGGAGAAGACTGATCTCGGTCCAAAGAACACTGGAGCCGAGGGTTTCCTACACAACAAAGAACACGTAAACTAGCCTCGGGGGTGGTTGCCGAGGAAGGCCCCTCCGATGCTAAAGTTAGTTCAGTTGAGAGAGAAAGCTATGCAAGAGATCTTGTGCTTGAGGCTTTAGTTGCATGTATCCATAAATGAGACAATTGATGGCTTTTATACCTTTGCTTGAATGAGGAGGCTTGGGCCCTTGAAGTCAAGTGGGTCTGCCACGTTGACTGGGCTTTTGTTGACTTTAGCATGCTTTGGAAGGTTGAACCTTGCTTTGGGCTTCTAATTGAGTTATTTGGACTGGCCTAATCATGATGATTGGATTGGACCCAAATAGGCCTAACTGTACTATTTTAGTTGGATCACTCGCATTTTAAGTTTGGTTTTATCGATTTTTGAATCAGGTTTGGATTTTTTGCACACCCCAATCTGATAGGTTATTTTTTCCTTATTGTGGTACGTTTAAAATATTGAAAGAGGCAAATTGAAGGTGCATACGAATTAGATCGATTTGTTTTGTATGTTACTTTAAAAAAAAAGAAAAAGAAAAAGAATTTTGTTGAGTTATTAATGAATATTGTTAAGGGTAAATATATTGCGATTTTTTTTAAAACTGAGGAAGTAATTATGTAAAACAGTGGAAAATAAAATAATACTCCTGGTAGAGGTTTTTATTTTTTTATTTTTTTATTTATTTATTTTTTTTTTTTTTTGGGGCAGAACCTGGTAGATAATGTTAGCTTGTAGATAAGGTTTTAATATATGAACCGATCATTACTCGTTCTCGTTGAAACATACAAATGGATAAGATATGAATTAAAAAACGTGGGCGATTACAACCACAAAGTGCGGTAGATGTAGGACAAGATGTACAAAGTATTTGATTGGTGGTCTTTGTGCTAGCTTTTTATTTGTCAAATGCAACGGAAAATATCGTATGCAAATTATTTGCTTCCACAATTCTCTAACATACAACCCTCCTCAATCATGCATGTTATCATCAAGTAAAACTTGTTTTAGCGGGAAAGTTTGCATCTCACAATCAGTAGGTTTAGTGAAAAAGTTATCAACTAGTAATAATTAGTCTAGCAGCAAAGATTATATCTCACAAGTTTAAGATTGTATGATCAATGTCCATTACAGTTACTTTGGAGGTAGTGGAGATTTTCATTTCTTTCCTACCACCCCCACACTCTTTTCATTCCAAGTAGGTAGGCTGCCTCCTCACCTTAAATTACCTACAAAAAATTTATTAATTAATCGAATTTAAAAAAAAACATATTAATTGTGAACAAATACAATATATAACATAAAAATAGGGGTGACAGTCATGTCATTTGGATCGATATCAGTCCAATTAAGACTCATTCAAGTTGTTTTCGTGATCGGATCAAATCATGTCGCATAATTTTCGATTTTATGGCCATAATACTTATTTTAATACAATTATCATTAGTAGAACACATTTATTTTCAGGTTAGTTCAGATCATGTCAAATAGTGTAAAGTAATTAGGACTTTTAGGAGTGTAGAGTTCGGTTTTCAAGAAAAGTAATCGGGTACATGAGTCAATTTTGTATTGTCTATATATTTAATCCATTAATTGCGATATTGGAGTTTTTGGGATTTCCACTGCACATTTTATACGAAGTATTGCTAACACCTTTAACTTACTTTTGTACAGGTTATAGAAAGTTAATATTGTGAATGTATACATCGAATAAAAATCTAATAAAACCCTCCATAAAAAAAATTTAAAAAATAAAATTCATCATGTTTTTCTAACACATAAATCACAAAAGATCATCAAATAAGTGTGTAAATAATGTGAAAATTTTAATGTTACAATTTAAAAAACCGATAAAGTACAAAATATAAAAATGACCAAGATTTACCAAATATTTTCATACAAAGTATACTGGTCATTTACCCATTTATCCATACAAAATCCTTACTTTAAGCCTAGGCTTCTACGTACATATCTCCTATCTAGACGTTTAGTGATAAGATGGCATACATATGTCCAATCATACGAGTAACAACGTTGCTTATTGATAGAATATATAACACGATTGATATCAGTAAAAGTGATGAAAAGCTAGCTTGTAGTCTGTGGAGAACAGAAAACGCTTGTATTACAAAGTGGATTGATTATTTGATACCGAATTCTATATTTTTCAGAACAACTTTAATTATTTAATTTCAGTTTTCGTTAATTAAAAAATAAACTAATGAGATTCGGTACTATTTTAATTAATCAAGAACAAAATAATTGACAATAGACTAGGACCAATTAGAGATGATATTAAAATTGGCGACTGTTAAATTTCGAGACAATTTGAAATTGACAATAGTAGGAGTAACTCCTCTATCTTATAAAGTGGAACCATCTCTCCTCTTTCTTCAATGTGGGACACTCACAAGTGGGCTACAATGGGTTTCAACAGTCCCCCTCACTTGTGAGTGTCCTTAGAAATTCAGAACTAACTGGAGAGGCCAGATCAATTAATCCTCTTAGGGGCTGGACATCCTGTCGAGGTAAATCCTTATCCAGTAGCGATTAAATACCCAGTTTAGAAGAGACCCGCAACCCCTGCTTTGATACCATGTTAAATTTTGAGACAATATGAAATGGGTCTGGCAACCCGTACAAAGAGGAGGAGGGTTTGGTCCACAAACAAGTCTTAGGAGCTTCCATATAAAACCAATTGGCAATAGTAGGTTTAACTCCTCTACCTTATAAAGTGAAACTATCTCTCCTCTTTCTCCAATGTGAGACACTCTCAAGTGGGCTACAATGAGTTTCAACGACAACAAATAAATTACCTCAATTAAATCTTCAGGCATGTTGAGGGATTTTGTTCCTTCACATTATTATTTTCTTCAAGCTTCAAATTTGATGTAAATTAATGGAAGAAAGCAAAGGGGAGGGGAGGGGAGTAGAGAGAATTGAGGTGAAAATCGGTTAAAATTCGATAATTCGGGTCAAATATATAATCAGGTATGACCAAGATTTACGAAAAATCTATAAAAGTGATTACCTATAAATTGGTACAAAAATTTACCTTCCAGGCTTTAACATATCTCTTATATAGTGTTTTAGTTAAATAAAATCATCATGATTCATGAATATATGGCTTCAACATATCTCCTATCTAGACTTTCAGTTAAATAAAGTCATACATATTTGACATTTGTCCAGATATGCAAGGAACATATCACATCGTAGTATCTTTCATATATATTGTTACTTCCATATTTCTTATATAGTCTCCAAATTTAATTATTTTTTGGTTTTTAACCCTTAATAATAGATTGTTTCTACAGCGGTCGATTGAAATATAACTACCCTATTATTCCAATGATAAATAATATGAGCAATTTATTTTTTCACAATATAAAATTAACACAATTAATATTTTAATATCTACAACGCAAATATAATTTTTGAACATTTTAATCCAACATTAATAATATGACTTCTAATTGTTTTCTTAGGTCGTTTAAGAGTTAAGCTCGAAACGGCTACATTGTCGCCAACATTAGCTAAATTCTAGCGAGGTTTATGAGCATAAGATTTGGCTCCAAATCTAGCTCAACTAGCCTACTCTCCTACCCGGCGGGAACATCAGATACGAGTATTCATCAACATTATTTTCAGTTCACTCTAGTAAAAAGAAGACTATAGCTGATAAACTAGGGTGAAGAGTGTGAATTGTTTATTATTGATCAATAGGTAGAGAATTTATACGAAACCTACGCTCATAAGATAGTAAACAATCTTTCTAAAAGATATACTATAATAACTATATATCCTAGAGATATATTCACTAAATAATATCTTTAACGTAAATAAACCTGAATATATTATTCTCACGATAATATCAATACGGGAAATATATCACATATATTTTCCGATATGATTTGATCTCATATCTCTAACTATAGCATTGGGTAATAAAGAAGTTTTTCCATTCTTGAACATTTTGCCAAAGTAGTCTTTAGAAATAAAGACTGTAACAGACACAATCAAAAAGACATATCTTCACCAAAATGGGAGTTCCTCCTTTAGCCTATACGGCTATACATACATAAACTATAGGAGAAATTTATTGAAGCATAGATTATAAGCACCACGTACATTGACACATGCAAGTGCCAAATCTACATATTTGCGGCTAAAAATGGGAAAGTTGACTTCTTCTTAAAAGTAACAGGGAACGGCGAATCTTTGGCGACTCCCAAACGTCCGTCTTCAAGAATAGTAACATCTTTACACTCCTTATTATCATCGTAATCATCATCATCTTGCCCTTCATCATCATCGTCATCATCGGAAGTTTTGATTTTTTGGGACTTGGACTTATACTTGAACTCGAGTAAGTGACAAAACTTAATGTTGTACACATTCTCACCGGCATCAGATGTTTCAGCCAAGAAAGCATAAGTAGGTTTGAACGGCCCTTCAACACCGACAATAATGCGCGATTGGTCGTTGGCATCACTCGGCCCCACCCACCACCGCAAAGGCATAAAGCCACAGAAGGGGACGAGAGGCTTGAAGGTTAATTGGAGGGGAATAGAGGTCGAAAGGTCGAATACTCTACTCTATACTGCGACAAGATCTCCAAGGGCATGCCATCTTCTCTGGAATACGCAGTGCCAACGTATGCAGGGCAGATTTGGCCGGGTTTAACTACACCATCTACTATAAGGCCGCCAGTGTTTTTCGAGTGTGGAAGGATGTAATACTGGCCGCCATTTTCTAGTGGATTACCGTCCGTGTCTAGGACAAAATCGGCGGAACTAGGAGAAGGAGAGTAAACGAAGAGAAGAAGAGTGACTGCAGTAACTGGGAGGAGAAAGGAAGCCATATTTTGTTTTAGTCGAGGGTGGGATGCATGACAAATGAATATGGAAGGGTGCTATATAGAACTAAAACAGTAATGTAAGGAGAGGAAATTTTGAAAAAGAAAGTTACCCGTACATCTATGGTAAAGCTCATGCACGATGACATATGCGAATACTCTCTTTCTCTCCTAAGATTGCTCAATTGTCTTATGTCCACTTTGTACGTTATAGGGAAGGTAAAGTTGAAGTATGAGAGATGATAGCAAAGAAAATTAGTGAGACTAAAATAAAGGTTGTGAGAGTAAAGTAGTGGTTCACACCGTTGTGAGATAAACACGAAATAACATCCAAAACGAAAAACGAGCTGAGAAATGGGCTGTTGAATTACAGTGTTCCAAAACAACACATTAAGTGTCCCACTGGAAAATAAAATAAAATAAAAATAAAAATAAAAAATAAAAATTACAAGGGTAAAAGGCAATTCATTTGATTGTCTTATACATGATATTAAAAATGTAAGTGATTTCAATTGATTTTGGGTCCAACATTATTGTCCTCTCACCTTTCCTTGACCATACATATCTTATCTAGAACACAAATTATCCAATGAATTTCCGTTTCTCAATGTGATGTTTTATATAATATCAATTTTATTTTATTTTTCATATTAATATATAATTGAATAGGTAATATGTATGTAATTAAAGATTATTAATGGCAAATGTATGTCTTGAAGAATGTGTTAAAAAATGACAATACTCGTATAATTTTATGACAGATGGAGTAGGAATGATCAAGACAAGCATGCTCACCAAACATGTATGAATTTTCAGATTTTTGTAATTTCCACTACGAGTCCACTATCAAGCTAGAATAATTCTAAAAACAATAAACTCCAAATTTCATATCTATGAAGTTTACTTTCTCTAATTTTTTTAAACTACATGTTAAGACTTAAAGAGACTGTGTCGTAGGAAATCAAAATAAATAAAATACATTCATCCTTCTCATTTTTCTCATTATAAAATCTTTTTTATTGAATCATGATCTATATATGTGTACACTTTATAAAGCCCTTTTCAAGAGAGAAACACGAAACACATAATACATGCAACATACCTAATGTTGTGTAACATATGTTTGTAAATAGTTTCGTCCCTAAGATGATTGTGAGGTTTTCATGAAAAAAGGACCTGTATGATCAACATTGCACTAAAACACATTATTTTCGTCCTCCAGGGATTTGTAATGACAGTGGCGACACGGCCAAAACAAAAGAAGTATTGATTTTTTTTTTTTTTTTTTTTGAAGACATAAACTTTGAAATTAAAAATGACTGAGAAATTAGGGGATATTGACAAGTGTTAGAATTGTCAATTCATCTCTACACTATCTCTCCCACTCTTTATTGACTTGTTTAATTTCGTAAGTATTAAGTAGTACAAGTAAATGACCATGGCTCGAGTCGGGCTAAGATCATGTTAAATATAATCTTGTTCTTCTTACCCAAAAATATATCAATAACTAAAAACAAAAAAAGGTTGATACTTAATTTGTACATGACCACTTATTAAATATAATCTTGTTCTACATCTGCCACACTTGTGGTCGAAGAAATTGTCGAGTGTAATTGTCCACGTTTTTTTTAGGCCAGCTCATTACAATGAAAGCTGAGTTTTGGCCACCCTAGCACATGTAGACAGTTGGACTCTAGAAACAACCTTCCTATCTACTTAGTAGACTAAATTAATTTCAGGATGTAAGAATATCTTTGATGTCTCTGAAAATCTAATTTATTTAGTTCACCAAAAAAATAAAAAAATAAATAAAAATGATAATAATAAATAAAAATAATAATGGGTGCATATGTGTAAAGATTTGAAATCTAGGCATTTCTATGATTCAATTTATAAATAGTTTAGTATCCACATATTTTTTCGAAAGATTTCGTATCCATTAAAATAATTACAGAGTAAAATTTACTTACTTTTACGGAATATTAACTTTCTTTAAAATTTCATTGTTTTCAACGTTAACGAATCACTTTCTCTGTATTTTAATTATTCATTGATCCAACCGGCGCTAAAACTTATGCGGGTACTAATAGACCATATTAATAATGGACAATGTAGTAACCAATGCTAAGTTTTGCATATTATTACTCCATTGTCCATTCCCCAATTGAGATTTTCTTGTAGTCCTCGACATGAGGAAAGGAAAAATGAAAGGGGCTAGGGAAGGGATTATCCGGCTAAGGCATTTTTTCACTAGTAGAAAAACACAAATGCGCATCGGTTCAAAACCCCCCTATTGCACTGGTTTTACTGGTCTAGATTTGAGGGATGCCAAAAAATAGAAACATTAGCACCGGTCTAAAACCGGTGGCAATTGTTAGTTTTAGCACCGATTAACCGATGCGAATTAATATTTTTGGCACCGGTTAACCGGTGCTAAAAGGCATTGCCGCGCTTTTTTTTTTTTTTTGGTATAAATAACAATTGGCACTGGTTAACCGGTGCCATTAATATATATATATATATATATATATATATATATATATATATATATATATATATATATATATATATATATATATATATATATATATATATTATTGTTATTTATACCAAAAAAAAAAGCGCGGCAATGCCTAATAATAATAATAAAAAACCTGTACATCCTGCATTAATTCTACCATTATTATAATATATTATAATAACAATGATAATAATAATAATAATTATTATTATTATAATAATAATTTCTAAATTGAAATAATAACAGCAATACATAGATATTAATAATCCCAAATGCAATACAATGAAGTGTCATATTTACAATTCCTCAAAAAAAAAAAAAAAAAAGTGTCATATTTACAAACAATACTAATTAATAATGTAGGTAAAAAGTTAACAAAATCTAATTCAAATAGAAGTGACATTTACAAATTAAAGGTGGTGAAAGACGCCAACATGTCTCGAACTTCATTAAGTTCCTTGCTTGTCAACGGGCCTTCCTTTTGTACCTTGCAAAACTTGGAATAAACAAAAAATATGTTAGAATTAATTACTTAGGTTATGCATGTATAAATACATTTTTAAAAAATTAAATATCAAACTTGATTTATTATAAGTGGCTCAAGTATATAGAATGCTTCTATTATTTGTAAGTATAAAAATGCAAGTAATAGTCAAATTCATGCATTTACAAGTTCTCTTAGGCAAAAATGGACTAAAATGGCATTTAACAGCTACTAACGTTTCCAAACATTTCTTTTCATCCTAAATTTCAATCCAATGACTTATACTAAGCTTATATACCATGTTTCTATTGTTGATAACCATAAACAAGCAACTAGGAGTTCAATTCATGCTTTTACAAGTTCACTTGGGCAAAAATTGCCTAAAATGGAATGTAATAGCTTATAACGTTCCCAAAGTTGTTATTTTCTTTCTAAATTTCAATCCAATGAGGTATACTCAGCTTATATACCAAATTTGTATTGTTGGTAATTATAAATAAGCAATTAGGAGTCAAATTCATGCATTTACAAGTTTCGTTGGGAAAAAATGGCCCAAATAAGGCCTATATGACTTCTACTTTGCCTATTTTCTACATTTCTTATCAAATGACCTCATTCTTTCTCATAAAATGTAGATATTACTTTGTTTTAGGAGTCTAAGGCTTGAAATCATATGAAAAGAGCAATTTACTAAGTTTTAGGACACATTTTCATCCAAAATGGCCTAAATAAGGCCTATATGACTTCTACTTTGCCTATTTTCTACATTTCTTATCAAATGACCTCATTTTTACTCATAACATGTTAATATTACTTATTTTTAGGCGGCTAAGGCTTGAAATCACATGAAAAGAGTAATTTACTAAGTTTTAGGACGCATTTTCATCCAAAATGGCCCAAATAAGGCCTATATGACTTCTACTTTGCCAATTTTCTACATTTCTTATCAAATGAACTCATTCTTTCTCATAACATGTCAATATTACTTTGTTTTAGGCGGATAAGGCTTGAAATCACATGAAAAGAGCAATTTAACTAAGTCAATGGCATACCTCATTAAGCTGTAGTGTGTCCGTACAATGACTCATTATGTCAAACATGAATCTCATCACGTATAGGCTACAATCAACTCCATTATCTTGTTGTGCGCACTAGCATAGGAACAAAGTACATGAATCAAACATGCATAGAAATTTAGCAACATCTTACGCATTGTTTATTACGAAAATCACAATATCATGTGGCATTACCAATGGTGATTTCCATGTAGGGCCCTGAGGAGATCGACAATTTAGCTTCTTCATAACACTATAGAAAAGTAAGTTCAAATTTAATTAGTATGACTAATAAATGAGTTAGGTAATGATAATCAACACTAGGTAGCTATATTTACTTTTGTAGTATGGCCTTCACGAGCAACTTTTTTGGTTGAGGCAATCGAGCTAAATCAAATAGGAAGATTGTGTTATTGGAAACACAAATCACCATAAGGGTCCAGTGCAAACTACATAAATTCACAATAGATAAATAAATCAATAATATGGAGTCAACATATAATCAGGGGAAACGGTTGAATTTGACATGGTTAGACGTACTCCTCATAACATGGGGAGAATATGAAGTTGTCTTCCGCACGCACTGATTCCTTGATACTCTGTTCAACATAGTACATCACGTTAAGGTGGTTGGCTAAGATTCTAGTAGAGGAGGTATGATCGGGGAATAACCACCTAACTTGACAAGGAGAATCAATGTCACGTAAGTGCTCCTATAGTGCTTTGCATGCATGATAATAGAATATTAATGGAAAAACACTACTAGAAATAGGTCGTTTTCCGACGGAATGGTTCCGACGGACTTAAATTCCGCTGGAGAATTTGAAAATTCCGACGGAATTTTGGTCTGTAAGAAATATCCGTTGGAAAAAATAAGTTGCGACGGAAAATCCCTCGGAAATATTCCGACGGATTTTTTTTCCCTCGAAATTTATTGCTTCCGACGGAATATTCCCTCGGAAAATATCTACCGACGGAAATTTCCGTCGGAAGCTGTAAATTCCGAGGGAAAATAAATCCCTCGGAACATATTAATTTCCTACGGGTTTTAATTCCGTAGGAAATTTTCGACAGATTTTAAATCCATCGGAAATTTCCGACGGAATTTACCCTATTCCGACGGAATTTTATTATATATATATATATATAAACATGGTAGGCGTGTCGCGTACCTATCAAAAATAACCTAACAGACCAATACTAATGTAGACTGGCAAGTAAGGGTCGGATCCCAAGAGACTAAGGTTCAAAAATAATTAAATAGACTCGAATTTCTACTAAGCAAGAATCAATTATAATCAATTATCTACAGAACTAAGTATGAGAAGAATTCGAAAATAAGCTAAATAAGATGATTAAATCAAGTACTTAAAACATCCAAGATCTAGTTTCACCACAATTATTATCGATGCAATTGTAATTCTACCCTTAACATACGATTTCAATCGAACGGGGAAAAGTAAACCCTAATAATTACCAAGGATCTCTCTCGAGTATCAATGGCTTCCCTAACATACAATCAATCCTATTCTCATGGTATCATGCATATTAGAGACATTAAACACATTACTCTCACTTCCCAATTATCAAACCCAACTACTCTCGTGTTGAGAATCAAACCCTAAATTGATTTACTCAAATCCGTTTATACCCAACTCTCGCTTTGATAAAAACAATGGAATAATCGCAATACTATAGTTACGTCTAACCTAGCATTGGCATAATCACAATCAATTTAGCAATTCAATTGTTAAAGTTGTTAAAGAATTTAAAGATTTAATTCATGCATCAATAATATTTGGGCTACACTAGATCTTGAATTAAAGAATCTACTCACACATGATTAAAGAAACAAAAACAATAATAAATAATGAAAACATAATTAAATAACAAAGGATGAAAAATAAATACCAAATCTTGAATAAAATTGAAAGTAGAAAGCTTGAATCTTGAATCTTGAATTACAAAAACTTGGAAAATAATAATGGAGAACTAGTTCTTAATGAGAGCATAAAATAAAATATGACTTGGTGAATTAATTAATGAAAAACAAGGCTAAAGAGTATTTATATAAGCCTAAAAAGATAAGGAAAACGGCTAAGCCTTGGCGCACAAGAATCCCAGGAGGCACGGATGTGCCCCTTGCTAGGCACGGACGTGCCTCTAGGCGTAGCAAAATTGCTGCAGTTTCTGTCTTCCAGGCACGGACGTGCCTGATGCTGGGCACGGACGTGCCTGCTCTGCTGCGCGTATCACTCATCTTAAATCAGTCATAACTTCATATCCGGAGCTCCGTTTGAGGCGTGTAATATATCATTGGAAAGGTCTTCAAGTCTACTTTCCAATGCAATTTGAATCACTCCATTATCATTTGTATATCAAAAGTTATGAGCATAATAGTGAACAGGTGTCATATTTGTCAAGTATTTCATCAACGTTTTGCTTCATTTTCACTCAAGTTCGTCTCGAACACATGATTTGATATTCTTAAGCAATATGTTTTCATACTCCATGATTATTGTACTCAAGATTAGCCAACCATACTCCATTTGCATATAAGTCACCTGAAATTCATCAAAACACACAAACGAAGAGTAGTAGAGCACAACTTAAGCAAATAATGCAAATATGCACCAAAGATCTCTAATTTTGTGATCAAATGAGCTTAGATACCCACCTAAAACATGTGAAAAATAAGACCTATCAAATTCCCCCAAACTAAACCTTTGCTTGTCCCTAAGCAAAGCAATGAATAAATGAATCAAAACTTCACCCCAAATACAATTTAAATCAATAAATATGATTCAAGGTAAATCCGATAAACATGCATCAAAGTCAACCAATCAAATCCACCCAACTACCAATCTTCCCTAACAATTGTCAAATAGAGCAAACCACAAGAGCATATAGAATTCTAGACTAGTGCTCACACACTCAACTCTCATTTATGTGGCGAGTAGAAATTGTACTCGATCGCTCTCCAACCACCCCTTTATATGTGAACAATGCCCTCCCAACTCACGCACTCGTGTGTTTAAGAAAACAAGCACTCAACCTAATAGTCGACTCGAATTATATCAAATCATTCTTTGCATTGATAAACAACTAATTTCACATTCATACAACTCTATGCACAAAGGTCAGAAGGTCTTCAAAGCTTGTAACGTAAGGCTAGGGTAAAGGGTAGGAAATATTTGGGAAAATGTGAGAGTAAAGCCATGCTAAAGGGAGCCAAATCCTAATAAATAAAACCAAGGTCAAAATTAAATAATGACCAAATCATCTCCAACACAACTCAACCCTACCAAAAATTCACCAAACCTCCAATTATAATAAAAATTCCCAACACTTACAATTTCACTCATATATCCAAAATATAGCACTTATAAAACTAGAGTGAACAAACGAACTTTGAACTCTTTTTTTTCTTTTCAATTTGAATTATTCCCTTTTTTTTTCTTTCTATTGAGCAACCTTCATTAGAACACTTGAACATTGAAACAATTTCTTTTTTTCAATTGCTCTTTTTTTTTCTTTTTATCACACATTGGAAACTTTCAGCTTTGAACAATAATTTTTCAATTCTTTTTTCCAATCCACAAAAAATTAGAACAAATAAATAACTTCTCAAATTCACCCAAAATTGTGCAAATTATGTGCACACTACAAACTCCCTCACCTCACTCACTAATAGCTCCCCCAAGCTAAGCTTGGGACTAGTAACCAATGGGGCAAATTAGGCTTGTAATGTGGCTAAATAAACAATAAAAGGGCACAAGCAACAACATGGGTAGCAAGAAGGGAACAAATGTATCTAATAATTCTGAAGGCTACCTACTCTAACTTATACAGCTTTCTGTAATTCCATCTAATTGGCCTATCGGTGATATAGACTCTTCCTGACGAGTTGCCTACCAGGTAGCTGCCTATAGCTTTTACCTAGTTCATTTCCTGGTAAAAGAACAAATGCCTTCGTCCTCCCCAATGTGCATAATAATGAGTCGTATAAACATTACTAAGAGTTATAAACCAATACTCAACTTCATTGACATACCAGGAACTAACACACATTCCTAACCAAATCAACTAGTCAAGCACTATATTCACAGGTAGTTGGACAAAATTGACGCATGTTAAGATTTCATAGCAATCAAACCATCAAATCATGTAATCCACAATATTTATCATCAATAACCAAGAATAAAAACAATTTCGAAAAATTTTCATCAAGGGGCACAGGGAAGCATGATTCATAATTCATTGGAACGTTTTTTTTTTTGAATTTTTTTTTTTTTTTTTTTTTTGAAAGCACTAAATCTTACTGCTAGTCTAAACACACCAAATGAAAAAAAAAATATATATATAAATACGTAAATAAAAGAGAGAGGGTGAAAGGTATACCATGCGTACACGAGAACCTCCCCCCAAGCTAAATCAGACAATGTCCTCATTGTCTTAAAGGGAAGCTAGTAGTCAAGGTGACTACTCCTCATCATCATCACCAAAATAATGTCACCAAAGCCTCGAGGATTGCAAATGCATCTCTTTGGAACAAATTTGAGCAAGAATGAAACAAAGTGTTAGTGGGAAAAAGATAAAAATTGAGTCATGTGCACTATTCTGATCATAACTTTTTATGTATAATTGATAATCCAGTGATTCCAATTGGGTTGGAAAGTACACTTTAAGATCTTTCCAACGATAGGTCACACGCAAAAATCCAATAAGTAACGAGAAAGTTATGGCCTGTCGAAATTGAGCAGCTTTGTTGATCCGTACACGCACCCGATCGGGCGAGCTCTGCCCGGGCAAACCCGAATACAATCCAGCTTTCTTCTCCTGTTAAATCAGCCTTCTTAGATCAAAACCTACACAAATATAAACTCCCACTAGCATAAGATACACTCTCCTTACCTCTCTAAGAACCAAAAAAAACGAAAACACACAAAAATTAGAAAAGACTAAAATAAAAAATAATAAAATACGGGTTGCCTCCCGCAAAGCGCTAGTTTATCAAGGTCTTAAGCTTGACCATTCTTTTTCCATCGGAAGAATTTAACGCCTTGAGTAACTTATCATACGCTCCTGCAAACATTTCATTAAGCACTAGATAGGGCTTGATTGCAAGCACACTTATCTTTACATAGAAAAAATTAGGAGCACATACAGAAATCTCAAGGTAATAGGAAAAATCAAAAGAAAAAGATGAAAATATACCACAATTTTCTACTTCCTCTGCTAAAAATTTAGAATTAATAGAACGAACATGGAGGTAGTCTTGTTCTTTATCATCACCCAATAACGACTCTATTATTTTACGCTCACGAATAAGTTCATTAGCAAAAGAAAAAGAATTTTCAACCATTGGTTCTACAACCAATGACTTTTCAACCAATGGTTCTACAACTAATGATTCTTCTTCTATTAGAACCAATGATACCTCAACCACTGATTCTATAGCCAATGACTCTTTAACCATCGGTTTTTCAACAAATGATTCTTCCTCCGGCGTATTATACAAATTATGATAATATTCATTATTAATCTTCCAATATATTTCATTCGTAACCAACCGTTTTTCAGAATAATCATATATGAATGGAAAAATTCTAAAATCGTCCGGCGCTCGAACAAAATACTCACTATAAGGGCAATCACGATTTTCATGATAAAGATAATAACAAGAACAATTGCCAAATGTAAGACGTGAGAATAAATCATCCATCTCTAAGGCATGTATGTCTTCAACTCATAAGCAACAAGTCAAAAACTTAGTAAAAACGAATCACAAATAACTAGATGAAACCGTTAGTCCCCGGCAACGGCGCCAAAATTTGGTAGGCGTGTCGCGTACCTATCAAAAATAACCTAACAGACCAATACTAATGTAGACTGGCAAGTAAGGGTCGGATCCCAAGAGACTAAGGTTCAAAAATAATTAAATAGACTCGAATTTCTACTAAGCAAGAATCAATTATAATCAATTATCTACAGAACTAAGTATGAGAAGAATTCGAAAATAAGCTAAATAAGATGATTAAATCAAGTACTTAAAACATCCAAGATCTAGTTTCACCACAATTATTATCGATGCAATTGTAATTCTACCCTTAACATACGATTTCAATCGAACGGGGAAAAGTAAACCCTAATAATTACCAAGGATCTCTCTCGAGTATCAATGGCTTCCCTAACATACAATCAATCCTATTCTCATGGTATCATGCATATTAGAGACATTAAACACATTACTCTCACTTCCCAATTATCAAACCCAACTACTCTCGTGTTGAGAATCAAACCCTAAATTGATTTACTCAAATCCGTTTATACCCAACTCTCGCTTTGATAAAAACAATGGAATAATCGCAATACTATAGTTACGTCTAACCTAGCATTGGCATAATCACAATCAATTTAGCAATTCAATTGTTAAAGTTGTTAAAGAATTTAAAGATTTAATTCATGCATCAATAATATTTGGGCTACACTAGATCTTGAATTAAAGAATCTACTCACACATGATTAAAGAAACAAAAACAATAATAAATAATGAAAACATAATTAAATAACAAAGGATGAAAAATAAATACCAAATCTTGAATAAAATTGAAAGTAGAAAGCTTGAATCTTGAATCTTGAATTACAAAAACTTGGAAAATAATAATGGAGAACTAGTTCTTAATGAGAGCATAAAATAAAATATGACTTGGTGAATTAATTAATGAAAAACAAGGCTAAAGAGTATTTATATAAGCCTAAAAAGATAAGGAAAACGGCTAAGCCTTGGCGCACAAGAATCCCAGGAGGCACGGATGTGCCCCTTGCTAGGCACGGACGTGCCTCTAGGCGTAGCAAAATTGCTGCAGTTTCTGTCTTCCAGGCACGGACGTGCCTGATGCTGGGCACGGACGTGCCTGCTCTGCTGCGCGTATCACTCATCTTAAATCAGTCATAACTTCATATCCGGAGCTCCGTTTGAGGCGTGTAATATATCATTGGAAAGGTCTTCAAGTCTACTTTCCAATGCAATTTGAATCACTCCATTATCATTTGTATATCAAAAGTTATGAGCATAATAGTGAACATGTGTCATATTTGTCAAGTATTTCATCAACGTTTTGCTTCATTTTCACTCAAGTTCGTCTCGAACACATGATTTGATATTCTTAAGCAATATGTTTTCATACTCCATGATTATTGTACTCAAGATTAGCCAACCATACTCCATTTGCATATAAGTCACCTGAAATTCATCAAAACACACAAACGAAGAGTAGTAGAGCACAACTTAAGCAAATAATGCAAATATGCACCAAAGATCTCTAATTTTGTGATCAAATGAGCTTAGATACCCACCTAAAACATGTGCAAAATAAGACCTATCAAAACATAAATCTAAAAACACGGAAATCTGATCACCCCCCCCTAATTCTCTTTCTTTCCTATTCTCTCTCCACACCCCTCTTCTTCTTCTCTCTCCTCTCTTCTTTCTCTTTCTTTCCCTCTCCTCTACCTGACTGTTCTTCTTCTTCTTTCCCTTTAATTTCTCAGCCCTCCTTCTTCTCTTCTCATCCCTCCTTCTTCTCTACTCATCCCTCTTTTTCCCCCTTTCTCTTTCTTCTCGATCTCCTTATCACTCCTCTTTGTAACACCACCACCACTACAACAACCACCGTCCGCAACAACCGCCAAGAAGAACACCACCGCAACAACCACCGGCTACATCAAGGCCGCGCAAGAACACCACCACCGCAACAACCTCCGACAACACCAACACCGAAGAAAGATCTACATTTAATTTTGGTTAGAATTACATCTAGTTTTATTTTGTTCAAATTTTCAATGTATAACTTTTAGTTTTTGAAATAATTGTATATTTAAGTTAAATTTTTGCTAAAATTTGAATTGTTAAATTTCAATGTATATTTTTGTTAAATTTCGAATTGTGTTGATTTTAGATCTATTTATTTAATTTTTAATTTCTGTTTTTTATTTTATGTTATGAATTTTGTTTAATTTTTTTTTCACGGGTTAAGGGTTTTTTTGGTGGGTGGTAAGGTGGGTTCGGGTTGGTGGGTTATGGTGGGGGTTAAGGTGTGGTGGGTTAGGGTTTGGGAAAAGGTGTGGTGGGTTACGGTGGTTAGGCGTGGTGGGTTAAGGTTTGGGTTAGAGGTTTTGGTGGGTTACGGTGTGGTTAAGGTGTGGTGGGTAGGGGGGTAGTCAGGGGGCAGGGGGCAGGGGGTGGGGTGGGCTGGTGGTGGTGTGGGTGGGTAGGGGGTAGGTGGGCAGTGTTGGTGTGGTGGGTAAGGGGGTAGTCTGGTGGCGCTAGGTGTGGGTGGGGGTGGTCTAGGCAGGTGGGGTGGGGGCTGTTTTTTTTTGTTTATTTTTTCGACGAAATTTTCCGTCGGAATATCCCATCTCCGACGGAAAATTCCGTCGGAACATCTCCCCCACCGACGGAAATTTCCGTCGGAAAATATCCTACTCCGACGGAAATTTCCGTCGGAACCTTGCGACGGATTTACACTGAAAGTCAACAAAAGCGCCGACAGAACAAAATCCGTCGGAATAGACCTTTCCGACGGAATATCGCAAAATACCTACAAAAGGTCTTCCGACAATGCTTTCCGACGGAATTTCAGGGTTTTCCGACGGATTTTTTCCGTCGTTGATTGACTGTTTTCTAGTAGTTAAATGAAAGATAATCACCATTAATCTGAATAACAAAATTTAAGCGACATTGGATTACCTCATGAATGTTTGAATGAGGGAAATGTTAAGCATTGAACCACTTAGAAATTCCTTCACATCTTCTTTGCTAATCCATGCAATTGCATCCTCATCATATTAGAACAATGTCTTAGGTAGTGCAACTTCAATGGGATTGTCACTAGGCAATAGACTAACACGATTGTATAGAAAAGTTAAATCCTTAGAGAGCGATTGAAGGATCATGCCTCCAACAAGTGGAGTAGCTTGCATGGCTGAACCTCTTGAAGAGTTCTTCTTCGACGCTTGTTCACTCTTCGACCGTTGTTCACTCATCTTCTTTGTAGGTTGATCAATGCTTTTAGGATTCTCCACCTTCCTTTTCTTTGAAGTTTGGCTTTTATTCGAAATCTGATAAAACATAACACGTTATTAGTTGTAATAGAAATCCATCCAACTCTAAGGAAGACAACCACGCAAAGCAGCAGCCGAGGCTGTAGCAGCCCAGGTAGTAGCAGCCCAGGCAGCAGCAGTCGAGGCCGCAGCAGCCTAAACAGCCGCTGCCAAGGCCGAAGCATCCCAGTCAGCAGCAGCCCAGGCAGCCGCCGCATTGGCCGCAGCACCCCAGGTAGCAGCTAGCGGAGATGGGAAACGGGGAGTCTTAAGTTAAGGTAGAATTTTTATATTTTTTTTAAGGAAAAGTGAGTGAGTGCATATTGGTTATTCAACAAAAAATCTGAAAATCTTAACTCATTGATCAACCTTACCCAAACACGTGGCCATTGCACAAAGCTACCTTTTGCTTCCCAAAGTGTAGTAATCCCATCCTCCTCTATGGGCACCGGTAGTCGGATGTCATGGAACCCCACAATCACATAATTGATCTCGACCGAGTAATGTTATGGCCTAAGCGATAAAAAATGGACCGTATCATAGGTCGGTTGTGCACTAGTATACGCCACCAAATGCAAATCTCCATTGTTTGATAGCCTCGGGTGTAGAAGTGCACAACGGGTCTCTTCCTACACTAATTTGATAAGAACCAAACATATCACAAGGGGTCTTTTCCTACACAATTGATAATGTAACGAAATTCACTACGCTAGAACTAAACAAATCACTTGTAAATCTGGAAATTCATGAGGTGTTGGATTGTTAAGCTCCCTCGAGTCCGCATGTGTAGGAGTACTAACCTGCAATAGTAAATTAATAATGCCACCTTAGATCTCACGTAACTCAATATGCCAAAACTAATAGATTTGAAACTACCTGATGTATCTCATCTTCTCCTTGTCCTTGTGGGTGACTACATGAGTCGACCGATGAAGTCGAGGGGAACGGCAAGCTCGGTAAGTTCATTTGCTTCGCCTAAGCATTGAATTCAACTACTATCTCGTTGTGTGCTTGTTCTTTAATTGATGCCACCTTGGCATCCAAGTCATGTGGTGTGTTAACACTTGCTCGAGATCTTTCTGATTTGGTGTATTCTGCACCTATCACCTTTTCCCATCCTAGCAATTTCCTTCCCGAACCTACTACCCGTCCTGGATGGTAAGGTTTTCCTAAAGCCAAGGTGAAAGGGTCTTTCTCTACAGTTGGGACGAGCTTGCCTTCAACCAGTTCTTCAATGTACTCAAGCTATAGCAAAAACAAAAAGGTAACATGAATATAGTTAATGTTTTTGTATAGTGATATTTATGCAAAAGCTTCATAAAGTTCACAAGTTCATAGTTAGCTTACAAGTTTATCTACCATTTTTTTGGTTTCCAGAGCCTTGATGACCCATTTTCCGGTTTCCTTGTCAAACGCATGCAGAGAACAAATGAAATCGCCAGCACGACTCACCAACGTAGTAATTGTGGAATCAGAGGGTTCTTTGGATGACCCTAGAAGCGAAGTGGGGTATACTCCCTCCTTGACCCACGTTTCCCTCCATTCACCAAATGTCTTAGACCCCATACGATGGGTGTACAGCCTCTGCAATGCATTTTTTGAATTTTGCTCCCACAGTTCCTACATAATTAGAAATGTTAGTACCATTACTTCAAAAAGAGTCAATATATTATACAATTGTCATCAGATTTACCCAAACTTACAATTGCTTCCTTTTGACTTCTTTGAAGAACGAAAGCTTCCCAATCATCCTTCAGTACGCTTGGCCATTTTTGCCACGGGGGTTATTCTTCCTCGATAACTTCGTCATTTCCACCTCCATAATCCTTTCCCTTGCAAGCTTTCTTCTTCTTTGGTTTTCTCACAACTTTCTTAGTGATCCATCTACAAACTAAGGTGGTCTTGAAGCCTCTGAATATTTCTGCTACTAAAGATTCAAACACCCTTCGCTTGGCGTCATCATTAGAAATATTAAACAGACTCTACAAGCACAAATAAATGCGATTATTAGTTTCTCCTTTCAAACAACAGTAAGGTGAAGGTATTTATAATTTTGTAAATGTGCCAACAAAACACTTGCCCTTGTATCATCCCAAAATGTTTGGATCAAGCTAGCCTGGAGGTAATTGTCGCCAACCAAGTGTAATGGGGATTTTGCGCGCACATATGCCAACTTGAACAACATATTTCCAACGCCATTTTCCCGTAGGTTGGCCTACCTTGTCATACTCTAGGACCATGGGACTGGCGGGTATCTTAAAACTTGTCGTCGGACCCCTACCCTTTTTCTAAGGCGGTGCCTTTACCCCTCCCCCCCCCCCCCCTCCACCACCTGTGTTGTTCATTTAACCTTATCCTTGGCTTTGAGTTTGAGGAGTAGGATTCTCACCAACCATCTCAGAAACTGCATTTTCAATAGGAGGCGCACGTTTAGCTGAAATTTCAAATTCATCAAGCCTACCTCAAACTCATCCTGAGCCTGATCTTCTAGCTCACCCAAATCATTCTCCTCGTTGACATCATAAAGCTCGTCCTCATCCTGATTCACATCATCATCATCCTCCACGTCCTCTACACAATTAAGGTCATCTTCGTCCTCCATGAGATATAAACACCTGCCATTACAAACATAACACGTTATTAGTTGTAATAAAAATAAATTTGTTAGGTAAAGTTATAATCAAATATAAATTTATGAATTATAATACAAATCAACATAGAAAATGGGCAAGTGAGTTAACATATAGGTCAATTTTATTCCATTATCACCAAAATGACTCTCTAAATCACCTAACTTGTGATTTTATAATACCGTCAACACTTAAAATATTATATCCTACATATTTAACATGTTTTGAGAGTTACTTCATTTATTTAAAAGAAAATGTGAAAAATGGGCAAGTAAGTTAACACTTTCATTCATTTTCACCAAAATAATTCTTTAAATCACCTAACTTGTGATTTTATAATACTTTCAACGCCTACAATTTCAAAATCACAAATAATAGTACCTCAATCTAATATTCCTTCGTTGTGGTCTGATCGCATATAATTTTCTTGGTCGTCTATGTCATTTGGTACAACAGGTCTAGGAATAGTGAAAGGTGCTGAATTATCAAACACATCATATTCTTCCTCATCCTCAACATCTCCAATGCCTAGGATTCTTCTTTTGCCGGCTAGCACAATAGACCATTTTGAATCGACTGGGTCAGTTACATAAAACACTTGCTTAGCTTGAGATGCAAGGATGAATGGTTCCGCACTATCATTCAGGTGGCCAAGATCTACAAGAGTAAAGTCATCATATTTGACGTTACACCTGATATTATCAATCCACTTACACTGGAAAAGAGCAACCGTCAAGTTACAATAATCAAGCTCCCAATTTCTTGAATTCGACCATAATATGACAACTCTACATCAACGGGTGATTTATCCTTAGCACTTGAAAACTTCCTTGACAATGCCACAAGCGTTACACCACTGTTTGGGTCGAGGAAGATTTTAATCCTGACGCTCAGTCCAAAAAGTGTACCCATTTATGTCATATCCCTTAAATGAACGAACATCATCCCTAGGACCATAAGCAAGCCACCTTACTGTATCATTGACATTCTCATCAAATCGACCCATCACTCGATCACGAAACGAACTCACCAACCTCTTATTATGCAACTGCATTAGTGCCCTTTCACCTTTCGATGGAAATTCATCACGCAAACTTGCCATGTGCTCGTCTAAATATGGGTGAACATCTAAAACATGGTGCAACACATATAGGTATGCTTGTAAGAACTTATCTCGGTCAGGTGACATTCGTTTCGACCCGATTGTGCCATGACCATCAAGTCTCCCTTCATGTCGAGAAGTAGGAAGACCAATAGGTTCAGCACCGGCTATATAGTCGGCCACAAAATTACCAATCTCCTCACACTACTAGAAAAAATGTTAATTGCGACGGAAAATTTTCGTCGGAAACACCTTGTTTTCCGTCGGAAAACCCATTTACGACGGAATTCCGTCGTAACCGGTTGTCGGAAAAACACCCTTTTCCGACGGAATTTCCGTCGTAAATGGGTTTTCCGACGGATTTTAGTCCGCCGAGAGTACTTTCAAGCCCGGCAAAGTCCCTCGGAAAATTTCGACGGAATTGAATTCCGTCGTAAATTCTCGACGGAATTTCCGTCGGAAAATGCTTTAAAAAAAACAAAAAAAAAAACCAACGCCACGCTGTACCACCGCAAGCCGTCACCCCGCACCACCTCACACAACCAGCCAACCACACCAGAACCTTACCCACCAACCACCTACACCAGATCCACCACCCCACTACCCACCTACAACCTAGCCCTAGCAGACCACCACCGTCATCCATAACCACCCCAACCACCCATAACCACCACATCTACCACCGATAACCACCAGATCAACCACCCACCGACAACCTCCAACCACCCAAAACACCCCTGTCAACCCCAACCTCACCCACTTCCTAACCCTAACCTATCCACAGCACCACCCCCACCCGTACCCAGATCCACAACACCACCACCACAACCACCCTAACCTATCCACAACACCACCACCACTTTACCCTCACCCTGACCGAACTCTAACCAAAACACCCATACCCCACCCACACCCATACCCAGATCCACCCACCTAAACACCCAAACCCTAACCCGGACCCGACCGAACCCAACCCCACCTAAGCCCAGATCTCACAGCCACCACAAACCACTGCAAATTCTAAACGCACGCACATCAGCCACACCCACCACCACCACCGAAATCCATATTTAAAAAAAAATAAACGGAAACAAAAATCGAAAAATTAAAACATAAAACATACCTGAAATTGAAATATGCTTCGAATTTCAACACGAAAACGGTTTAACAAGGCCAAATTCGGCCATGAAAAGTGTAGATCTAAACTTTTTATGGCCGAATTTGGCCTAAATTACCTTTCAAGTAGTTGGTTGATGTCGTTTGTGTGTTGGTCGTTGATGACGGTGGTGTTTGATGACGGTGGTTGTGTTGTTGTTGATGCCGTGGTGTTTGATGACGGTGGTTGTGTTGTTGTTGATGCCGTGGTGTGGTGGTCGAAAGGAGAACAAGAGGAGGGAGAACGAGAGGAGAGAGAACAGAGAGAAACAGAGGAAAGGAGAACGAGAGGAGAGAGAAGAAGATAAGAGGGAGAAGCAGAGAGGAGAACGAGAGGAGAGAGAAGCAGAGGAATGGAGAAGAGAGAGAGTGGAGAGGAGAAGAGAAAAGAGGCGCTTCTTGAAGTTTGTTTAGGGTTTTGTAGCGGAAATGGTTTTTTTAAAAAAAAATAAATTATGTTCCGACTGAATATTCCGTCGGAAACTTACGACGGACTATAAATCCGTCGGAAAAGGTAATTTCCGACGGAAAATTCCGTCGAAACATACAAAAATTACGATGGACTTTTATTCCGTCGGAAATTTCCGACGGATTTTCGACGGAACCGATGAATTCGTCGGAAATTTCCGACGAAAAAAAAATCCGTCGTAAATTTCCCTTTTTTCGACGGAATATTGGGTCCGTCGGAAGCAATCCGTCGGAATTAAGCTATTTTCTAGTAGTGTCACCCACGGTCCCTTGAATCATACTTCCTTCCGGGTGAGCCGGATTCCTTACTTTATCTTGCAATGTACCCATGTGTCTTTAAAAAGGATAGCACCACCTCATGAACACTAGACCGCACAACTTAATCTCACGAACCAAATGAAGAATCAGATGCACCATTATGTCAAAAAATGAGGGTGGGAAATACATCTCAACTTCGCACAAAGTCATAACCACATCTGCTTGCAAAGCATCAAGTGTACAAGGATCAAGCACTTTGTTGCATATTGTATTGAAAAATGAAAAAAGGATTGTAATAGCTTCCCTCACGTGCTTCGGTAAAATACCACGTATTGCAATTGGTAGGAATACTACATCATAATGTGACAATCATGGGATTTCATACTTGTCAGTTTCAATTCTCCATTTAAGGATACAAATCTTTTTATGTTAGATGTGTACCCTGATGGAACCTTAATGTCGTACAGACATGCATAAAACATCCGTTTTTCTACCCTTGACAATGTGTAGCAAGCCGGAGGTAAATAAGCCTTTTCATCCTTGCCTTTACCCTCATATTTCTTCCTCGACGCATTCGTGGCCTTTCCCTTTCCCTTGCTCTTCCCCTTCCTTTTTTTCGAAACAATTTCATTTTCCTTTTCCTGTTCCTTTCCCTTTCTAACCTTTTCCCGAGCCCACAATTCTAGACGAACCCCCATCTTTTCCAAATCTAACCGTGCACCCTTTCCATCCTTTGTTTTTCCTTGAATATTCATTAGCGTTCCCACAAGAGCATCACACACATTCTTCTTTATATGAATCACATCAAGACAGTGCCTAACGTCATGTTCTTTCTAGTACGGAAGCTTCCAAAAGATTGATTCTTTTTTAAAGAGAGCAGTTGAGTCCGCAACTTTTTCTGTTTTCCTAAATACTGTTCGTATACCCTTCGAGCATAAACCTCCTCACCAGTCAATGGCCTAGGCGCAGTCCCTTCTTCCACTGTCCCGGCGAAAGCCTTTTTTAGCCTACGATACGGGTGATCGCGCCTGAGAAACCTTCGGGTCCGCACGTACACCTCTTTGTGAGAATGATCAAGGTGCATGCTTGGTGTGTCATCAATCCAAATGGGGCATGCTTTTTTTCCTTTGTTCTTGTACCCAGACAAGTTGTCATATGGAGGAAAATCAGTAATGGTCCACATAAGAGTTGCACGCAATGTGAACATCTCATTCTTATGAGCATCAAAAACGAAAACCCCTTCGTCCCACATCTTTCTCAAATCGTCAACAAGTGGCGCAAGATAAACATCAACGCCCCATTATTAGCAGTGAAAGCATTACATACTTACGTTTCATACACAACCAAGGAGGCAAATTGTAGATCACTAAAAGTACCGGCCATGTGCTGTATTGGGTACTAAGAGTGCCAAATGGATTCATCCCATCCGTGCACAACCCAAGCCTTAAATTTCTGACTTCATCACCAAATTTCCAAACTTCATATCAATGGTCTTCCATTGCGGGGAGTCAGCTGGATGCTTCAGCATTCTGTTTTTCTTTCTTCCCTCTGCATGCCACCTTAAGTTTTTAGCGTCTTTTGGTGTTGAGAATAGACTCTTAAACCTTGGAATAATGGGAAGATACCACAACACCTTAGTAGGAGGTCCCTTTGTACCAGCATTGCAACTCATGCGCTTGTAGCATGACTTCTTGCATCGTGGACACTCCTACAATTGTTCATATTCATTTCGATAAAGAATACAATCATTAGGACATGCATGTATCTTCTTATACTCCAAACCAAATGGACACATGAGTTTCTTTGCATAATAGTAAGACTTAAGAATTTCATTCCCGTCAGGCAACATCTCACTTAACACGGTCAACAAATAAGTAAAACTAGTGTCCGTCCACCCATGCTTCGACTTAATGTTAACAAGTGTTAGCACGGCTGATAGTTTGGAGCATTTTTTGCACCCAAGATACAAAGGCTTTTTAGAAGCCTCCGATAATGACTCAAACACGTCACCTTCAACACCATGCATCATCTTATCCACCACTTCATCCTCGACCTCATCCACCTAATCATCCTCAAATCCATCCTCATCACCATTATCAATAATATATTCATCATTCCCGTATTCCTCGTCCACACGAATCTCATTGCTTCTATCATGCATATCATTCCCATCAACATCCCCACTGTACTCTCCTTCTTCATCGTGCCAAATCCACACATGGTATTTAAGCCTAAACCCACGACAAATTACATGATCTCTAATGATTTCAACACTATTAATCACCTTCACATTATTACAATCAACACAAGGACAATAGAGGCAATCGACACCCATTCTGCGCTGATAAGATGACTCCCTCTCGCAAAACTCTTGAACCCCATGAAAGATTCCAATGTATCACGTCTACCATACATTCAACCACGATCCTTCTCCATTTAGTAAATTGTCTCTAAACATAGAAACATATTATGAACAATGTATAATTGCTACACATATTATGTAAATCAAATACAAACACACACCATGCATATAACATTCATATAGTGAAAAAATGTATGCTTCCAAAGGGTCCTTATCACTCCAACCTAACCCATCCTTGTACGTCTAATCTCACTAGTGAATGTATGTCGACTTTCCAATTTTAAGGAAAATCCGGCAGCATTTCTCCCCAGTTCTCCAAGTACATGATGTAGATAATTACTTACCTACATATGTACCCAGAGAACATGGTGAGGAAATGGTAAGCCAAGATGTTCCTTAAAATCGAAAAAAAAAATACATTCACCACCTAAGTGAGAGTAAACGTTGAAGAACAGTCCCACCCGGGGACTATGCAAGACTTTCTCCTAATGAGAAAGCCTGAACGGGTATCTAGGCATATGATGATGCAAGCATTCTATATATATAGTTGCATTTATTTGTCATTAAACAATACACAAGTTGTAATAGCATGAAAAAACTTTTATTAACTAGATAAAGAGAAAGAAATATAACTTAGTAAAGTTTATAATTCATACCAATATATCAAGTACGATGGATTACACTTTCTAACTTCCCACTTGAGCTAAATATGTAGTCTTCAAGCTAAACTTGTGCTTCAAATATGAATCTATAAAAATAAAAAAAAATAAACAAAACTTAGTAATTAATTAATACCTACATACATTGCTAAAGTATAACGCAACCTTAATCAAACTAACAATTGCTAATCACTAATTTATTTAAAATTTAGAGTAATTAATGTAATTTCACTAATGTATTCACTAATTTATAACACAATTTCTAATCACTAATTCAACCACGTTATATTTTACATACCAAAATTCAACAAACAACGAGGTTACTAATCTCTAATTTACTCAAAATTTCCCATTAAACCACTTAAAATTCACAAAAAGAAACATATAATATAGACAATTTATGTAGCAATCAAAATTGGGGTTAAATTATATTAAAACCCTAGCTAACTTTAGTTTGCTCATGTGCCCAATAATTGTTCAAAATGCAAAATAAAATATAGGTAGAGAATTGAAAATAATTGTTCAAAATGTCCAACAAAATTAAAACTAACCCTAGATGGAAGAGGAGAAGATATTCACCATAATTGGAGGTGGAAGGGGAGGAGAGCTGGAGGGCAGAGGACGGCGGCTGCACGCAAGTGGCCGGTGGAGTAGGCGGCTATGGTGGATGTCGGGGCTACTCCTTTTTGCATGCGCTATTGAAATGAAGAGGGAAGAGGACTTCGCGGTGGTCGTTGGAGGACGCGGCTGTGGTGGAAGGGGTTTTGGTGTAGGTGGCGGCAGTGGTTGAGGGGGTACGTGTGCGCGCAGGTGGCGGCTGTGGTGGAGGAAGGTGGTGGATTCAAGAGAAGGGAGAAATGAAAAATGCAAGGAAAAATGAAAAATGAAAAGCATGGGGAAAGAAACAGAAAGAAGAGAAAGCTCGGTCTTTTTAAAAAAAAAAAAAAATTGCACCGGTTTGAACCGGTGCTTAATAACATCATTTTGCACCGGTTTGGTTTGAACTGGTGCGATTACTATTTCACTCATTAAAATCTTCTTTCTTTCAACAAAATACTGAAATTCAATAATTTTGCATATACATTTACAAACAAGTACAAATTAAGTTGTGTCATTTTTTCGTTTCTATTTATTCTTCTGCTATTTAGTTTAGATATTGTTGCTAATTCCACCTCCTGGCTAACCTGTGTTGAATCTGTAGATTATGTTATATCCCACATGAAAACGTTATCTTTGATAGAATAATGGATTTTGTGTTCAAAATTTTTAAAATTAGATTCAAATATTTGCAACGGCACAAATAAATAGAGACGAAAGGAGTAGTTTACTCAAAAATATAATTGTAACACTTTAAAAAAAAAAAAAGACGAGGGAGTATTATAATGAACTTGTAATGAATGAATATAATCTCACATGTTTGTACCGAGTGTATATGAAGATTATCTATTATGCTCCAAGATTAAATAGTGAGTACGTATAGGTAGCTCTAGCTATACATAATTATACAGTGTAGAAAAGGGTCAATATTGACCGATATGTATTTTAGTAATTGCATGGACTACTAAAGAAGTAGAAAGGATACTTCATTGAATCAAACCCCTCTTTTCATGAAGGTGTATACAATCCAAATAATGGTATCATCAACCATTGAATTGAAGTTGTATATTATTTCAACTTTTCAAATCAAGGGTTTTAATTCCCATGCAACTTGCATGTGTTATGCATATATATTTCCATTTTAATTACAGCGATCAAAGATTGTATGGAGATATATACGTTTTGTTAGTTAGTGCTCTAAAACTAGTGAACTTTAGTGGCATACTATTTTCCTAAATATCAATTTTATTATTAGAACGTAATTCAAAGTACTTAGCTTGAGTTAGTGTGGAGTACAGTGTTTATTAGTTCCCCACTTGTTTATTAGTTCCTACTTTATAGCTTGTTAGTTTTTAGAGTTGTAAGTCTATTTATATGGGTATAGTATCTCCATTTGTAGAGTGAAAATGCAATTAGATTAATTAAAAAAGTGTGTGGAGTTCAAGTAGTCCAAATCCAAGTCCATCGCAATATGATTGTTAAAGTTAGCAGCAATTGTGTGTTGAGTTTTTGGAGCAAGGGAGGGAGAGATTATTAAGAATATTATTATTGTTTTTTTTTCTCCTCTATTTTATTACGTTTATTAATTCAACACGTTTTATGACGTGTTTTGCAGACCGTGAAAAGTTCAATGGGGAAAAAATAGGAACATAGGGAGTAAACAATATCGCATGTCGAGGCTTAGCAAAGCAAGCTGCTAGGAAGCATAAGAAAAAAATTTGTATTAATTCTATTAGCCTTAGCTGGATAATCATTATGATAGTAAAATTTATCAATAAAGAAATTAAAAAATTAAGGTCCCCTCTAGGGTTTCTCCTTGAGAGGGTCTTTTCTGGTTCCCCCTAGGGTTTCTCCCTTGAGAGGGTTTTTCTAGCCTCTATTGCTAGATTTTTTTCTGTTTATTTGAAGGTTTTCCTTCACTTTTCTCCTTTTTCTCTTTCTCTTTCATCTCTTTTCTTCTGGTCTCTTTAGTGAATCTTTGTAAGGGCTTCCATCGGTGTTTTTACTGGTGGTAATCCCCAAAAAACTTTTTAATTGCTTTCAATAAATGGATCCCATCTTTGAGATGGTAGTTATTCTATTAGGGTTAATTTAATTTCTTTTTTGGTTTGTCTTCCGAAGATTGAAGATTTAGGGTTTCATAATCTCCGGAAGCATCTAGAAGACCATAGAGTATTTTCACTCAAACAACTATTCATCAGTAAATCTCAAGCCGAGTTTAGTGCTAACTCACATATTGTATTAATTCGGATGAAGTTTTTTTTTATTAAGGCGATCGTTGATCGAATTTGCGATGTATCTAGTTTTAAGGTGATTTGTACTTGTGTTGGAATTCTAATTTTCCTAGGAATTATTTACAAGTTCCATTTGGCTATCTTTCATTAACGAAATCCTTTTTCTTCTTATAAAAAAAAAAAGAAAAAAAAACACTAATAGAAAAACATAAATGAGCACCGCAAAATACGCACCGATTTTTAGAAATCGGTGCGAAAAAAAATTGGCGGGCTAGAATGAAGGTTTATTTGAGAAATTGGAGAGAGAAATGAACTTGAAATTTTGATTTTTTTTTTTAAGGCTCAATTTCATTATATATAAAGTCACACCTATTCATATTATTTTGGTTTACATATATATTATTTCGCTTTAATTTGTTATAATAAGTTTAAGTTCCATGAGCTTGGTACTCTAGGATTACCTAATACTAAACGGAGAAAGTAAGTAAACAAAAAACTTTTGTTTCTTTATTACAAAATCACTCGACATATCCATACGCAAAGTATATTACAAGATTCAACAGTACTACTCATATTAGTAATATTATTACAATATCATATAACATATCCCATATATAACTTTACAAAAAAATTCCAATAACTTTACAAAATCCAATAACAAAAAAATCACTCATATACTCCAACCCAAACATTCAGTGACTTTACAAGATCGTTCATGTTGTTAATAGGATAGTTTTACGTAAAATAGCTACAATAAATTTGTAGCTACTATATTTTGTAACTATTATAATCTTTTAATCTGATCGATATTGTGTCGTTTTAATTTATTTTTTTCTAAGCTTTCTTGAAATTGACCAATATTGGTTGATCATTAAGATCCAATAACCTCCTCCCATCATTGTCAACAAAAACACCAATATCCCCACACATCACCTTACAAAAGTTACAAACACTAGGACAAAACACTATCTTATAATCATATGTACCACTTCCAGCCTTCTCTATCTTAAACCAATTACTAACCGTTTCGACACCCGGATTCCCGATCTGTCCTCCAAATCCTACGTACCGCCTCCCGGTCTCCTCGTCGATGGCTAACTGCCAGATAAACGACGGGCCGGAGGGCACACAAAGGGGGACGGCATCGAAGACAATGTTAAGGTCAGTGGAGACAAAAACTCTTTTGTCTTTAGGGTTGACCGAGTGCAACTTTAGAGGTATTCCATTGTTGAGTTCTCGGGTTTCTTGAGCTGCGGCGAGAGGACACAGCTCAGTGATGTTCTTTGGTTCAACTGTCAAGCCTCCACCTCGGCCTCGGACAACCGGGAGGATATAGTAAGGGGAATTAGGACGAACGGGGTGTCCATCGATGTCGAGGACAGCCGGGTTAGCCGCGCTGGTGGTGTGAAGAGAGAGAAAGAAGAGGAGGAGTATGGTGGCTGATGAGAAGATAAAGTAATTCATTCTGTTGACTTTGGGTTTTGTTTGACTTTTAGAGATATTAATAGATGTGTGAGAAGAAGGGAAGATGTAGAGTGGTATTTATAGAAAGTGTAAAGACAAGATGAGCTGTCAAGGATGATTAACTAATTATATGCAATAATTTACTTTTTAGTCAGCAACTTTGACTAGATTTTTTTTTTTTTTTTTTTTTTTTTTTGTTTTAGGAACTTTGACTAGATCTAGTTATGGAATATATAAAAATTAAACAAAATTGTAATTTTTTTTTAGAGAGGATAAACATAACGTATTCGAGTAGCGAAGTCCATCCTTTCTCAATCTTCCGTTTCATTTTGGTATTCCTATTTTAAAATTTGAGAAAATCGAAATCAATAAGATATGGTTTTACTTTTTAATTAACAATAATAAGTATTCCTCTATTTTAATTTTTCCGCTTCAATTTGATATTCTCATTTAGCATATATGATAATTTATTCAAAAAAATAAAAAAAAAAAATATATATATATATATATATATAACATTAGCCAAAAAAAAATTAGGTGTTGTACAACAAAAATAATTTAAACTTCTTTAATATATATTGACGGGTGAGTTAAGTTAGGGTGTTAGGGAATGGCGGTAGAATCATATTAATGATTAAATCATTAGTTTAATCCTTTAATTTGACACTAGATTTAAATCCCGTGCAATGTACGATTGTTAAATATTTTTGACAATAATATTACAAAATATAAATTATATAAAAGATATTCAGAAATATTTTATTTGGGTATATATGGTATATGATTGTCAAATTGAAAAAAAAATATCATAAGGTATAAATAATTTACTTAGTTTTGCAAAAAAAAAAAAAAAAAAAAAAAAAAAACAAAAAAAAAACCGAATATGACGGAAATTTTTTTTTTCAAGGTAATGACAAGTGTCATAGAATAATTTGCTTTTAGTATAGGTAAATAGATAAATGGTATATATTTCGGGTTCGATTAGTCATGACTTAGATTTTCGGTGGTGAAACACTGAAATGGATATACTAGTACAATTAACAATTCTAAGATATACGCCGTATAACGTGTACTACTACTAGTACTCATTAATATCTTAGATTAAATTAAGCACCGACCCTACATTATTTATATAAAAAGTAATTGTAATTTGACCATTTAAGAAAGTCGCCAAAAGATTTTCTTCTACATTTTAAAAATTATAGTAGGCTAAGATAATCAAGAATTTAACTGGATATTTTGTGAGAAACTACCTAATATTGTAAGAAATTACCTAATAAAAGGTAAAATGTTATAAAATACTACTTTTGACCGAATTTTCATTGTTGACTTAATTTTACGACGTTGATCCACCTTAAAATTAAACATCCCCTAAACCACCGTGAGGATTGTTTTTCAAAGTGGTAAGGTTATTTTCGGGGTGGTTGGAGGATATTCCGAGTTGGTGAGGTTAAATTAGTGTTTCGGGATGGTGGTTTTTGGGGTTAGAGGTGGTGGTTTGGGGGTTGAAAGGTGGTTTAGGTATGGTGGAGGCGATTTCAAGCAATTTGTTTTAGTTTTGGGAATGAAAGCGGTGGTTTTGAGAGTGTTTTGAGGTCGGTGAACGGTTAGGTAATATTTTACAACATTTTATCTTTTCTTAGGTATTTTTTTACAACATTTTACCTTTATTAGATAGTTTAATACAACATTTTTTTTATTAGGAATTTCTCACAAAATTTGGGTTTTATTAGGTAGTTTTTGACAAAAAGACTTTTTAAAAATAGTAATTTGGTTTTGGTTAAGCTTCCAATTCATTTACAAGCTATGCCTTTTGTAGATAGTAGGTGTTTGATCATTAGCTTCCAGCAATCAGCAATGAGATGACGCTTATGCCTGATTGTGCCTAAAGAACCTTAATGGATTAGAGGATTGAAATATATTCGTATCTGTTTTAATGCAACTTAGCTAGACCGAAGGCATATATTATTACGAAGTATATAACATTATAAGGGCCGAGAGGTCCGAGGCCAACTTGAACTGCAACTGATTATTTGCGCTTAAGATACGTACATGGGTAGTGAGCAACGCCAGTGATGTGCAGCATAGTTCATATTCCTGCACACATAATCTAGTTGATTGGTACTACATGGACAATGTTCGATGAAACGAGCAACCATGCATCATGCTTAAGGGATTTTTTTAACTAGATACCCCTATGACCTATACAAAATGTATAGTTTAAGCTATTAAAATCATTTACATTTTGTAAAAAAATAAAAAAATAAAATTAAAAATAAAAAAATTTATTGCATCAAGAAAACCTGCTTTAAATTTTTTTTAAGCCTAGTAACTTCTACCATGTGCGTGTAGGCAAGGTAGATCGGAGATCCTACATCAAACATGATGTAAAACATCAATCACCAAACAGTATGATAAGGGGAACAACATTGTTAGGGTTGGTGAGTGTGTAACGAAAGCAAATTCAAGATTTAGGGATTGAGAAAATAATAATAGGGATTCGGATTAAGACAAGAAAATAATAGAGACGGACACACAATATTTAACGTGAGAAAAATCCTCAGTAGAGACAAAAATTTTATGGACAATGAGCATCCGAAATAATTCGCTACTTATTAAAAATAGGAGAGTACAAGTACCATTACATGTATGGGGTGATTAAAGACTAGTATTGTATAACAATATAATAATATTATAACTCTCACTATCTATTAACTATTACTAAAACAAAACATTGTTGACGTCATCACTGTCCACATGTCACTCTCATAATACAAAATTTCCCGCCTAAATGCAAGGATGATGTCATCTTTTTTTTTTTTTTTTTTGGGAGCAATCATATTTAATAACTTTGAAATTTGAATATTAGAAGCTTTTTATTTACAACTACAACCTATCAATTTATCTTTTAAAAATAAAATAATTTTAAGTAGCATACTAATAAATAGACTCCTACATTGAAATATGTATTAGGCGACGTTGAAAAGGTATTATATCATAATTTTAATGAAAATCTAAAAAGTTTAAAAGTACAGATATTTTTGTACAAATCAAGGTGCATAATTCTTATTTATATTTATCCATTTTTTAAAAATGTACAAATTAAAAATAGATTTTATGTAAACCGCGCATCGCACGGGTTCTAACCTAGTTAGGAATAAACTTAGATCACAAAGGATCGGAGCAATATAAAACGAATAGTGGATTAGGGAGATTGCGTGTAACGTGTAAGAGCACTACAAGAATCGGGTTGATTTTCGACGGAATGGTTACGACGAACACAACAATTCCGTCGGAAAAACCGAAATTTCCGATGGATTTATTTCCGTTAGGTATTTCCGACGAATTTAAAAAATCCGTCGGAAATTTCTGACAGAAAAAAAATTCCGTTGGTAAATATGTACTTTCCGACGGAATATTTCGCCGGAAAATTAAATTTCCGACAGAATTTATATCCGACGGAAATTTCATCTAATTTAAAATATAAATAAATAAAAAATAAAAAATAAAGTCAACCCCCCTTTTCATTTCCGCCTCTTCTTTCCCATACTCCTTCCCCTTCTCATTCTCTCTCCTCGATCTCCTCTTATCTTCTTCTCGATCTTCTCCTTCTCTCTCCTCTCTTCTTCTCGATCTTCTCCTTCTCTTCTTCTCGATCTTCTCCTTCTCTCTCCTTTCTCCTTCTCAATCTTCTCCTTCTCTTTCTCTCTCATCTCTTCCTCCCTCCTCTGTCCTCTTTCTCGGTCTTCTTCTCCTTCTCCTTCTCCCTTCTCTTTTTCTTGTCTTCTTCCTTTTCTCTCTCTCTCCGTCCACCACCAACATTATCAAGCACCGTCAACAACAACGCCGCTGCAACATCAACCACCACCACCATCAACCGCCCATAAAAACCCCGACCACGGCCCTTGTTTGTTGCGTCCAAAACTCTAGATCAAATTCGACCACGGTACAACAAATTAATGGTCTTTTAGGTCGAATTCGACCATGAAAGTCCAAATCTGGGGTTTTCACGGTCGAATTTGACCATATGAACCCAAAGTTGAAGATTTCATAAGGTATGTTTACTCTTTTCTATTAATTTAATATATATAGTTTTTTTAATTTTTTGTGTAGTGTCGGTGGTGGTCTGATGTGGGGGTAGTGGTGCTGGTGGTGAAGCGTGGTGGGTGTGGCTAATGTGTGTGCGTGTGTGATGTGTGTGCGTATGGTAGGTGGCGCTAGGTTTGTGGTGGCTGTAGGCTTAGGGGGTTTAGGGTTAGGGTGGAGATGGTTTAGATCTAGGCTTAGGTTTAGTTTGGGGAGAGTGGCGGTCTGATGGTGGTCTGGGCTTAGGGTTAGGGTTAGTTAGGGGCTGGTGGTGGTCTGAATTGAGGGGTGGTGGTGGTGGTGGTCTAATGTGGGGGTTAGGATTAGTTAGGGGTTGGAGGTGGTGATACGCCGTGCCGGTGGTGGTGCGGCATGTATTTTTTTTAATTTGATTGAAGCATTTTTCGAAGGAATTTCCGTCAGAAATTTCCGACGAAATTGTGTTCTTTGAAAATTTTCGACGGACTTTTCCGGGGCGGGAAAATCTCTTTCGACTACGAAATTCCGTCGGAAAAGTGTTTCCGACGTAATTTCTGTTGGAAAAGGTCGTTTTTCCTACAAAATCTTTTCCGACGGAATTTGTCCTTCGAAAATGGCCTGTTTTCTAGTAGTGGAGAAACACTCAAAGAATGTATGAGAGATTGAAATCTCGTAGAAACATTGGAGGATGATGTAGCTTAGGTGCATTACAGGCTCACAAATAATTCCAAACACAAATGTTAATAAATTTTGTAAGGAGGTGGAAGAAGTGTGTGAAAACATCTATACTTTACATGTATCAAGAAGCTTCACAAGCATTTACCTATATTCTTCCACAAGTTTCGCCAATTTCTCGCATGTAAGAATTTTCAAGAGACCTTAGAATTTAGAAACCTTGAGATACAATTGGTTGGGCTTATGGAATTCGAGCCACACTGCCTCCATCTCCATTTTACTCGCTATTACCATTCAACTATATACATGCGAGAGATATTAGGTCAAATGGGTAAAATGGGATGGAAAGTGTAGCTAGGAATTTATCTATACTTGTCTATCAAGCCGAATGCTACAAAGAAATGGTAGCTACTACCTTCATATAGATCAATACTAGCAAGGAAAATCCATTTGTAAGGTGCTAGAGTATGACTGTATGACCCGTGAAATGGGTTTTAGCAATCATTCATCCACAACCAGAGAGAGTATTGGTTAATTTGAAAAGAACGCTTGGAGATTTCCTTTCGCAAGCTCAAAAATATCACGCGCAAGTCATGTTAGTTTTTCGTGGGTTTTTTTGTTGTGTTTGAGGTTCGGACTCACGATGAACCCGGTCTCATACTCTCATGTAATGTGTTCAATTCTCATTATACTAAAGAGTAACTCGAATGAAAATTAGGATAGTGTAACACTTATAATAAACAATAAATGGAGATATTTTTGTTAATATAATTAATGTCACAATAAAATAAGAAAAGTTACTCGAATGAACAAAGAAGACTTCTTTATTTTAATTAATCAATGCTACCCTTATAGTTAATTGAGGTTTCTAGTATTAACAAAATGAGGTTACCTTTATGAATAAAAGTGGTTAAATATATTAATGAATAAGAGTTTCTCTTATAAACAAATGTGGTCACATACAAGACTCGCTGAAATAATATTGTAATTGGTGCAAACTACGTTACACACGATGAAAATTGTTGGATTTTTTGTACTAAACCAATAACGAATAGAACAATTAATTTGCAATTAATGGGTACCTAATAAATTTTGTTCCTTTCTTTAAAAATTTAAAAAATAAAAAGAAAAATTTGTTACAAAGGATTTTTTAAATGCACTTGTTTACTAGGTAAGACCTTTTAAATTCAAAGTGGAGTAGAAGGACCTTTTAAAACATTTTTATTGTGCCTCGGGACCTTTACACCGCAAAATGAGAGATGACCACAAAAGTCCTGTGTTGACCACCACGTGCATGGCAAGTGATCACTTCTTTAACCTCAATTTTTTTTTTTTTTGTATTTTTTTTTCCACGTTTCCCTCCCCTTCCCCCTAAACCCTTTTAATTGCCCCCAAATCTCTTTCATATAACATTATTATTCATGATTAAATTAAAAGGTGTATTTCAAAGGAAATTTTATCATTCATATAACATTATTATTTCATGATTAAATTAATCATATCATATTTTTTCAAATTACATCCAAATTAATTTTCATAGTAACTCATGATACTCTAATTAATGTCTAAGACAATTGATTAATTAAATTTATTTTCCATTATATTATGTTCTTGTAAACTTCGAATACAACTAATTTGTAATATTAGCTTTCTTGAAGTTAACCAAAAGAGGATCATGATCAGTTAAAAACAACACTCTCGTCCCATCTACCCGAACGAAAACACCCAAATCACCACAAACTGGCTTACAAGACTTACAAACACTAGGACAATACACGAACTTGTAATCATACTCTCCTTTTCAGCCTTTTCAATCTTAAACCAACTATCAAGCGTCTCAGCAACGGGGTTTCCGAGTGTTCCGTGTATATTTACTAATACTTTCCTGGTCTCAGCATCATTGTATAACTGCCATATATTTGTTTGCATGCAGAAGTTAAGAACTTCGAGCTCGAGGTTGAGGTCAGTGGAGAGAAAGATTAGACTGTCTTTATGATTAACGGAATAGAATTTATAAGGAAAGCCATCCGGAATTTGCCCTTTGTCTAGAGCTATGAAGAGGGGGCATGGTTGAAAAACGAGTTTACTCGTCAAAACTAGGCCACCATAATGTGGGCCTCGGTTCACTGGGAGGATGTAGTAGTTAGTAGTGTTGGCTTGAAGAGGGTACCCATCGATGTCGAGGACGGTTATGTTGGAGGCGGTGGTGGTGAGAGGAGTGAGATAAAGGATGGTGAGGATGGTGGCTAACGAGAGGATTAAGTTGGACATATTAGAGAAAGCAAGTGAGGCTAGCTAGTATGACAAGTTTAGAGGATGTATGTGAGTTGAGAGTAAAGAAGAAGAGTGGCAATGTATAAAGTAGATCATAGCGCATGCAATGCATGTGTAATAGGCAATTAATGCAACCAATTATCACAGGTCAACTCGGTCAAAGTTAATAGGTAACGCCCACTATAAATAAGGTGAAAAGGTAAGGAAAATCACCCTTAAAATGCTCATAATAATGAGGGTTGGTCCACAACCTCATATATATATATATATATATATATATATATATATATATATATATATATATATATATATTCGTGTGGTCAAATAATTTTGACCAACTTTTATGATTTATACTAAAGAATTAAATAATTATGTGGGATTTTATTAGTTTCGTCTAAGTTTAAAATTTTCAAATATCAACTTTTTATAATTTTCGCTTTTACATATCCAAATATATTAATGGTTAAAGACGCACATTGGAAACTGCGCAAATACAAAGTGAATTGAACTTTAAAGAACGATGGGAGTATAAAAAAAAACATTTCGGTCATGTCTCATATTGTTCCTACAAATATTGTCCATTTAATTAAAGTTAATTGCTGCCCCCTTTTCCAAGAGTAGTCATAGTGGAATTAGGGCTTGTTTAGTTCACCTTATTATTTTTGCTTATCTGAACTTATCTGATCTGATCTGATTGTCAGATTTGACCAAATTTTGACCTTAAGTGTACGATAATCTATAAGGAAAAAATATATCAAGTGTGGTCTTTTTAGATTCATAATAATGTGTATTTTATTATTATGTAATTTTCATAATTTTTTTCATTACAAAATTAAAGATATATAGCAATAAAAAAAACTGCACATAAAACGATGATCTGATCTGAACTTATTTTTTCTGATTTGTACTTATTTTTTCTGATCTGAACTTATTTTTTCTGAAATAAATAAAAATAAGTTTAACTAAACAAGGCCTTATTCTAATAGTGGCAAATTTACCGTTTTATCAGCTATGTGACTAGCTCATAATGTCCCTTCCCGTACTAAATTTGACAGTTCAGTTCAATAGTTCATATGGCTAAGAATTGGGGTATCCAAAATAATCTCAGGTAATCGGTAAACTAATGTAATAGTGGTGGTTACTGGTTAGGGATGGGTTATGGTTGCTAAGGGAGGGCGGCTAATGTGGTGGCTAAGGTGGTGGCATAGGAGGAGCTTGGCTAGGCTGAAGATCAGAGAGAGATACTAAGATGGGAACAATAATAAGTAAAAAAATTTACTGATTCAATATTTTACTAATTACCTACAATTATTTTGGTAAGGTATTTCCAATAGTTTAAATTATACTAATAGTAGTACTATAATAATTTTTAGTTGGGATTAATATGAAAAAAGTGGTTATAATTTAGATTATTAGCTAGTGTGAATTTTTCCTTATTTATAATACATAGTACAAAATAAGTTCCTCGAAAAAAAAAAATTACGAAATACATAGTACATAAATGAGGTAAAGGCCATCAACTTTGACCAATCGATAATTATCAAACGAATAGAGCAATTAACTTTATAGATGGTGGAAGTATAAATCATTTTAAAATAAACTATATCATTCATAGAACATTATTATTCAAGAGTAATTGATCATATGTATCATTTATTTTTACATACATCCAATTTAAAGATCATGATACTCTAAACAATATAGAAAAGTGATTACCAATTTCAAGATAATCTTGTAACATAATTTTCAAGCTTCCTTCTTGAACATAACCAAAAGAGGCTGATCACTTAACAAACTCAATAATCTTGTTCCATCTTTCTGAATAAAAACACCTACATCCCCACAAATTGGCCTACAAAACTCACAAACACCAGGACAAAACACAATCTTATAATCATACTTTCCACTTCCTGCCTTTTCTATCTTAAACCAATTACTAATCGTCTGAATCCCAGGATTTCCGATTATTCCGCTTATTCCAATATATAACCATTGAGTCTCATCATCATCAAAACTGGTCAAGCTCCATCCACCGGATTGAATGCAAATGGTGGACACATCGAACACGATGTTGAGGTCCGTGGATAGAGGGATTCGACGGTCTTTAGGGTTTACGGGGTAGAACTTAAGAGGTAGGCCTTTCGAGAGTTCGAGGTTATCTTGAGCTACGTAGAGGGGGCATGGTTGAGTAGCGTTTTTAGGTGCCAGTGTTAGGCCTCCATCTCGGCCTCGGAACACTGGGAGGATGTAGTAGTTTGTATCGGCTTGAAGTGGGTTGCCATCGATGTCGAGGACGGCTGTGTTAGCTGCGGTGGTGGTGAGAGGAGAGAGGTAAAGGATGATGAAGATAGTGGCTGCTGAGAGGATTATGTTGGTCATTTTTTTGGAAGTACTTATTGATATTGAAATTGTTGTGAGTTGAGAATGAACAAGGACAATTTATAATGTATATATAGTAGACACGTACTCGATTAGTGTTAGGTATATTTTACTAGAGGTAATAAAAAATGTTTTTTATTAGATAGAAATCTCATGTCAATTAGCTCGGTCCATTAAAAGAGGGGTAAAGGGCTGACACCTGCCCAGTGCCGGAAGGTCAAGGAAGTTGGCGACTTGATGACAAGGGAGCCGGCAACCGAAGCCCCAGTGAATGGCGGCCGTAACTGGGTAAGATAATTTTTAACATCTATGCTCTTTTAGTGGTGATTGAACCCTAATTAATAGATCCTAAGAAATACAATCTTTAATGGTATAAATTACTCCTTAATCCTTAGTGCATCACTTTCCTTCTATGGCCATTTTTACCAAAGTGCAATTTTATTTTATTTTTACATTTTCTCTTATTATTTAATGTATTTTTCTTATCACAATATCCTTAAACCCTCACAATATAACTAGCTTACGTGCATGTTCTTCCAAACATATGTCCTCTTCTCTTGTCAATATGCCTAGAAAGTCATCAAATTAGTTCCTTATACGCTTTCTCCAACTGGCACTGTAGGCTCTGCTCTTACTTATATCATTATATGCCTAGAAAGTCATCAAATTACTCCTTGCAAAGTTTTCTGTGTAGGTAGGGTTTGTTAACAGAGATAGTAGGTTAATGAATTAAATATTTATGTTAATATAAGAGGACATTAATAAAAAAAAAAAAAAAAAAAAATAATAACAAAAAACTATAAGTGTGTAGAATCATGAGAGAAGAGAGATATAATATTTTGTAGCATTTTCCCAATAAGAGAGTATTGCATTTAAAAGAGACGGTAGTTTTAGAGTAGAGTTGCATAAAAAAATCAAGAAATGTTGACTTATTTGATTTTCCCTTAATAAAACTTGCTCCGTCAAAGAACAAAAAAAAAAAAAAAAAAAAAAAAAAAAAAAAAAAAAAACTCTTGTTCATTTTAATGGTGAAAAATCTTTAAATCCAATAAAATGGATAAAAAATAAAAATAAAAAATGGGCCATGACCTCTAGCACGCCTAAGCCTCAAGTTAAAAGCAAAATAATGCATATTGGGAATTAAATTCCTATGGTCATTTATATTTCATAGAAACTAAATTCCTCGGTTTATTTTTTAGAAATTGTCAAACTTGTTTGGTTGGCATAAGAAAATTTGCATTTTATATGAATTGTGAATTATAGAGGTGATCAACTACGGCTCAACCCGCTTGCTTAGTCCGAAAAAAGGGCGGGTTTGGACAAGCCAAAAATCACCTTTTTAATTAATAACCCAAACCAAACCATCAACTTTGAGCATATGATTATAATCAACGAATAGAGCAATTAATTTTAAACAAATGAATTATTATTTTACTACCTTTGTTTCATATTATGTCAAAATAAGCTTGCATGTACTCTAGACAAAATTTGTTTATGAGCGTTGAATGGAAAGCAAAAGATAGTAATGCATGTGATGAGGAGGGAGATAGAGACATTTGACAACTTAAAAGAAAATAAAAACATTTGTTGCACATAATGTTTAGCAACCATTTTTAGTAAATGTTGTACATAACAGTTAGATATTTTAAAGAGGGTTGAAAAGAATAATGCATGGAAGCTATAGAAGAGAAACTCAAATTTATGAGTCAATATTTTCACCTTAATGAAATCAACTTACATAATGCATTTAAATAGACAGAAAAACCTAACTAATTGGTCCTATAATTTAGGAACATAAACCCACTAACATAGTAACATAACTCCACTAACCCAATGATATTTGACCACCAATAACTTCGTTCAACACATCTAACTTACTGACTACTAACGGATTTCCTAAACAATAGTATCAAGCTTTGACTAATCTACTCACTACATATTTTAACTAAGAAACTAATATCCCTAACAATAAGATATATATAGCAACTAACGTATCTTTGAAGCACAACACCAACACACCCCCTTGCTTCAAAGCCACATGCAAGTGCTTAACTTCAATGACCATATTACAATGATGGACTTCGACTTGAACCTGACACACTTTCATTTTAGACACTCAAGGTACCTCCATCCCGACTTTCACGACAACTTTGAAAGACCCTGCTATCTTCTTCTTCAAATTTCATAACTTCTTGATATACGTTTTAACTTGTGATGCACATCTCATCACCTACACAATATTGTTGATGCACATCATCACCAACATGATATTCTCGGAGCACTTCTCTCCGCACAACCAAACATCGACATTTAGTGTTGATGAACTTCTCATCAATTACTCGATCTTGTTGATGAACATTTTCACCAACTTACATTCAATGGAGCACATCTCGCCATTAACTCTCATTGACATTGTCCTCCAATTGACCATGTCACCTTGCATCATATATACCAAAAAGATTTGGTATTATCTTGGAAACCGTCTCTGCGTTGATTATGACTTCCACACTCGTAAAGATTATGCGATCTTTACCTCAAACAATGTTTCACCCTCTTTTTCATAGGATTAAAATTCATTTTCATGGGCCTAAAGGAAACCCATCAACACACCAAACCAACCATTACATCCATGGTTAAACAAAAAAAAAACTCCCAAAAAAAAGTTAAACAAAATTTATTCACTCGAAAAAAACAAAAGTATTGCTCACAAACAATGAGATCAAGCTGCGTTGCTTGTCTCTGGTACGCAATTTTTTTAATATTCTCTCTCTCTCTCTCTCTCTCTCTCTCTCTCTCTCTCTCTCTCTCTCTCTCTCTCTTTTTTTTTTTATTCTCTTTATCTCTCTCCCTTCTCTTTTTTTCCCAGATCTAACCTGAAGCTCTGATATCATGTTAGATATTTTGAAGAGGGATGAAAAGAATAATGTATGGAAGTTATAGAAGAGAAACTCAAACTTATGACTCAATAATAACTACATAATATGAAACAGTAGTAAAAGGAATTTTATCATTCATATAACATTATTGTTCAAGAGTCATTATATTTGATCATAAATATCATTTATTTATACATACATCTAAATTTAAAAGTAACTCATAATACTCTTTAATTTTCAAGCTAAGCTTTCTTGAACATAACCAGAAGAGGCTGATCATTAAATGGTAAACCCAAAAATCTCGTTCCATCTTTGTGAATGAAAACACCCAATGACAAATTGGCCTACAAAGCTCACAAACACCAGGACAAAACACAATCTTATAATCATACTTTCCACTTCCAGCCTTATCTATTCTAAACCAGTTACTAAGTGTCTGAGCACCGGGATTTTCGATTGTTCCGCTTATACCTGTAGGTTGAGATACTGTAAAATCAGAAAATAAAGATTGGAATGTGGGCCGAATTTCTTAATATATGTATAACGCTATGACGTGTTTGAAACACTGTCTTAGAAGCAAAATTCGTCCTGACTATGGTGCAATCGGAGATGGTGTTGCCCCCAAGATTTAACACAGCGATCTCCCTTAATGTGCACTCAAAAAGAGAGATTAGGAACTCACAATATGCTCAGAACAACTTTAGAGGAAAACTGAAAATAATAGAGGAAGAAGAAGAAAGAGTTTCTGTGTGTTTCAAAAGGCACGAAAAGATCAGTTTATAAGGATGAAAAAAACTGTAACTGTTGGAGAGAATCAAGCCACGAAATAATAGTGCAGAAAAATCAGCGACAGTTACAAACGTTCAAAAAAACCGAGTCAAACGCTGTTGTGAGCTTCGTAACTGAACAATCTCATAAAAGCACACGAACACGAACCAAACCGGCCGGACAGCAGCGGCGCTTGTGGAGATGCCCCCTTCTAGCCCACAACAATAGGAAAAGCACTTCAAACATCAAAGTATAAACACACATATTTAAACCAAGTAAAATTTACTTCTCCCACCAATGTGGGACAAAACCCCTATTCTCAAAATATATAAATCAAGTAAAGTCTTCCTTATCCCATCAATGTGGGACAAAGAGTTTTCCTCCAAAACAAATAAAAACTTCCTTAGCATTATTTCCAACAATCCCCCACAAATGCGAAGGAAAAAGATTTTAAGACAAATAAAAGCACCTGTTCTGAGTATTTCAATAGGTTTGATACTTAAGTACTGATATCTTTCGATTGAACCAATACAAAGAGAAGGTTAGGCAACTCCTTGTTAAGTGAGTGAACGAATCTGGAACTCACTCAACTCAGAAGTTAAATCCTAATAACACATATCTTACCTTAAAACATTGTGAGTTCCGCGATAAAAATCAACCACCAAGATTGGCCATCAAACTTGGGATGCTCATGAGTGCCTTAGAAAGACTGCCCATGTCTTTCATAGAAGGTGGCCAAACCTTCACACCCACGTAGGTGATTTCATCAAGTCTATCACATAGACCACCCAAACCCAAGGATATGAAATCATTAAGAGCCTTTGCTCAACTTCACATTATCAAAGCGGTAAATTCATCAAGTCCATCTCATTAGGACCACCCAAATTCTAGGCTATGAATTCATTAAAAGCTAAAAGCTAAACCTTACCAAATGTACAAGTCATAGGAATGGGAAATGTACAATTATGAGTCTTTCTGTGGCTTCGTTAGTCCACATGAATCCTTGTGTGAACAAGGTCAGGTATCCACCATGAATTCCTCAACTAGCGAGCTTAAGCCCTATTCCCCTCGACGTATCAAGGATAAGTCTCCTATTTAGTCCTTTGGTTAATGGATCTGCTAGATTCCTCTCAGATCTTACATATTCCATAGTGATAACACCACTTACTATCAAAGTCCTCACAGACTCATGTCTCACATGAATGTGCCTCTTTTTGCCATTGTAAGCACTGTTTTTGGCAACACAAATAGTAGCCTGTGAATCACAATATAAAGAAATGGGTGGAGCAGGTCGCCCCCACAATGGAATATCTGCTAATAAGTTTTTTAACCACTCCGCCTCTTGCCCGACCAAGTCCAAAGCAATGAATTCATACTCCATAGTTGACCGGGCAATACAAGTCTATTTTGAAGACTTCCAAGGACACATCTGCTCCACATAAAGTGAAAATATATCCACTAGTGGAGCTTACCTCATCATTGTCAGACACCCAGTTTGCATCACAATATCCTTCTAACACAGCAGGAAAACCAACATAATGCAAACCCCAATCCATAGTGCTTCGAAGATACCTTAATAGGCGTCTAAGGGAATTCCAATGTTCTCTATTAGGGTTATGTGTATACCGACTAAGTCTACTAACTGCATAAGCTATGTAAGGTCGAGTGTAGTTCATAAGAAACATTAAACTCCCAATTATATTAGCATACTCAGTTTGTGACACACTATTGCCATTGTTCTTTTTCAAGTGAATGCTAGCATCATAAGGAATTTTAACAGGCACAACATCATAACTGTTAAATTTCTTTAACACTTTTTCCACATAATGAGATTGAGACAAAGAGAAACCATTACTAGTTTTGGTAACTTTAACACCCAAAATCACATCAGTTTCACCTAAGTCTTTCATCTCAAACTGAGAGGAAAAAAAATTCTTTTGTTTCATTAATAACATCAATATGTGTACCAAAAATCAACATATCATCTACATATAAGCAGACAATTACACAATCAGATCCAAACATTTTCTAGTATACACAAGTATCAGTACGGTTTGCTACAAACCCAAAACTAAGCATTGTCGAAACTTTTCATACCATTGTTTTGGAGCTTTGTTTTAACCCATACAAGGATTTCCTTAACTTACACACTTTTTGTTCCTGTCCGGGAACCACAAAACCTGGAGGTTGAACCATATAAATTTCCTCCTCTAAGTCGCCATTTAAAAAAGTAGTTTTTACATCCATTTGCTGCACAATCAAATTATAGCTAGAAGCTAATGCAAGTAAAGTACATATAGTGGCGATCTTAGTCACTAGTGAGTAAGTGTAAAAGAAATCAACACCAAATTTTTGTGTGAACCCTATAATCACTAGTCTTACCTTATACCTTTCAACAGTACCATCAGTTCCATCTAAGTTTTCTTTTAAAAATCCATTTACAACCAATGGTTGTACTACCTTTAGGCAAATTAACTAGTTCCCACTATGATTAGACATGATGGACTTTATTTCACTATTAACAGCTTCCTTCCAAAAACTAGCATCAATTGAACTCATGGCCTCTTCAAATGCTTTAGGCTCATCATCAAACAAATGATAACATACAACAAGTTCATCTATTTCATCAACATCATTGAGTTCAATTAAGAAAGTAGTCAAAAAATCAGGACCAAAGCTAGTCTTGGTTCTACGTCTCGTACTTTTCCTAGATTGTACAACATCATCATTTTGAACAACAGGAGAAGGAACAAGCATAAAAAAGGATGAAGGAGCAGATAAAGTCACATCATGTGATACATTACTTTTCTTCAAAGGGAAAACATGCTCAAAGAACACTACTAGAAAACAGGCCATTTCCAACGAAAAAATTCCGTCGGAAACACCGTTTCTGACGGAAATTCCGTCGGAACAGGTTGTCGTAAACCCATTTGTAGGAAAATCGGCCTTTTCCGTCGGAACGGAGTTTTCCGACAGAATTTTCTCGTCGGAAGAGGAGTTCCGGCCACCAGAAAAGTCCGTCGGAAATTTCCGACGGAGTACAAATCCGTCGGAAACAGCATTAAAAATATTAAAAAAAAAAAAAAACCAGCACCACCACCTTCAGCCACCCACAAACCCTTTTCAACACCACTTGCACCAGCCCAAATCGGCCCACGCCCACACCCACACCCACCACCACGCCTAACCACCTTCAACCCATCCATGCACACCCACACCACGCCTAACCCCACACCACCCAACCACCTCCACCTAAACCACATTCGGACAGCCACCACCTTCAGCCAGACCACCGCTACCCAGAATAAAAAAAAATAAAAAAATAAAAAAAAAAAAAAAACGAACTAGCCAAACGGCGGCGGCGCGCGTGGGGATGCCTCCTTCTAGCCCACAACAATAGGGAAAGCACTTCAAACATCAAAGTATAAACATACATATTTAAACCAAGTAAAATTTACTTCTCCTACCAATGTGGGACAAAACCCCTTTTCTCCCAATATATAAATCAAGTAAAGCCTTCCTTATCCCATCAATGTGGGACAAAGAGGTTTCCTCCAAAACAAATAAAAACTTCCTTAGCATTATTTCCAACAACACCTACATATGATCTTTGAGTCTCATCAAAACGAGTCAATTTCCATCCAGTAGATTGAATGCAAATGGTAGACACATCGAACACGATTTTGAGGTCAGTAGAGAGAGAGATTCGACAATCTTTAGGGTTTACGGGGTAGAACTTAAGAGGTAGGCCTTTCGAGAGTTCGAGGTTATCTTGAGCTACGTAGAGGGGACATCATTGAGTAGCGTTTTTAGGTGACAGTGTTAGGCCACCACCTCGGCCTCGGATCACTGGGAGGATGTAGTAGTTTGTGTCGGCTTGAAGAGGGTGGCCATCAATGTCAAGGACGGCCGTGTCGGCTACGGTGGTGGTGAGAGGAGAGAGGTAAAGGATGATGAAGATGGTGGTTGCTGAGAGGATTAAGTTGGTCATATTTGTGGATATGCTTATAGAGATTTGAATGGCTGGGTATCGAGATTAATGAAGAAGAGTGACTATTTATTTACGTATAGACTGTACTACATGCATGTCTAATGTATAGACACACGCGTACTCGAATATTTTTCAGTAAAATAAAATAAAATATCCTACTGGATCAAAACCTCGCATCAACTTAATCTGTGTTACCAAACATGGTCCATTTGAAAAAGGCTGTCTAAAAGAAAACAATCACTAAACCAAGTACTAGGTTTCGAAACAAAATTACTATGTACTCAACCAAGTACTACAACATACACGTACCCGAGTAGTTGAGATGTAGTAAATGATAACAGATTACTCGTACATGTTATTGTCACCTAAGTTGGACCATATTATCTTGCGCACATATTATCTATTTACTTATTACAGAGTATTTATTTTGATGGGAATTTTTTTTAAGTTTGATTTTGAAATTTAAAGTCAAGCTATGTAAACCTAAGTGATTGAATTAATGTGCTAATGTCATTATATGTATATTGAATTAAATTATTATATAGATTTGCCTGCTCATATAATAAAGTGTTCAAAACATGTCACATTGTTTGACATTGTACCTATGCTACTTGACTATTGATTAAAACAACGCACACAACCTGTTTGCACTTTTCAAGAGCTTGTTAGGTATCTATTTAGCTTGCACAAATTGAAAATTTTCATCTAGTAGTGATTGTTATAATCTTGAATTTGAAAATATTTAGTATATATGATTGTCCTACTTATTGTACAGTTATTCTAATTGAATTGGTTCTTATGTCAATGTGGCAAGAAAGTCAGAAAATTGGTTCCTTTTACGCTTCCTCCTAGTTCGGTAGGCTCCGCTCTAACTTTCTTTGTAATAAATCTGGAAGTTAGCTAAGTATATATTTTCTCCGTTTCTTTTTACTTGTAATATGTTGACTTTTACCATATTTATATATTTTTCTTTGATCGACTTTAGTGATTTATGATTAAGGAAAAATATGGTCATGTAGAATCTAGTTTGTCTAATTTGTCTTATTTTATATTTTCATAGTATAAAATTTTTACTTTACTTAATGATAATTAGAGATTTATATAATTCAAATTATATATACTTTGACAAACGTGAAATGAAAAATATTGCCGGTAAAAAGAATCATAGGAATTATTTCGTGATTGTTGCAATAACTTGCAATTCCTTACGAAGTATATGGATTTCAAGTGCTCCACTCTTCCTAATATCTTTTTTTTTTTTTTTTTCCTTATATAATACAAGTTTTGAGCATAAAATTAGCTTGCAACTTTAGCCATCATGTATACCATTTTTTTTTTCTTGGACAATCGTTGTTATTTCTTGATTAAGTAAGTTGCTTGATTAGAAACAGTACTTTTTTCCAGTCAAAAAAAAAAAAAAAAAAAAAGGGTACTTTTTTTAAGTAGCGTAATGATTTGGGAAGGGCGTTGAATTTTCTCATGTACGGAATGTAAGGGGATTATTATCTGTTACATTAATCATCATTGACTATTCTCTCTCTCAAACAAAAAAAAATCATGATTGACTATTCTAAAGATAAAATCTTTATGTCTACATCTAAAAATCTACATATAGTTTTTTAATCAAATAAGATAAAGGCGATCACAAGCTTAGGGTGGACCGAAGCACGCACATAAATACACGCGTATCCTCATAAAATGCTCGCTATATATATTCCTTTTGAATGATCTAATTGATGACGTTGATGGTTTGAATGGCAACGAATATTGATACTTGGGGTATAAGGGAAACCTTTATTTTGATTCACTGACAAACAATTGGAATTTAATAGAAACACATAAAATTAATTAAAATTAGCCTTAAAAGAATGTAAATAAAATTTATTAACGTTTATTCACTAAGTGCTAGCATTATCTAACTTTTACCTTGTACTGTAGAGCCGATATAAAGAAGCATATATGTATTTCATGATTGAATGAGAAGAAGCATTATTATTATCAACGTTTACTTATGTTCTCTTTTGCTTCTTATTCCAACAGGGTACTTTTCAGTCACTAATAAACAAATCGGATGAAATTGATGTGGTTGAATCTGATTTCACTTGAAAACTTAGAACGGGAACGTGTAAATTATTAGGAACTTTAGGGGGCGAATTAGTGAGAAAACAAGCAGAAATTTAAGAATAGATCAAATTACAATCAATAAATAAAGATATAGTGACCGTTTTTTAATCAATCGTTAATGTTGGTCACAAAATAACCACATTTTTGTTGTGCATGCAACATAAGGAGATGAATAATAAAAGGTTCAATCTGATTTCACTTGGATACTAATGCTCACAAAATAACCACATGTACGGATCTGGTTTGATGAGGTCGGGTTGAGTCTGATCAATTTTAAAAGTTGTATCCTGTTAAATTATTCTGTCCATACATATCGAAATCTAAATCGGATATTTTTCGGATCGGGTCGGATGGGTTTTGATACCTCTAAACGTGGGTAAAAAATGTTTAAAACAATGACAAACCATTGTCGTGACTACTTTCATTCCGTGTGCGTATCACATAAATTGTTTTTTCCAATGAAGGAATGTATTTCACGATTTATGCAAACCCCAAACAAGTAAAAAAACAAAATTGAATGAATCAATTAATAAAGTACTCCTTTAATGACAATATGTCAATACCATTCATGGGTGCATAAAAATTAATTAATAGGTTAAAACCCAAATAAAGGCAAACCATAATTAAACCTTGAGTTACAAGTATTTAAGATTAGAAGTAGCAGAAATGGTTCTTCTTAATAAGAAAAAAAACAAACTTGGTCGTAAATCAAAGTACTCTTTTAACTTCATATTTCAGAACACATACTCACACATGTACCTAACAAGTCGAAATCTTTAAGCTTTTTTGAACCTAACCAATAGAGGACGATCATCCGTAAGACCCAAAAACCTAGTACCATCCTCGCCGATAAAAACACCTACATCCCCGCACATCACCGTACAAAAAATACAAACACCGGGACAATACGAAATCTTATAATCGTACATTCCATTCCCACCCTTTAAAATCCGGAACCAGTTACTCAAAGTGTCGACGCCCGGGTTTCCAATGGTTCCTCCGGTTCCCACATGTTGCTTTCCAGTGGCCTCGTCGAAGGCTAGGGTCCATCCCGTGGATTGTACGCAGATGGAGGCGACATCGAATACGATGTTTACGTCGGAGCCTAGAGGGATTCTTTTTTCATTTGGATTAGTCGTGTAGAGCTTAAGGGGTAGGCCATTAGAGACTTCGTGGTTTTCTTGGGCTACGTAGAGTGGGCATGATTCTGT